>CM041779.1:182025462-182160248 GCA_023374045.1 Limonium bicolor | reverse complement strand
CTTGAAATTTTGAGAAGATAGGAATGAAGAGCTTGATGAGAGGAAGAGAATGGTGGTGTTTGTTTTTGATTTGGTTAAGTGAGCTAGGTTTTACAAGAGTTCAAAGGTGGACTTCCATGGTGGTGGTGCTGTATGAACGTGAGAGAACAGCAAGAAGAGAGGTTGAAGAGAGTGGAGCCGTGTGAAATGAATAAAGGAATGAGAGAAATGAGATAAGTTTGCTTTTTAGAAGATATTTGTACTTAAAAAGCAAATAGTAACTATATTAGTCATCTTTATTTCTTTAACAAGTTAACAAGTGAGTGGTGAGTCACCACACTTAAGAAACCGGCCCCCTTTATTACATAAGGGTATTATAGTCTTTGTTGGTCCATTTAATTACTTGTAACATTATATGTTACAAACTAGCTTATAAAAATCACTATTCACAAAACAAGGCACATAGAAGTGAAATTTTTGATTTCCCATTGATATAGACTTCCAAATTTGATACTATATAGTACACATGTATATTTAAGAGTAATGATGGACATTTAGCCACTCAAAACTCTCATTTACAAGACAATTTTTCAAAAACGTGCTTTAAGACCCCTTAAAGCACTTTTTGTGTTTTAACTTGTTTTCAAGCTTGGTTTTCTTTGTAATTGATTTAATATGTTCATTAACATATTTATAAGGTATAGGTATGACCATTAGATCTTATACAAGTTTATCCCAAGCTTAGAGCACATTTTTGCTCATATTGACTTTAAGGTATTTTCTTGTGTTTTATTTGGTTTAACTGTCCACCAAAGTTTCCTAAGGACTTATTTAGCCCTATCAAATCATAATTAAATGTTTAAGTCTTGGTAGGCTCTTTGGGTCCTAACCAAGTTCACTCATAGCTTAGAGCATGTTTTTGCTCAAACTGTGTCTTAATGCTTTATTGCATTTATTATGGTCTAAATTGTTCACTGATGTTACTAAGGCACTTTTTAGCCTTTACATACCATAGTCTGATATTTAAACCACATATCAAGGTTTGGGGTATTTCAATCTACCCCCCCTTAAAAGAACTTCGTCCTCGAAGTTCACACTTTCCCATACATCATTAAATCAGAATACGGGGATTACTTGGAAATAAACTTTCATAACCAAACACACTTTACATCACAACCTCGGACTTAATGGTCCGGGCAACACATTCACTTCCACACATAACATAACATATCCACATGATAATCTCGGACTCCATGGTCCGGATATCTTAACAACACTTACACATACATAACAACCCCTTGGACTCACTGGTCTCGGGTAACATCACAACATTTGGACACATAGGTCCCCATAACATAACAGTCTTTAGACACTTAGGTCTATGTAACACAACACATTTAGACTCATAGGTCTTAATAGCATACACTTTTAGGAGATCAAGTCAAAATAACATTTATTGCACATACCACACAACATGTCATAGCATGTACAACAATCAAAAATATCTTTTACATACACACTGTGATCCCGCAGAACCCGGTCGCGATGGACACCTTCCGTCCCCGTGCCTTTGTGAGATTAAAACAATCACTTAAGTTTAAAATTTCCTTGTGAGGTTAAGTAAGAAGACTTTAATTATGTAAAGTATCCATCAACGTTTTATAAATACCAATTTAAAATCCTTTTGAAAACACACACAACTCCAAGTCCAACTTAAGCTCTTTGCTTCTTTTCTTAGCGTGGTTATTTGTGACCACTTATAGGGAGTTTCAAGAGTCATCCAACCCTGATGTGATCAGCATCAGTGTTGAACTATCCTTCCACCCCAATTTGTGTTCGGCTTCCCTTGATCACATGCAAATCAAGTTCCACCTATCACTTCATTTTCAAGCATCAATTAAATCACTCATTTCCAATTTTCTATCTTTTAAATCATTCTAGTCATGATCATAACATCTCCAAGGGATAGAACTCCGTCTATCAGTTACCTCCATTCACTTTAATCATGTTGCCTAGGGAATCTTATTCTCACTAGGTTCTATGTCGGTATCATGCCCTTTCTTGAATCACTATATAGTATGTATATACACATATATTTTTTTCAAAATACAACACACAGTTTCACATTTATACACTGTCGGGGTTTTGTTCCCCGGGAGTTTCTCTACTCCCCCACTTGTATTATCACACACAACTATTAATAAATCAACACACACTTATCACAATGGTATTCGCATCTTCTGTGCGCAATTACCACAATTAAACCATGAATGAATGTGTATGTTTATGTAACACACACGCCAATCATCAAAACAATAATTTTGTGCTATGCACAATATAAGTCACATACACTACGTACACTTGTACGGTAATATACACTAAGTGGTTTTGCGCTCTACCCCCCTTAAAAGGGATTACGCCCACGTAATCAATCACTAAACATTGGCTTATAATGTTCTGCCGTCGTGAAGTGTTTTAACTTTCACGCGGTCTATTATACAATGGATTCTGATTAGAGGGTCTTAACCATATTGGCGGTTTAGTTCCTAAACCAAGAATTCTCATTGGAGTTTGTTTAAACTCTTAGTTGATTTCGATTCTGGCCTGTTAGGCTTCTAGGCATTAATAATTAGCCATTCACTCGTGTTCACCATGTACATTCAACACTTGAATCACTGGCTCACTAGTTTCTGCTGCGAAACTCTAGTAACTGTAGAGCTTAATTGCCCCATTTGTTATTCTTACTATATTGTACATCCCCAATCGTCACCTTCATCTGGGTAACAATGGTTTCTCAACCGACGCGTGGTATCTCTTACCGTTAGCGAATTCGGTGAGTTATAAACTTTCTATCCACTTCCACAACAATTTACTGTGTATACAGCTATGTATTTCACAATGATTGACTTGTTCCCTTCCGGCTTATTGTCGGTTGAGATTGAGCTACTACCTAGTGTGTAGTGTTCTCTCAGCTATTTACAACATTTGGGGTATATTCCATACCGATATTTGGCAGTTAGTGCTACTGTAGTCACTTACTGTTAATTATGTCTCCACATTTGGTTTTGTACAAGTACTCTTTTATTGGTGCGGTCTTGCATTTCCTATGCATCGGCCATTATAACATTATTCCTCCATAATTAACATGTTTCCAATTCCTAGCTATCCCACTCGATCATTACTGCGCAAGTGCAATACCAAAACACTCAGTCATACAGAGTGCAGAGGCGTAAACTCTTGACAGTAAATCCCTTATGTGATTGCAGTAGGAATTCACACTGAGTTCCTTATCACATAGTACCGACCATTGGCTTATTGCCCAGTCTGTGTATCATCACTTGCTTGCATGTCCACTGAGTTTAACTCATAACTGGTCTTATCTGTTACATTATTTAACAACACTTATACAATGGTCGCTTACTGCGCACCGTGCTTATTGTATAACACTAACTCACATCGTATTTACTTGTCACATTAACTTCCACGCATATACTTACATTATTCACATTATGGTTCATTACTCATTGGGATGACTACTGAATGCTCCTTGAGCATCGATCATTCGAGTCACAAGCCGACATTATTCAGCTCGGTGTTTCACTTTATACACACATGCTATTAAGCTAACTGCTCTTTTTCAGTAATAACGTCGTCCATTCTTAACATATTTCTTGAACTTGATCCACATAACTACCGCTCCTGCGGTCTCACAATATCGAGAGGTATCCCCACTCTTAATGCAGTGGTTCGTTTACCACTCTATTCACTTATACAACATAAACTTCTGCAATCGGTCTAACTTATATAACATATTTTGCTTATGGCCTATAAGCCTTATTTGCCTTGAGCTGCGCTCATTATAGGCTGTCCACACACATGTACTTCTCTGTACAACATTACATGGTTTGGATGTTATATTGAGCTCCATGACAAGGTCGTTGCACCACGTTTCCTTTTACGGGATGCCCCTTAGGATTGTCAGTCCGTCTCCTGACAACTTATGTCTAAACGGGGTGTTAGTTTCAACCCTTGTGTTTCTATCACGTTATCTTGTTCAATTTTCGTTGATGCAAACACCCTTCAAGGATCGCTCCTGGGTGTTGCTAAGTTATGCCTTTACGTCTAGTTCACACTTATTGGTACATTCCGTTAGCCACGCCGTTTGCGTTCTTAACTGACTTATTATCCTCTTCTGTGAAGATCAACACTTCCTGGTAGTGTAGGTATTCATTCTGGGAATTTCATCCCGTTCATTGCACATTAATGTGTCCACATTGGTCATCTACTTGCCATGTACAGGCTAGGTCACCGTTCCAGCTAACATGTTTTATCCCTCGGAATTCTTAAGACATGTGTGATGTCTTTATATAACAGTTAGTGCACTTCGCACCTCTTGACTCTTAAACATATCCTTGAAATGAATTCACTAATTCCTTTAGTCTCGTTAATTTAACTGAGTTCCTTAACTTCAACTATTCCTTGTAATCCTTAGCTCTTGTTTGATTCATGCTGCTGACCGTAGACGGAGTCGACTACTTCCCGTGTTTCGGACTCCACTCGTATACATATGTGGGGTACCATACGGATACATTGCTACTTACCCAACTAACCCATAAGTAGGTCTGTCAGGCCCACAAGCTCCTATCGGAGTGCGGTCGTCCCACAATTCAGTTGGTGCACTCGTAGTGTCCGTCACACGCCTAGGTGAAGCATTCTGTTGTCAACTCCCTTATATTGTCCCGTGACAATATTCATTCCTTACTTCCCGAACTTAATCGAGGGAAAGTTTATCCATTGTTGTATCCTCGCCAACTGTCCTTGGTTTTACTGGCTTGGCTTAAAAGAAGGTTGGAAAGAAGTGTTGGTTTGAAAGAAAATCTGGTTTTGAAAAGAAAAGGGTTTGAATAAATCTGGGTTTGAAAGAAAATTTTCATGGTTTCACAACATCTTCTTACCTTAGCCAAGTCTAGCTTCTTGCTGACTGGTGTACTTACAATCACAGAGGTTAGGCTATTAAGCCCTTCCACGGTTACAATGATCTCACTTAACTTCATGGTACTTCACCAAGTACTTCGTAGTGGTTATAAATTTCCCGAACAGCCCTGTTATAGCAGCACTTGCTACGGCAAGTGCGCCATGCTAACTGGCTATCGGTTTAACACATACCGGTTGTGGTATTGTTTTTACCCATACTGTCATCAGTGGCCTTGTTGGCCCTTACTGATCTCACTGCCTTGATAATAACTCTTCTAGGTGACTTCTCACTGTCTTCATATGATAATCATTAACTAGGGTGTTTCCCATTCTGGAGACCCCTTTTTCTTAGTATTGTATTCTCTTTGTAGCCCGTTCCACGTATTTGTCGTGGTTGCTGAGACTTGTCTCTTGTTTGGGCACTACGTTGTAGTTCCTTTATCGGTTGGTATACCGTTGGTATATTATTTATCAACTGTGGTCCCGTAGACACTCGTCTCGGGTTTTACTAATCCATTTCTTGCCTGTTGCACGGTAGGTGCGTTGCAAGCTGGTTATTCTCGACTGCCCTGCATGTCGACCCAGGTTGCCGGAAATTCTATTCTCCTATAAACAAAATCCTTCATTCTTCGCTATTTAATGCGGTTAACATTGTTCAGATGGAGACCGTCTCTGGGATTCCCAGTTTTTGGGATCAACCGTATGACAGGTTCTCCGTACTCACAGTGGTACTTAATAACAGCCAGATCGGGTATTCCCGAGTAAGAGAGGACTTCCATCTCTCTGGCGTTCTTTCCCAAGTTATCAAACATGGATTGTGGAGGGTGGGATGGATATTGTAGGTTTCCAGTAGTCACTGGTAGTTCCTAACTAGCGTATCTCTCACGCTATCACTCAACCCTCAACCCAAAGTACTTAAATCCTAACTCGGTACTTCCTAAGCTCGGTAGTTCAGTCATCAGAGCGATACTTCGCTCTGATACCACTTTTTGTAACACCCCATCCAACATTAACATACTTACAATAAACTGCAGCGGAAGAACAACCTCATCACATTACTTAACTCGTTGGTGTTACACGCCGTTAGCCACCCATGGCTAACAAGGCTAATACATACACATTGTACCGGTCTGATGGGCTAAATTCCCGAGCGACCACACATTACTATCCCTTTCCATTAACACAACAACAACATACACCTTCCAACTAGACCGAGTATTTATAACTAATGCCGATAACAATTTCGGTCATACTACACCTACTGTATATATACAACATAAACGATTACCCTTGTACAATGACTACCCCGTCCTACTCTCGAACGGCTTCCAGCACCTTGTACATGAAATAGGAAAAGAAGAGAAAGGGTGGCCCCCAAGGGGCTCAGCACCTTTGCTGGTATGGTAATCCCGCAGCCCACATGCTACCGGGCCACGCACAACTACTTGTCGTCTTAGCATGCGGTTGATTATATTTAAATCATGCATGTAACAGTGAACACACATCACATAACATTCGCCTCAACGGGCTCAACAAACGGATAATATATCCTTACTTAATAAGTCACTCATGGTATTCATCATCCCTAGAGTGTTCCTCCTCTAATGGAGCTACTTCCTTAATAGACGACACATACCCTCAAATCGGGTTATCCTTAAACGCCTCTTATCACAAACTGGGAATCATATCCATGATCCACACACTCCACATTATACAACCTACAACATACACTACATACAACACTTAACAACACTTTGCACGTTTTCACGTGCACAACATAATACCGCAATAGATATTGCATCACAACAAAATACATAACATAACGGGAGTGGTTCTCTTAGGAACCGACCCAAACATTGTTTATACACTGGTGAGCCTAGAGAATGTTGCCAGTCTCATGATAAGCTCGTTATACAATACAACAACACTCATTACCGTCCTAATAGTTGGACGAGTAACTTAAGTTAAGGTGGTTCGGGTTTGGAGGCCCGAACACACCACACAAACACATGTTCCCCCTAAACCGATCATAAGTCAGAATAGCTAAGCTTTGGAGTAAGCTAATGGGAGATCATAACCCGTGAGGGAAACAACCATAACAAAGAGAAGGGTAAGGCTAAAAGGATACCCTCTCCCAAACAACGCGCGACCGGCCAAACCGGATTCCTCACCACTGTTAGTTCAGACTTACTTTAGATATTAGTTAGAACCCCACTATGGAGTCTATCACATCTACACATCATATAGTATTACAACTGTGTTAGACACACAAGGGAGATCCCTACATTCACATACACATATCACACATTTAACACACGCATAGCCGTGGTTAGTACGTCCCATGGTTCGGGTCGTTTACTCCGAATACCGAACTCTCATATGATCCTAGACTCAGTTAGCCAAGGTTTAACACTTTCAAGGTTAAATGGTATCGGAGTTGAGCACGCCACATAAATGAATTACTGTAAACTCATTACATGTTTAATCTTACAACGTGGCAAACATACAGAAAAACACATTGGCATACAAGCCGGTGTAATCCGGTAGGACACAGGTTGCAAGAAAACCATACCTGTCACCGGAGTCCACTTTACCACGTCCACTTATGTTCCTCGAGCGATTCTCGAACAACTGTTAACATCACATGTGTTTTTATTAACATCGGGGTTTGCTTGATTATTTAATGTCTAATGCTTAATTTTCCCCGTTAACTTAGTTACATAACTTTACATTTTAACTTGTTTTACTTTTACATCTTAATACAACCTTTCACCCACTTAATTGCCATTTAAAACTCACCTAACATGTCCTTAACAGCCTTATAACATCATTACCTATCAATCCCCATCATTACATATCATTTCATAACCTTAAACCATGTTTTTGGTCCGACCGGACTTGCCGACCGGACTTACCCAAGTCCGGTCGATTCCAGAACACATTTCCGTCAAAATTTTTTCTACTCCGACCGGACTTGTAAGTCCGGTCCTATGTCCGGTCCATTCCAGAAACTAATTCCCACAGGGTAAACTGGGCCCGACCGAACTTGCAAGTCCGGTCGCAAGTCCGGTCTGCCCCAGATCTTTGTTTTCCTTTTTACATTCTACTCCAAACTTCACCCCATATATCCTAGTATACCCTAACCTCATTTAGGCACTTCAAACACACCTTTATCCCTGTGCTAAACTCTTTAAATCACTCACCAAAACCATTTTATCATTCACAAACTTCTTACAAAATTCCTAGCACTTGGAATGTTTTCTCCTTAAGATTTCTAGGTGGTATTTCACCTATAATGACCACTACACTAAAATGCTTCTTCACCTTCATAAATCATCTCCCAAGCATCTCCTCTTACTAACCAAATCCTCTTTTCACAACTTCTTGAATTCCTTTCTCAAAACCTTACCTAAACATCATTTCTTCCTTGTACATCAACATTCCTAAACCTTAAACAAACTTCTCCAAGACTTAAATACATCCTCAAAACACACATTGAATTCCTAGAACTTCCAAGATAACACCTAAATCCTTGCATCACTCTAAATCACCTTAATACATGTTTTCTTCTCAAGTAAACATTTATTCACCTTTAACACTTCCTAGTTCACCAAAACTTTCTTAAAACACTTAGAACTTCTCACACATTTCCCCAAATTTGGCCATAGCTTCTCTTGTATATACTCACATCCAACACTTAGGTTTTTACCTTATTTCACTCAAGAACACCTAAAATCCATCAAACACATTTTTATACACAAACTTCACACATTTAGCACTACATCACAATATAGTGCATAACTTAAATTGCTTGGCACTTAGGCCCTTAAATAACATGGCTCTTAGGCCCTTAAATTGCATAAACCATAAACACTGAATTTCCCACATAATAATGCCTTTGACCTACAAATACACACACCAAGACATATGTTCCTTTACTAGTCTCCTTGAGAACACCTTACTAAGTCATTCACCATTTGATCTTTAGGTAGTTTTAGCAAGCATTATGAGCTCATTTCTCCTAAGGCATTAAACCACATTAAGATAGCATATTTACCTCTTTTCCACTCAAATTCCTTTCTTGTTTCCTTACAAAACCGGTAAGGCATTTGGTTCCTTGCCAACCACTAAACATTATACAAACAACATAATGAGTATTCAAGCTTTAAGCTCCATCTCATTGTAAACCCTAGGTTTACATTATTTCAAAACATTAATGTAGTTGTTTTACCTTAATCTTTGAAGGGTGTTTGAATATCTATGAAGAGAGGACTCCACCTAGTCCTTGAAAGATTCAAATGGAGCTAGAACAAAGCAACACAAGGAGCTCCATCAATGAATATTTTCGGTCACACACAAAACATGGAGGAAACTTGATTTTTCTTTGAGATTCCTCACCTAGGAGCAAAGGAGATCAATAATATGTGGAAAGACAAGCTCAAGCTCCATCAATGGTGGAACTCCATGGCACCGAAATGGTGATCTTGAAATTTTGAGAAGATAGGAATGAAGAGCTTGATGAGAGGAAGAGAATGGTGGTGTTTGTTTTTGATTTGGTTAAGTGAGCTAGGTTTTATAAGAGTTCAAAGGTGGACTTCCATGGTGGTGGTGCTGTATGAACGTGAGAGAACAGCAAGAAGAGAGGTTGAAGAGAGTGGAGCCGTGTGAAATGAATAAAGGAATGAGAGAAATGAGATAAGTTTGCTTTTTAGAAGATATTTGTACTTAAAAAGCAAATAGTAACTATATTAGTCATCTTTATTTCTTTAACAAGTTAACAAGTGAGTGGTGAGTCACCACACCTTAAAAACCGGCCCCCTTTATTACATAAGGGTATTATAGTCTTTGTTGGTCCATTTAATTACTTGTAACATTATATGTTACAAACTAGCTTATAAAAATCACTATTCACAAAACAAGGCACATAGAAGTGAAATTTTTGATTTCCCATTGATATAGACTTCCAAATTTGATACTATATAGTACACATGTATATTTAAGAGTAATATGGACATTTATCCACTCAAAACTCATTACAAGACAATTTTTCAAAAACGTGCTTTAAGACCCTTAAAGCACTTTTTGTGTTTTAACTTGTTTTCAAGCTTGGTTTTCTTTTGTAATTGATTTAATATGTTCATTAACATATTTATAAGGTATAGGTATGACCATTTGATCTTATACAAGTTTATCCCAAGCTTAGAGCACATTTTTGCTCATATTGACTTTAAGGTATTTTCTGTGTTTTATTTGGTTTAACTGTCCACCAAAGTTTCCTAAGGACTTATTTAGCCCTATCAAATCATAATTAAATGTTATCAAGTCTTGGTAGGCTCTTTGGGTCCTAACCAAGTTCACTCATAGCTTAGAGCATGTTTTTGCTCAAACTGTGTCTTAATGCTTTATTGCATTTATTATGGTCTAAATTGTTCACTGATGTTACTAAGGCACTTTTTAGCCTTTACATACCATAGTCTGATATTTAAAACCACATATCAAGGTTTGGGGTATTTCACTGTGTGTTGTACAGGGGTGATTATGACATCTAGACAATTTCTTGAAATGTTCGTTGTTCCGATATAGCATAAGGATGGTGACTCCTCTGTTCAGAAAAAAGTTCCAACTAAACTGTTAGGTATTTACCGATCATACCTAGATTCAAACGGTTATTTGTCAATATGAAAGTTGCAAAGATCTTACGAGGGCACACGGAGGGTATAAAAATGATGAGAAATTAGATATCCATCGCAGATGGACCTAGTGAAAAATCAACATAGGTTCAAAGAACATTTCGGGGGTGAAGATAGGAATCTGAGGCCTGGGCTATGTATTGATGGAATGAACCTATACGACACGTTGAGCAATCAACACAACACTTGACCCGTTTTGTTAGTGATCTATAATTTGACCTCACGATTGTGTATGAAACGTAAGTACATAATGTTATACTTCTGATATTTGATCCCAAGCAGTCAGGTAATAACATTGATGTATATCTCGCCCCACTGATTGATGATTTGAAGTTACTATGGAATGAGGGAACCACGGTGTATGATGCTTATGCAAGATAAAATTTCACGCTCAAGGCATTGTTGTTCTATACTGTCAATGACTTCCCTACATACGAGACCTTGTCTGGATACATGGTGAAAGGAACATTTGCATGTTCAGTATGCGAGGATGACACATGTTCGGACCGTTTAAAAATTGTGGTAAGAATATTTTACATGTGTCATCGCGACGTCTTCTACCTGAAGATCACCCTTATCGTAAGAAGAAGAAACAGTTCAATAGTGAGGTCGAGACTCGTGTGGCCCGTCTATCTTTGACCTATGAGGAAGTGTATGCAAAGGTTAAGGACATTGTAAATGTATTTGGAAACACATCAAAACTGGCAAAGAGCATTCGAAAAAATGCTCTATCTTTTGGGATCTACCATACTGGCTTCATCTGCCTGTTATACATTGTTTAGATATCATGCACATCGTAAAGAACATTAATGAGGCAGTGAGCGAGACTTTACTTAACATACCCTATAAAATGAAAGACGGATTGAAAGTGAGAAAAGACATGCAAGCCATGGGTATATGAAAAGAGTTACACCCACAAGAGAATGGGAAACAAATATACCTACCTCCCGCATGCTATACACTTTCAAAGAATGAAAAGATTAGCTTTTGTAAATGTCTACACTCGGTAAAAGTACCATCTGGAAACTCTTCAAACTGGAAGAACATTGTATCGATGAAGGATTTGAAACTGTTATGCATGAAATCTCACGATTATCATGTATTATGTTACATCTTCTTCCAGTTGCAATCCGAGGGATATTGCCAAATGATGTTAGAAATGCGTTAATCCGATTATGTTTCTTCTTCAATGTTGTCTGCTGCAAGGTAATTGATGTAAACTCTCTCGATGATCTACAATGTGAAATTGTGATCACATTATGTCAACTGAAGATGTATTTCCCGCCATCTTTTTTGACATAATGGTGCACTTGATAGTTTACATTGTTCGAGAGATCCAATATTGTGGTCCAGTCTACTTACATTATATGTATCCATTTGAACGATATATGGGTATTCTAAAGGGTAGAATGAAGAATAGATATCTACCATAAGGGAGCATAATTGAGGCAACGGTGACTGAAGAAGTCACAAATTTTGTGATGGATTATTTGAATGAGGTTGAATCAATTGGTACCCCAAAACCACGAAACTACGACAGGTTTAAGGGCAAATGTGTCATTGGGAGAAAGATTGTGCAAGTTCCACGTCATCTGATTCATCAAGCGCATCTGTTTGTGTTACAACACCTTGAGGTTGTTGAACCTTTCTTTGATACTCATATGACTGAGCTAAGACAACAAAATCCTACCAAAGACCACCTTTGGCTGACAAAAGACCAAAACCTAGTGTTTGTCCAATGGTTCAGAGATCATGTGTTTGAAAAGCATCAACCAATCCAGAAGTTGTTAGTGAAGAGATAAGATGTTTAGTAGTAGGACCTAAACTTAATATTACATCGTTTGAAGGGTATGGCATTAGTGTGTATACTTACTAAGCTGCACGCCTAGATGCTAAATCAATAAACCAGAATAGTGGAGTAAAAATAGAAATAACATTCAGTGAGTACCAAATAGGTAACCGATCTCAAGCAGTGAGGAGCTCTAGTTGGTGTTATGGTGTAATCGAGGACATTTGGGAACTAGACTACCATATTGATTCTTTTCTAATGTTTCGCTGCAAATGGGTGGATAACCGACATGAAATCCAAAATGATGGAGAACTTACCTTGGTTGATCTTACACGTGCCAGTTTTAAGGATGATCAATTTGTTATGGGGAAAGACTGCAACCAAGTGTGGTATGTTCAGGATCCAAAAGATTGTAGATGGTTTGTTGTTTTTCCAGGGAGAAGACCAAATCTGATTAAAAATGAAAATGATGATGACAATAAGGCTGTAGAAGAAACAACATTGTTTCTATAACACCCCTTCTCATAACTCAGACTCAATCATTTCATTACCGTACTCAACTCATCAAAAGCAGCAGAAATAAATACAATAACTCCCTTCGGTGTTACCGCCGTTACTCACCCACGTGAGTAACAAGGCTTCCAAGTACATACATATACAAACGCTGTGATAACCGAGAGATTGTAATTCCACAACTTACAATCCTTATACGCTATACATGTGAGCATTCTAATTTAAGCAAAAGATAATGAACCCAAAGGGGTAGCATATAACTAACTACCCAAATCCCACACTCCCTTGACGTCCTTCGTTGTGTACCTGATAATGGTTAGGCCACAAGGGGCTCAACACAACTTGCTGAGTATGATAACGTGTAACCCTAGGGGCAGATGCAAGGGGGATCACGTGGGGTCATGACCCCATGTTTTTTGAAGAATGCAGAGATTTATATATGTATAATAACTAGATTTTATATGTATATAGTATAGTGACCCCATATACTAGAGAGTTGTTGGTGGTGTAGTGGTAAGGGATAGAAATATTGAGTGAGTTATCTTGGGTTCAATCCAACTATGATAAAATATGTTATAATTATTTTTTCTTCGAAGAATAGTGACCCCATATAATTTACATCCTGGCTCTACCCCTGACAAGCAAGATACACACGTGAGAAAGAAGGATAACAAGTATAAGCTGAGTCATACGGAGTTCATCTGAGTGTGTATGTGTGTATGCTAGGGAGTTAGTGAGCGCTTTTAGACTGTGTAATCAACTTAATACTTTCGGTGTTTAGTAGACTGACTAGTCGGGGAACGGTTGGGGAACCGTAGGCCTGTTGTCAGAAAGGGTAGAGGACTTTGGGAATAAGTCCAGAACTGTCCCTGAGTCTATATGTGGGGGCATAGGGAGATTGAGTGAATTTATAGAGTGTAAATTCTCAATCGAAAAGGAGTTTCTAGTTTGTGAATTATCGCATCTCTACGTAAACTACTAGACTTGTTTAACTCAATGACACGTCCACGACTGATCGAGGATGTATCCGGAGCACTAGCTAGTTTTAGTTAGTATCAGAGTTGGTCTCTTCTAGAAAGCTAACTACTTGGAAGAGGATCAATGTCTCACTCAGCCCTTCTAGCATCAAAAGAAAGGGTCAGCCCCAAATCGACCACCGCTCTTCAATGGAGAAAACTACACTTACTAGAAGAACAAGATGGAATTTCACATCAAATATGAAGATCCAAGGATTTGGAGGGTGATAACTCAAGGAGAATACACTTTTCAAGATGCTCAAGGATCAAACATATTTGTAGACAACATGACAAACGATCCGATAAAAAAGTTAGCATTTAATGCATGACCTGTAAGAATTCTTCATTGTGCATTACTTCCTAAGCAATATTCCAAGATATCATCTCCTAAAATAGCCAAAGAAATCTGGGAAACATTGTAAGTGACCTACGAAGGAAATGATGAAATCAAGAAGACTCGTATTTGTAACACCCAAACTACAACAATACACTTGACAACCATTTGTAGCGGAAAACATAACTCATCACATTACTTAACTCATTGGTGTTACACGCCGTTAACCACCCATGTGGCTAACAAGGCTAATACATATACATTGTATCGGTCTGATGGACCAGATTCCCGAGCAACTACACATTACAATCCCGTTCCATTTTCAATAATCAATATACATTTACATTCCAACTGTACCGAGTATTTATAAACTAATACCGATAACAGTTTCGGTCTTACTACACCTACAATACATAAGTAATAAAATAGCTACCCATGTACAAACTATCACCCCGTCCTACTCTCGAACGGCTCCTAGCTCCTTGTACCTGAAAAGGAAAGAAAGGGTGGCCCCCCAAGGGGCTCAGCACCTTTGCTGGTATGGTAATCGTGCAACCCGCATACTACCGGGACACACAACTAATTGTCGTCTAAGCATGTAGTTGATTATATTTAAAACATGCATGTAGAACCATAAACACATAACACATTCACAAACACACAACACCCATAAGCATAGCAACAGCGACATACATAACATAACAGGAACGAATCCCTCGAGGGAAATGAACCAAGTATTAGTTAGCCCACTTAGTAACCCTAGAGAACAATTTCAGTCTCATGATAAGCTCGTTACATAATAACATAACTAAATGTGTCGGTCTTAGTATAGTACCGATCACACCATCACACCATAATTTTATTAGAGGTGTCGGTCTTTATATAGAACCGAACACACCATACACCATAACTTATTTAGAGATGTCGGATATAGTGACCCAATCACACCTTATACATAATCCCCCTAGCCTGAACAATAATTAGGTAGGAAAGCCATTTATCTTAGGCTTGTGGGTGATTGTAATCCAAGAAGGAAAAACAATCAATAACAGAGTGGGAGTCGAAGCAAATATAGACATCAACTCCCAAACAAACCTTACACATAATCCCCCTAGCCCGAACAAAAGTCAGCTAGGTAAGCCTTGGTTAAGCTTGTGGGAGATTGAATTCCAAGAAGGAAAAACCATACATGGGAGAGAGTTGAATCCATTATGGATAACAACTCCCGTACATAACGCGCGCGACCGAGACTCCCGGATTCCTCACCCCCATTAATATATAGTTAAGAGTTCCATTATGGAACCTATCACATCCATACACCATTTGGTGTTACAACTTGGTTAAACACACAAGGGAGGTAAACATACTTACACACACAAACAACACACAACTAACTCACGCATAGCCGTGGTTTAAACGTACCCATGGTTTGGGTCGTTAAATCCGAATACCGATCTCTTATGTCATCCTAGATTTGGTTAGCTATGGTTTAACAGTTCCGAGGTTAAACGGTATCGGAACTAAACACGCCACATAAATGAATTACTATAAACTCATTTTATGCTCATTCTTGCAAGGTGGCAAACACACAGAAAAACAAGTTGGCATACAAGCCGGTGTAATCCAGTAGAACACAGGTTACAAGAAAACCATACCTGTCACCAAGGTCCACTCTATTGTGCCCTCTTATGTTCCTCGAATAATTCTCGAACAACTGGTAACATTACAATTGTTTCCATTAACATTGGGGTAATATGATTGTTTAACGACTAATGCGCCCATAGTTAACCCCGTCATCCCGTCATACTTAATTTTACTCTTGTGATCTTAAGTTCACAACTCTCACATCCAAGCTAATCAATGAGATGCTTGTGCTTGGTAGAACTATCTCAAATGAAGATCAAATTAGGAAATTTCTCATATCACTTCCCGCCTCTTTCGATAGCAAAGTTAATGCTATGCAAGAAGTCCATGATCTCTCTAAGATGTCTTTGGCTGACGTGTTGGGATCACTAATGGCGTTCGAACTCAAGCTACAACAAATAAACTCTTAAAGCACAAAAAGGGAAAAAGGCAAGGGTATAGCCCTACAGGTAGCTGAAAATGAAAAATTTGGATCGGAAGAAGATGACGGTGAAATGGTCTTGTATGCCAAAAGGTATTTCAGGAAATTCTTTAGAAACAACATGAGAAAAGGGAAAGATTCCAAGGAATCTGATGATCGCCAAAAAATAAGTAACGACAAATGCTTTGGATGTTCAAAAGGGGGACATCACATCAAGGACTGTCACAACGACCCCGAGAGGACAACGATCGAGTCAGGAGACCTGTCCGAAATCTTTTCAACGGGAACCAAAGAAAAAGCCTTCTTCGCTGCATGGGGAGACTCAGAGCTTAGGTAGCGACAAGTCAGGAGATGAAAAGGCTCATCTCTGCATTAAGGACACATGCTTAATAGCTCAAAAAGAGGAGACATCATAATCCGACGAATAAGAAAATATAACTGAGGTAAATTACTCTCAACTTAGAAGGAAGATTCAGAAAGGTGAACTTTCAGGCTTAGAAAATTCTCTCTCATATTGGTTGATCAATTGGAAGTACTTGAAACTAAAAATAAATAGTTTTCAAATGAAACTGAAGATCTAAAGAACAACTCAGATAAGAATAAGGTAGTAAAACTCAATGCGTTGAGAAAATTGCAAAATGACTACTGTGAAATACGCGGTGCTCATGAAAGGTTAAAGATGGGAAAACAACCTGAAATAGATGAATCAGTTTTTACTCTTAGCAAAAAGGAGAAAGAACTAGCTTCTCTCAAAGCAAAGTGCGTAGGATTAGAGAAAATTGCTAGAACACCCAAATGAACGACAGACGATCGGTCGGGTACCTATCGGGCACCCATCGGCAAGGAGTCTATCACCTTTGCAGACAACCTGGTCACCCTATCTCTAGATGTCATAGATCACGATTTATGTGACATTGGCAACTAAAGAAAAGTGGATTAAAATGGGTGATAAAAGAGGATCATAGAACAGAGATTGTTGGTGATAATGGCCCAAATATTTTTGGGACCCTAATTCCACAAACTAACTTGTCAATTGCAGAATCGAGTGAGAAGGGATCCCTGCTGGTACATCGACAACGGGTGCTCAAAACACATAACAGGAGACAAATGGAAGTTCCTCTCACTTGAATCAGGGGGCCAAAAAACCGTTTCCTTTGGCGACAATCAAAAAGGTAAAATCATCGGTGTAGGTAAGGTTGGTTTTCATCTAATTATGTTATTGATGATGTCAACTTAGTTGATGGGTTAAAATTTTAATTTGCTTAGTATATCTCAAATTTGTGACAAAGGGAACTCAGCTCATTTCTATACAACACATTGTAATATAATAAGTCTGACTGATGGAAAAGAAATTTTAAGAGGAAGAGATGGAGAAATGTGTATATAACGAGTTTAGAGGATATTGACAGTTTAAATATTCCATGTCTAACTGATCAATAAATGACTCTACACTTTGACACAAAAGACTAGGGCATGTTAGCATATCATTGCTAAGAAAATTAGTGAGAGGTCTTCATGAGATTAAAAAAACTGAGACCAATATTTGTGATACCTGTGTGAGAAGTAAGCAAGCTAAGGCTTCCTTCAAGTCAAAAACCATTGTGAGTACAACCTTACCACTTGAACTGCTCCATATGGATTTTTGTGGACCAATGAGGATCAGAAGTTATGAAGGAACTGGATTGTATTTGTTATTGTTGATGATTACTCACGTTTTGTGTGGACAATCTTTATTGCTTCTGAAGTCTTTGAGAAATTTAAAGTTGAGAAATTTAAAGTATTTGCATGACAAATACAAGTCCAACTCAATCTCAGAATCAAAGCTCTATGATAAGATCATGGTTTTGAATTTGAGAATCAAAGCTTCATGGAGATGTGTGACAAACAAGGAATTAATCACACATTTTCAGCACCTAGGACACCTCAAGAAGGGGGTAGTTGAGCGTAAAAAATGGAACATTGCAAGAAATAACACGAGCCATACTGCTAGGGAGCGGTCACCCACATGTCTTTTGGGCAGAAGTTGTGGCAACTACGTACTACATCACCAACCGAACACTTGTTCGACCAATCCTCAACAAAACCTCCTATGAGTTGCTCGAAGGAAGAAAACCAAACATTAGTCACTTCAGAATATTTGGATCTAAATATTACGTTCATAACAATGGAAAGAACTCCCTAGAGAAGTTTGATGCCAAGATTGACCTAGCAATATTCCTTGAGTACTCTGAAAGAAGCAGAGCATACACAGTCTTCAACAAAACAACTTCAAGAGTAAAAGAATATGTGCATATGGTGTTTGACAAAGCTGAACCTCATATGATCAGAGGAGCTGATGAAGAAGCATTTGGATTTGATTTGAGCAGACAAAACCACACAGAAAACAACAAAGATAAGTTTCCAGCTGAAGAACTCATGCCCAACCAGTCAGCGATAGGTCAACAACCTGATCACAAAGAAGATGGTGAAAGAGCAATCAACAATCTTCTATCACCAACAATGATCCATCAATATCGAGTCTTGTATAAGAACCATCCTCGAGAGAATGTCATTTCTAACATCTCCAAAGGAGTTCAAACAAGATCACAAGCACGAGATCTCCTCGCCTTCTCAACTACAGTTTCATCTATTGAACCCAAGAACATTAGAGAAGCACTTCAAGACTCATACTAGATAAAAGCAATGCAAGAAGAACTGAATCAGTTTTAGAGATGCAAGATTTGGAATCTTGTACCTCGACCTTCTCATCAAGGAGTACTTGGAACAAAATGGGTCATAAGAAACAAACTGAATGAGATGAGAGAAGTTGTAAGAAATAAAGCTCGTCTTGTGGCACAAGGATATCGTCAACAAGAGGGAATAGACTTTCAAGAAACATTTACTCCTGTGGCAAGAATGGAATCTATTCACCTACTCATAGTGTAACACCCTGGATTTTTTCCTCAAATGAAAGTATGATGATACGAATCTAACGCCGCAAACGGAATCAAAAATGGACTTCAAACGAGTCTTAAAACTTAGAAACAAGATCTGTCCGGACTTATGTCCGACCTTGGAAGTTCGGACACAAGTCGAAATAGAAACCATGGTGTGTTCGGACATACGTCCGGACGTCGAAGCTCGGACGGAAGTCAAACTCCAACCCCCAGATCGTCCTTGCACTCTGTCCGGACATGTCCGGACACTTCAAAACTGTGAAATTAAAATAGCTCTGGGGCCTGTCCGAACTTGTATGTCCGGACGGACATTCGGACAGGTCCAAATTGTGAAAATCAATTGAAAACAACCTTAGAAAAATACACTTTCACACCACAACTTCAATGGCAATTAAAGATGAACAATTCATATGTAATTTATTACAATCACAACGGAAAATACTTCAAATCCAGAGTGCTACCGCGACACTCAACCTTTGAGTGCTCAGGTTATTCCCCTACCAATTCAACAGGAAAATAAGTTCCCAAAAACATTATAACCCAAATGTTGTAACCCAATTATCTTAGCTCAAATATTGCAACTTGAATATGACAACTTAATCATTTATCCACTCCTAATGCTATGTATAGCGCATCTCCTAGCCCAAACTTCAGTAATCCATACCTGCGATCATAAAACAATATACAAAACACGAAGGGATCACACAAATCAGGGAAACTGAGTAAACATTGCCTCATTGTGTAAAATACATTTTGAAACTCTTTTTGGATTTACAAACCAATAGCACAACAACATCATTTCCAAACCGAAACCATTCAAACAATCACCATTCATCAAAATAAATCGGGGAGAGCTTTCACCATAATTCCAATTACAAGTACACACAGATGGACACCCAAGTTGGGGCCGCGACAATAGTATTACCACCTCACCCTAGGAGCTGTGCTTGAGCTCTGTAGACAGGTGCCCGTCTGGTAGGACACTAGTCATGACTAGAGTTTGCTTGCAACCTTACGTGCTAAGCCACTCTTTCACCTGTTACATAAACTTCATACTTAGATAAACATATTAGATAAACAACACAGGTTTGCTATCATCAAAACCTAAGGAACTTGACTTAACAAATTTCCCTCACAACCACCGTCAGGAATGACATATATTTAATTTGGAAGTCGATCTGATGCAGGTGCCAACCTCCAAACGCAGCGTGCACGCCAGAACTTCCTGGACTTCCCAACCCCCTAACCCGAACTCTTTAGAAGTCTCATTGGAACAATCATCTACTTCTAGAGTATTATGTTGAATCATCTCTATTCCAGATGTCGACTATATATTGGAGGGAAGCTAGTGAGGAAATTCTCATATAATATTTCCGTTAGATGGTTCGTGTACTCAACCTCTAAAGTTCTCTAACTATCATCGTATGTACCGTATGTGTGTTTTATATTTACTTCAACGTGAAGTTAGTAGCACACAACATAGAAGGTCATGGCTAGATAAGTGTAATAACACGTAACGACATAATAAGTCATATTCCTTGCAATTATATTATTGGTCATTTCACACAATAGATAGCACACAAGCCGATGTAATTCAGTAGCGTGCATGGTACATGGTCATATCGTACACCGAAGAAGAAGCTGTTTAACTCCCGGTTGTCATCTCGACTTTCATCCCGACTATCCTGATCCTATAATTGGATCAATCGAGAGTGTCATTTATTTAATTAAACTTACCAACTATATATACGTGTGTGTATGTATGTTCTCATAATTCCTCACCACATTAGGCATACCATTAAGCTGTTTTATACTTAATTTAGTATAATGTAACTCTCTCTTAGTGTTACTTTATATAGTCTCATACTTTGGGAATTCTATATTTATCCTTATGAGTTATACAACTCTAATATCTTACTCCATCAACCAAAGTCCCAAATCCTTTGATTATATATATATATATATATATATATACCGACACCCTTCGAATTAAATGTCATGCTAAGTGACTTTTATCCACTTAACCGTGGTGTATTTGTATAGACACACTTGTTCTTATAATTGTTATTGTTATTGTATTGCTAAGACTATATCAATCCTCCAATAATTCCAACTTTATAATTCAACCACCGTTATATAATTCCAAACCTGTTGATAAATTGTTCCAGTCCTTCAATTATATATATACTTATGAGTTTGTTATCATAAGTTTCAAAGTCACACTTATATTATATTAGTCCTCTTGACTAATAATATAATCCTTATACACATACATACACTTATATTATATATTGTATGTTATCATTTCATTCCAATGACATAACAACTTTACCATTTCCTTGATATTTCCCTTAATTTGTCACGTATAGCATGACCACACTACTAATACTTTTGTTTATTACATTACAACCCCAAATGTCATCCAACGTTTACAATTAAATTCCTTATACTTGTATAACCTATAGTTTCAACTTCCCACTTAATTATTTCTAAGTTCCTTTCTAAGTTCTTCCAACTCCAAACAGAACCTCTACTTTCTTAATTTTGAACTCCTGCCCATTATTTCGGATATTTACATTTTGACCCAACAATTTTATAATATTCACAACTTACCCTTAATTCCATTTATCTAAAGTTTAAACTCTTTATTTAATTAACTCCAAACTTACCCCTTAAATTTTGGAAATTACAGAACAGACCTCTATGCATTTGGCTTTTACATAAGTTTTTCCATAATTACAATTTCGCCCCACCAATTTTCTAAATCTTACAATTTTAATCCTAATTCTTACTTAACTCAATTGTCAACATTTTATTCATTAATTTTGGTTATTACCCTAAATTTACTTGTGGTGACCAACTTTGTACAGCTTGCCCCCAATTTTTATTAATTACACTTTGCCCCAATTAATTTCAGAAGTTTACAATTTACATCTAAACTTTACTCTAGCTTATAATCTTCATTATTTACTAATTAAACCTTGTATTTTCGGCTTTATTATATACTAACCACATCACTTTTACTCTTTTACAATATTAGCCTATCTTTGACCACATATTGACTAAGTCATTTTACAAACTTATATATATATATATATATATATTTATATATCTTTAAAGTCTATTTTAATCTCCAAACTCTTCCAATTATATTTTAATTTTTGTAATTATTTCATACCCCAAATTTTAAGTCTTTTGTACTACCAAACTACCCCAAAATTCCAGATTTTTACACTTTGTATAATAACATTTTAACCCATAGTTTTAATGTCATTCAAAATACAAAATGCTTATAAATAAGCCTAAATGTTTGGCCATGTTACAAACTATATTGTAAACTTTTAATGTATCAAAATAACCATAATATTAAACTCCTATTCTAGCTTATTTTAATTTCAATACCCAAAGTTTACAGAAATTACAATTTTGCCACATAAACTTTATAAACTTGTCATTTTAGTCCTTAGTTAACTTAACCAAATATTCTAACACAAGTCATACTTAGGTCATTATAGACCATTTAACTCAGCATACTCTTGACCATATACCCATATTTAACTTAAACAACTTTAAAGCATAATAATGTGTTCTAAAGTTAGAACTTTTACATTAAGTTTCCAAGCTAGATTTTGTTCCTTGTAAACCCAAGATTTTCAGTCCTATTTTACACAAGGGAGGACACTAAGTTTTTTTTTTTTTAACAAATTTAAAGGCTTAAACAAGGTTTGGAGTACTAAGGAATTGGATTAGTAGCTTACTCTCTTTAAGGTAGATTTTCCCCTTGAATTTCCTTACACTTTTGGCAGCTTCTTAAGGATTTTGAAACTCCACTTCATCCATATTAAAAAGAAGAGCATGGAGCACAATGTTAGGGTCTTTGGACACCAAAACAAATAAAAGGAAGGATCTAAGGCTTTAAAGCCTAAAATGTGCTCTAAGGTTGAAACTTCACCTTATAGCTCAAGAATCTTGATTTTTCTCTTCCAAGGGATTAGCCACACTAAGAAATGAAGTGGGAAGCAAGTTCATGTGTAGATCCAAGTGTAGAACATGAAATAACACTAAAAACTCTAATTTTTAAAGGATTTACCTTAGGTTTGACCCATTTTGGTATCGGCCTTGTTGAGGTTTGAAGATGATCACACTTTTTGTATGAAATGAGTGAGGAAGATAGGTTAGAAGAGGGCTCAAGTCTTGGCCATAATTAATCAAAAGAGAGTTTAGAACTTAACATACATTTGTATACCTTAAGGTAGTGGAGGCTTAGCTTGGTTCCATTTCCTCCTTGAGTGCCAACTTATCACCCCAAAATAGGTGTAGATATTTGGATTTTTGTGAAGATATGCTAGATCTATACTCTCCTTAGCTTGTTGATGTGGAAAGGAGACAGACTTAAGTGAAATGGAGAAGGCCCCACTTCACCATTGATACCATTGGTGTGTTCTTGAATATCTCAAGCAAAAGAATAAGAAAACAAATATAGAAGATGAAGAGAGGTGGCCAGATATGAAAAGAGAGGGGGAGGATTTGATGATGAGGTGTTTTAAAGGTGCAAAAGGAAATGAAGACTTTCCACTTTATACTCTTGATTAAGGAAGAAAACTTGCATTTGATGACATGAGTCACCAAGGACAGCCGACCCTCCTTAGATATTTATTTGGGTTTCGTTTGGCCATTGACCAAGTCAATGAGAATAAGGCCTTGTTTGGCACTATTCACAAATTGGTGCACATTTTTGATATTTTTTTCTTTAATTAAGCTTTCCCGTGTGGTACATTATATTCCCTTAGTTCACTATGATGTACAAAAGCCTTAATAACCTCCTAAAGTCAATTTTTAGACAATTTCATAAAAATGTGTTTTAAGGAGTCCTAAGGCACCTTTGGTGTTTTAACACATTTTATGATTTGGTTTTCTTTGGTAATTGTTCTATCTTGTTCTTACCTTAAATATAAGGTTTAGGAATCCACTTTGGATCCTAAATTAGGTTACACAATCCCTTAGGTTTCCTAAAGCACATTTTTTCCCTAAGTGATCTTAAAGCATGCACATGTTTGCTTTCTATGATCTTAAGGCACATTTTAGCCATATTAGATCATTATTTGATCTTTAATCGTTATTCATTAGTTAGGGGTATTTCAGTTTCCTACGGGATTGCGGGATTTGAACGATGATACTTAAAATGACTAGATTTAGGCACGGTCAGACATGATGAGGATGTTTGGGTTGAAAACACCAAACGATCTAAATTTTCATGTCAAATATCTAATGCTGGTAGTTGTACATTTGTTTGAATTTTGATTGTTCATTGGTTTATGGTAACGTTATCTTAAGTATTTTTATTGAATCGTTTTAGACTTATCTTTATATTATGACTTGATCTAATTAATTTGATTGACTTATCTTTTCTACAGTGGATGATTACCCTATGGACGATCCCATTGGAGAAGCTGAGCCTAATCAAACGAGACCAACTGAACAGGTCACACGAGGAGGAAAGAAAGGGAAAACAGCTCAGCCACACAAGCATGTGGCTTGCCCTTCACAGCAGACACCATCGCCAGCAGCTGCCTCCTCCTCGGATAGAATGTGAAGAAGAGAGGCCCCACACAGGCACTGAAATCTAATAGAGGTCCCCCCATGAAGCCGGTACAGTTCAACGAGTACCAACAGCCGTACCGAGTTAGAAGAAGGATTATGTTGCTTATGTTGGCCACCTGATGAAGACATACTGCAACATAAACCACACTTGGAAGCAACCACAATCGTTAAAGGACACTATGTCTGAGTGTCTTCAGGTTTGTTTATTTTTTGATAGCATGTTGTTCTAGAAATTTAGAGTTTCTCGTTACGTGTTACTAACTAACTAACTAATCATTTATGTAGGCTCGATTTTGTGTAGATTCTTCTCTCAAGGACGTTGTGCAGAAGACAATGGTGTGGCAATTCCGTTACCATAGAAAAATCTCACCGACAAGTACATTCATAAGACAAATCAAGACCCAGATACAGATGATACAGAAGAAGCTAGCAATGAACTACCACCCTGGGAGAAGTACGAAGGCATCACAAAAGAGTAGTGGATGCAGTTCGTTCAGTATCATCATACTCCTGAGCACCAGGTGGAGTTAATTGTCATTTGTCTTGTTATCTTGTTTTATTTCAACATTTGCTTATTTACATCTTACATAGTATAAACATTTGTAGGATCTTCGTGTGAAACAACAAGCAAATGCAAAGAAAAATCTATACCCACATCATTTAGGCGACAAAGGTATTGTCGAGCGCGTACCAGAGTGGGAACAATAAGGCTTACTGCCATCGAACCAGCCACTAGAACCTAGCGGCAAAAGGATGACGATCTGAAAGTTGAGTCAAGTGTAAAACAATCGACGCCATAAAATCCTCGAGACGATGATGCCACGAGATCCATTATTAATCAAATGGTGAGTATACAATTTCGGTACAAAAGTTTAATTTTGGTTTGTGTAACTGTCAACTAACTAATTTTGTTATTTGTGTGTTTTATAGGAGGAGTTAAGCTCCCAAGTTATTGAGGGTTCTTGGACTCCAAACAGACAGTATGAACCTCTTTCTCGCGCTCTTGGAAAGATGAATCATCCTGATCGTGCTGTTGGTTTTGGTGGACAAGTTGGTATCCGCCAAGCTTTTGGCAATCTCGGGTTTAGGAAAGGCCCGCAAGTAGGGATGTCAATCTTGACCCAAACCTGAAACCTGACCCGGCCCGTAAAAAGTCGAGTTCAGGTTAAGATATTTGACCCAAAAAAGATTTTCAGGTTGGGTTTGGTTGGGTCATTGAAACCTGTTTTAGATTTGGATTGAACCCACAAACCCGTAACCCGGAAAAAATTAATTAAAATAGAAAGTATTTTATATTTGATGACTTAAATTAGTGTTTAATGATTAATTTATGACTAAAATAAACATTTAGTCAGTGACTTATGATTAAATATAGTGTATAATAATTAATTAATATTAAAGTATTATATTTATTTATTAAAGAATCCAAAATTTAAAAAAAATTGAAAAAAAGGTCTAGTTCGGGTAACCCGCTGGGTTGAAGAAATATAACCTACTCCAGGTTCGGGTCGGGTTCGGGTTGACCTAAAGTATTTTCGGGCCGAGTTCGGGTTGAGCTCAACCCGACATGGAACCTGATTTTGACACCCCCTACCCGCAAGGGCGGATGATCAGCTACGAGGAGCATTTAAAGATAACTGCTAAGCTAGAGCATAATTTGAGCAGAGGATTGGGCAGAGGGTTAACCAGGATCTTCAGCAGATGGTCGCTGAAAAGATGTCCAAAATGCGCTCACAGATGTTCCGCAATCAAAAGGTTTCTAGACCACTACTTGGACCATCAGCTGATCGGGAGGAGAGCACACCAGTACGACAGAGTAGTGTGCACTCGGCTGAGCCGTATCCATATGCATCTCTTCAGGTTAAACACATTAACTAAAAAATGATATTTGTTATTATCATCAACCTAGGACTTGACTGTTTTCGTCTATCCCTTTTCTACTTAACATTCAAGAATCCCTTAAGTGCACGTTGTTCTTACTGATGGGAGGCGAGGCTGCTATGGTGGCATGAAGTAAATTGTTCCCCTCATCTTCTACAGACATGGTGTATGGTGAACTACTCCGACCGTACCATGTCCGAGTGCTTTTGGATGATTATATGGCAGAACATGCTGATGTTGCTTTGTCGGTACCTCTGCCACAGAAGAACACACCGTGGTCTGCACAAACTACTACATTCCAGTGGCCAATTAGATTGGTTAATCTCCCGAGCCATGTAAACACAATGAACACTTACTCTGAAATTATAATTATGTAGCATTTCAACCAGTCTATGGTTTAGGGTCACTTATACCTAATTAATTAATAACTTAGGAAAAGGTGAAGAAAAAAAACGACTAGAGGGAAAGGAAAAAGTGTTGTCACACTAGCTCCTTCGAAGACGTCAAGGTTAGACTTAATTTAGTATAGCGAAGGATATTGGATGGGTTATCACCGAAAATGAGACTTCTGCACGCGGCATTGCTGTTGACGTCACCTCACAGTGATTTGATCACTGTGGAGGATGTCCAATGTCTCTTTCACTATCAAGAAGCATGACAAACTCATCTCTTCGATATCTATATGTTTGATTTCGTCGAGGTATTTATGAAGGTCTGGTTAAATGTATCGATCATCAAGTCAGCCGTCATGTGAGCGACTTATACCTTTTTCTATCTGAATGCAAGACTTGAAATAGTGATTGTACTAAAACTACATCACTGATGCTATTGTATTTATGTTGTAGGCATGTGCAATATAAGGCTTGACGTTCATCATAATGACAACTTCAGATTCCTATGCCCTACTATGTGCTCCGCAGTAACTATGTCAAGTGACGTCCAACGCCTTATGATATACTAGACGAATGCAATATTTGAATGTGCAGACAAGTCATATATTATGCTGCCATATTATCAGGGGTAAGTCATACTTCCATATCTTAGTATGTTTTATTTATAAGTTATGTTATTAGTGTAATGATTTCAAATTTATTTAACTACAAGAATAGTCGGCATTGGTCGTTGTTGGTTTTGTCCATAAAGTACCCGAGAGTCTATCAGGTTGGCTCACTTGGTAGGAGCGCCAGGTTACCAGTGATATTATAAGCTCTACTGAAGTTAGTTATTTAAATTATACAACAATTGTTATTACTTAATATATTGTTTCATTTTTCAATTAAAATATGTGTATTTCAAACTCTTTATTTGGTATAGTGCCTTGAAAGCTACATTTTTTTCAATGCAAAGGCAAGTGAAGAACATCCCGTGGACCCTAGTGAAGGTAGTTTACTTACTTTTTGTAATATTGTCAATAACAGTTAAAACATTAATAGTAGACCTGCAAGTATGACTGAGAACGTACATGTGTGTATGTGTAGTGTCCAGTGCAGCCCGGTGGATCAAATATGGATACTATGTCATGAGGTTTATGCATGACTTAGTAGTCGCATCCATGCTTTTTCCAGAAAACTAAGTAGACAAGATATAAAACATTCTTTGAAAGTGTTGGTTTATATTTTTATCCTTTGTCGCACTTGTAGTTTCTCATTAGTGTTCCATTTTGTTTGTTAAGGCTTTTGAGCAATTAGTAGGCAGTGGAACATATGAAGCTCATCACATAACTGAGATGCTCGAGGAATGGTCAGAATTCATCTCCACAAACATACTTAGTTGATCATTACTTTGCACTGAATATAGTTGTGTTATAGATGTATTTCATTGGTTTGAAATGTAGTGAAGTTTACTGTAATGGAGTGTATTGTAGTGGAGTATGGTGAAGTGTGTTGTAGTGGAGTGTAATGAAGTGTATTGAAGATATTTTGGTTATTTTCCTTATATAACTTTCTTGTTTCTTGCAAATATTGTTGTGCCGATGATAATGGCCACTTTATGGGTTTATGATAATGTACTGAGGCGTCCCACTGTGGTGGCAGCATTATGGAACATATATACAACTTTTCTTGATTACGTGGTGTATTTAGGTGCAATTATAAGCTAGAAAAAAAAACAAAAGCAATCATATTTTGCCGGCTCCTAAGAAAGAACCACCAAAATAGGATGCCCCGGTGAATTTTACACATGCCTATTTTGGCGAATCTTTCTTAGAAACCGCCGAAATAGGTTATCCGACCCAAACAGACTGCCTACATGGGTTGGCCTCCCAGTCCACATCTCTCAGGTTTCGACCAACCCAAAAGGACTGACCCATATGGGTCGGCCGCACAGTACCCAAATTCTTAGTTTTCGACCGACCTAAAAAGGTCGACCCATACGGGTCGGTCATTTTGTGTTCCAACTCTTGGGTTTAGACCATCCCATACAGGTCGGTCGTTTGTGTTCCAACTCTCAGATTTCAACCGGCCCAAAACGACCGACACATATGGGTTGGTTGCCTATTTTGGCGGTTCCTGTTTAAGAACCACTGAAATTGGGTCGTTGAATTTCTCTATTTCGGCAGGGAACTATTTCAGCGATTCTTGAACAACCGCTGGCGGTCCCCATTTTGGTGGTTCACAACCGCCAAAATAGGTCTTTTTCAACTGCATAAATAGATGCTTTTTCTACTAGTGATACCTTTATTGTTCAAAATTAATTTCTTGAGATTGAATAGTGGTGATTTTCTATAGAGGGAGTTGGGCAACTTTACCTAAATCCATGTGAACTCGCTTCCAGCCAACTGCACAATATGTCTTTAGTGTGGGATATGTGATTATTCAAGCAGTAATTGAAGTCTTGATGTCCTTCCAGTAGCGACTAACTATTCTAGTGCTTATAGAGAATTCCACATAAATTGAGGTTAGAAGTCCCTTGTGTATTTTTGCATCTTGACCGCTAGCGAGAAGAGCTTCAGTGAGGCGTTATGTTGCCTAACTTTATTGGAAAGCTTTGCCACTCTTGAATTTTCTCCTTCCATGGTTTTTAGTTTCTGGTATGTGAGATTTTTGAGAAAATGATGTGATGTTTCAGTTTGATTTTTATTTATAGACACACTTGTAAAGCATGATTAAAGTTTTGGTGGGAAATTTTAAATTGTAAATTTTTGTTAAAATATGGGGAGGGAACTTCTTCACAATGCATTTGAATTTTGGCTTATGGAGGTGTAAGTGTACATGTGTTATGTTAAACAGGCAAGGTGAATTTTTACACGTGATGACATCAACAACTCTGGTTTATTGTAATATGAGGGGGATTATGGTAAAGCAAGCAATGCTATAGTTAAAAAAATCAAATTTTCTTAATCTGTGTTCTTTTTCATTAACCGGAGGTCAAAAGCGAATGGAGGGAGTAATAACATAAATAACTTTCATATCAATTTAAACAATATTTACATCAATTTGAACAAATTTTTAACTTGAATGAATGATTGTACAACACTCACTGTACAACTGGATGTACAATAGTATTTACCTCATAGCTAAGAAACATTGTGTTAGAATTTCTTAACTATAAAAGCATGTAGTAAAAGAGAGAAATAAAATAATAATTTTGTGGGAGTGAAATCAACTTTTACTTATGTGGTTACTCTAAGAAACCATCTTTAGATGTTGGTATGGTTATCTGTAACACCCCGAATAACACAACCAGATCACGATAAGTCCAAGCAGCGGATTCACAACTCCATCCGGGTGTCACAGACAACAACCACCCACGTGGTTGACACCCAACACTAACCATACTAAGCTACTGTAACACCCCTCTCCATAATCACGATATAATCCCTTACGTAGCAATAAATAAAACGTCTCGCAGCGGAAAAATAAATAACAATTACAAAACTCACATGGGTGTCACCGGCCATTACTCGCCCATGCGAGCAACGTAGCCATACCACATCCAACTTCCAAAATAAACAAACTGCTAACCGCAGTGATAACGAGAAACTCCTATACATCAAACTAAGTCCATAACCATAAACATTGACAAGTGAGCGTCTACCCAATCCTGAAAAATACATAACCTTACCATAAGACCATACACCATCTTCATTACCATACAACATCTCCAACTACCCTGTTCCTGCTCTTCAGCTCCGACAATGATCAACAACCTGAAATGGTGTAGTATCAGCGATAGACGCTGAGTATGCCGGGCCTGGACCCTAATGGTCACTTGTCATTTTAACCATCTTATTATTAGATTGGTTTCATGCTTTTCCTTTTTACAGTTATAATCAAAACTGAAGCATAAATGTATAATATACATAATCAACCATCCAAATTTTCATAAACATTAATCATCCATCCAACCAAACATTCATAGAATATTTCAAACAACATTTGTATATCGAACGTGTAACACCCCGGTTTTTACACCCTATTTTTTTTTTGTACAACTTTCTACAATATTTTACAGTGGAAGACTAAATAACACCTAAGCCAAACCGGAGCGCTACCGCCACACCCACACCAACAAGTGTGGATGCTAAGGCTAATCCACCTACAACCTAACTCCCGGAACATGCTCCAAGGAGTTTGCCACTTACAAATAAATAAAATTCCTAATTATGTCGGCGCGTTCCCTTCTCCCAAGCTCAAGAGCAATATCACACAAAGAATCAACTTCACCTGCAACAAATCTGTGGCCAGCAAGCAATCACACAAAGGGGCCACAGGGCACAAACCAGAAAACGTCAGCAAAGCTGAGTAACAAATATCACACCCTGTAAAATTCATTCTCTCATTGAAAAACCTTTATAGCAGCATAAAAGCACACAGCAGCACAAACAACCATGTTATCAACCACAAACACAAGTTCACAACACACTTACCTTCCTTGAGACATTTTACCTTAACATAAACCACCTGTTCATAATGATATCTCAATCACAGTAATCTCACCAGAGACATAAATCCAATAATATTTTGGAAACCACATAACACTTTTCACTACCATATACATCTCTAATCCACCAGATCATAACTCATATAACCACAGGAAATTCACCACAAAACAAGGCCATTTGTATTTTGGAAACCACATAACAATTTCCACCAGTTTGTATCTCAATTATTAACATTCCACCAATCCTCAGGCACACCGGTCTTTCGACAAAGAGCTACTAGGCTCTCGGCCCCTTGGACAAATAATTCCACCACCTCACCCCATGTCCTTAAGTGTGCACACCCCCTATGAATCATCAGTCCATAGAGTAGATCATGATGGCTTAGCTCCAATACATTGGTAGGAGCGAAAATTCAGTGAATGGCCAACCATGGCTCGACAAATTGAAGGAGCTAACCATAGCTCAATAGTTTCGAAATATATATTTCCAAATTCACACTTCCACCACCATAAGTAATATCAACCTTTCCAACATATAAATATCATCCACAATCATATAAAATTGCTCAAAATAACCACCAACCAAATGATAGCAATAGACAAGCTTAATCACGTACAAACAATCCACTTAATCAAAATCAAGCATTCACTTATAAATCACAGATCGACAAGCATTCCACACCAAGAGTAGTCACCAAAAATCATTCCAAACATTTCAAGGATAAACCAAGCAACAAAACACCCAAAACCATACTTAAACACAATTTTCCTTCTTTCCAAGTTTTAGCACACATATAACCTTACAAGACTTCCTTATACCTTTTACACTTCACCATCTATTAAAAGTTCCACTATACGTCATAATAGCACTATAATGACCAGATAAACTATTAAATCCAATAACCAACACACAAATACACTTATACAAGCTTAAAGCACACCTTTGACCCAAATCACTTCCTAACAATTCGAATAACTTCCCAAGTGATTTTCGACTTGAATTTTTGACCAAAGATCTAAATTCGAAATATAAGAATACCCTCAAAATTTCAGCTCACACCCATATCGGAAACTCATCTAAACAACTCCTAAAGCTTAAAGCTCATTATTTTCCCTTGCCATGTATAACCGACTTAAATATCTCCATTCGACTTCATTTTTTGACCATAACAATATGTTCACTATTAAAGACTACCCTCAAAATTTTAAGGCAAGATGAATTCGGGAACCTATTTAACTAAGTCTCAAGGCTTAAAACACCATTTAAGACCTCCCACCTTGACCTAGCATTTTTATGTCTAACCACGAGTTCCCACCACCTATAATCAATTATTAGGAGTTAATATAGGTAGAATAACACACCAAACTCAACAAAATCCCATCGAAATCACTCAAGGAGTCTTAAAACACATTTTTCCTCTCTAAAAGTTCCCTAGAACTTATCCTACTTCCCAAAGGTATTTTCGCCTGAATGTTTGATATTATTCTAGTAATAACTAACTAAGAACACTGTCAAAATTTCAGCTCAAGAGAAGCTAGGGTTCGGAAGTTACCATTAACAAGAGTTAAAGCTCAAAATCAGGGTTTAAAGAAAGAAATGGTGAGCATAAGTGTTACCTGGACTCTCCTTGACATTTTAGCCACGACCTTACAAGTTCCTCAGATAATTGAATCAATTTCTTCCACCAACCAATTCGCCCAAGGTCAAAAGCCTCTTCTCCCTCCTTGAAATCTTGTTTTTCCTTGATTTCTAGCTTGAATCTCCTTCTCTAATGGTGGGTGTTGTGTTCTATGAGCTCCTATGGTGTTCTAATGGCGTGAGGGTGTGTGGAGAAGGCAAGGAAATCGGTTCCCAACTCACTCTTAAGGATGGCGTGAGAGAATTCCAAAAAGTAATCATTTTACTTCATTAATTAAGTATAATGATTACTAAGATAACCTTATCTCTTCCTAAGCCATTAGATTAGGACAATTGTCTAGATTAAATCTCAGCCCTCCATGTGTGACCGGCCATAATGATGAAGGGGACAAGTGGCATGGGTAATAAAGAGTATAAGACAAAATAGAATGATGTCTTCACTTACAGCCGTCGGATCGAAGATACTTTGCTTGGATTGATCTCCACCATCCATGTGTGACCTCCCCTCATTAATGAAGGTGACACATGTCTTCTCTTGATTGGACCATGTGTAACCAATCATCTTTTGACACCTCGACGCTTACATCATCATTATGTCATGCCGACATCATCACTGCATCATCACTGCATCATCACTGCATCATCTTGGTCAAAGTTGACCATTGACCAAGGTTTGACCAATGTTTGACCAAGGTCCAATGTTTGACCGAGGTTAGACCAAGGTTGACCAGGGTTTGACCACAGTTGACCGGGGCTTCTTGAACTCCAAATAACTCACCGAAATTTCAGTCCTTTCCGGGACTTCCTTAACTAGGGTTTCTCTAGGGTTTCTTGGTTGATTCCCGACCACTAAGGCTTCCTAATGATCTCTAATAACTCCTAAGGAACTATGGTTTCCATTAAGGCTACAAAAATTCGGGGTATTACAGAACGTATCGAGCAATAACAACAATACTTTGTACAATGTACAATCGTCGTAGTGTTCACCATCCACTGTCAATTTATTTTAGTTTGGCTTTCAAGCCCCGTCCATATGTACAATGTACATTCGCCGTAGCGTACAGTTCCCATAGTTAATTTACCTTAGCCTTGTAGGCTCCATCCAACCATGTTTAATTAATGTCAGTAGGGCGTCATGTTAGGACAACCCGATAACCTCACCATGGACAGTAGTCCCCCGTACACACAAAGGTGCTCATTTCGCCAGAGGTCCGGAGGCCCCTGACTCACTTATGTCTCGTAAGACGTCCATAAAAAGGCCGTAGCCACCTGATCCACGAACCTATTTGGGCTTGTTGGATATAACCTGGAGCGGAATCCAATTAGGAAACCCCTCAGTGATCACAAATGCGCAACCAAGTGGTTCGTAAACCACCGGGATTCCTCACCTCAATCTCATACCATCACTCTCTCATGTTGTTCAAGATGTGCTCTTAGTCTTATGGAGAATATATTTATTAACCAGCGGCCCAATGGGTCACGCGTACCTAGAAGTCATCTAGGTGATATTTATGTTAGAGATCCATGCTCTAGAGACCGACAATGTCGTGACTCGTTCCTAAGTGTTTTACTTAGGTTACCATATCCTTAATATTAATATCATGGTATTATATCAAGTAACCGTCATGTCATCACAACGCATATGTATGTTTATATAAGTCGATCTATAGTCGACGTAGTGTTAGTCCCGTAGGACGCCCGTGCATAAATAATTAATGCATCAACACTTAAACACATACATGTAACCACACACATATAACGCACAAGTTATATCAACCAAATCCGAGCCCAAGGAGCAACCTTAGGTCAACTCGGCAAACCCCTTTACATACCGTTCACCCTGATTGTATTACGGTGGAGTATGAATCAGCAAGATCCTACGCTCCGTGTAGTCCGTTAGCTCGTCAAGCGTCCTTGTCAGAAGTACACTCTAAACGGTAATAAAACTATAAGTCAGTCTCCATGACTAACTACATCCGGTATTTCCGAATAATAAGCAACCCCGACAGTTCACCCCTGTTTTCTACAGTTGTTCGTTACGGGTTTCTCTAAAACAGTCGGTTTTGTTACTTAAAACGCGTACGTCAAAACTATCCCAACTGTTAAGTTTAATTCACTATTTCTTTTTTAATCTTATCCACCCTCCAGTTTAGGTGCGTAACCCATAGTTGCATGTATGCATGCATGATTATATTATATTATATTATATTCTTTTCTTATTGTATCATTTATTTTATTGTATTCTCTTTCATATTGTTTTATTTTCCCACCATCCTTCATAATTCGACATGTTGTATAATCCCTTTATCTTTAGCAAATATTATTTGCTTCCAAAACTCATAACTTATAGTTCGTAACTATATTTATTATTATTATTATTATTTTTTAAACTAACCACCACCATTAAATCATATGGTTTTCAACCAAAATATATATCCACCTTATATACATTATTCTTGTGTATGTATATATTTACCACGTAGGTAATTCCCATGAGTTCAATAAACTCTTATATTTTATGTTACTTTTTATCATCTCCTATTAGATGGTTATTCCCATTAGTTGTATCATATTGTACAACTTATATTAAGATTATTATCTTAACATGAGTAACATTTTATGTTGTACATTTACAACTCCTAAGGTTTATTACATAAGTACCTTAGTTTATAAATCCCATTTATTTATAGTTTGTCACACTATTTTATGTGAGTACCCTTCCTTATATTAATTCCATCTGAACCACCTTAATACCATTTAATTGTCATAACATTTATAACATAGTAGACCGTAGTCTAAAATTCATTTTCCAACTCTTATTAATTCGGTATAGCCCTTGAATTTATTTAAATTCCCTTTTGACCACATAACATCATGTAATGTTATACCAAAATACTAATACCATTTGATATGATATTTTTATTTCCTTTAACTTATAACCTATAGTTTTTATACAAAACTATTTCATATTGCCTCTTAGGCACCATAAGAAAATCTTATTCTTTTCTATAAACCTTAGTTTCCTTTATTTACAAAATCACCCCTTTCTTTTTACCATGTTATATATACCATTTAATATAACATTTCTAACTTATAAAAGAGTATAACCTATGGTTATTTTTTGTAAATTCCGAACAGCCCTTGTGCTATTCTATAGTTGCCATTTGGCCCTATTTATAACATATAGTTCACCATATCATTAAAACTAGATTTTATACACATAACTTATTAAATTCCCTTAATAATTCTAAAAATCACCAAATTCCACCAAAGGGTTATAATATCCTTATTAACCCATATACTTTCAATATTTACCATTCCACCATCTATTTTTCTCCAAAGTGTCATAATGACATTATAACTATATATTATACATATATAGTTCGTTTTAAATTCCAAAATCCACCAAATAAATTCCTAAAAATTCCTAATAGCCCATGGGTGTTTAAAATACCATTGTACACCCTTTATTTTCGGTAATAACATATTTACCACATATGTTATAAAAATATTACCTTAAGATACTTATCTTATTATAACACCTTAAATAAGTTATTTAACTTATCTAATTTGGTCAAAACCTATCATATGGTCAAGGTTGACCACCTTAATATTTCCTTGACCACCAGTTCCTTATAATTACGGTTTGCACCCAAACTTTCTAGAAATCACCATTTAACCCCAAAACTTAATAAAATCTTATAAACTTTATTTTAACTCCTTTTTACCTCTAATTTTCGGCCTTATTATTCTAAAGCCCCCAAATTTAATTTAATTACACCTAATACCCCATTTATTTTCGGTAATGCATTTATACTACTTAAACTTAATTAAAAGCTTGTAAATGCATAAATAAAATGGCCTAAAATACATGGCCTTATTACAAACATTGGCTTGCAAAATAAATTACACATAAATGTCCCAAAAACACTTATAAATTTCGGCCTCACCACACACTTTCCATTTAATTACCAAACTTCCACATAATGTCTTAAATTTGACAATTATGCTTGTTTAATTAGTTATAAAATTTATTAAACCATTCCTTAAACATTTTAAGGTCAAACAAGACCTTGTTTTTCTCCTTCACTCACGGCAATTGATATACACACACTTAAACTTGTGTTAATGTATCAAGTTAAGGTTTTAAGTGATTTATACCTTGATTTAGCTTAGGTAAAGCCTTGTTTGGGTTCGCCACCTTAAGGAGAAATTCACCACAGCTTGTTTTACATGTTTTCAAACAGAGAACAAGGCCTAGTTAGTCTCCAAGCAAGATCTAACCATAAGAAGTAATTTAATGTAAGATTTAAGGCAAAAATCACCTTAAAAATGCAAGGGAAGTTCTAAGTGGTTTCAACCTGAACCAAACACACCACAAGGTGTTAGATCCACCATATTGACATAGGAAATAGTTAGATCTCGAAATGCTACCTTGTTGTTAGGTTTTACCTTGGAAAAATGCCTTAAAAGAGGGTATTTCCTTTGGATCTCGGCCATCCTTGCTCCAAATGGCTTACCAACAGATTCCACATGAAAAGGAGAAGAAGATGAGGCTATGACCAAAGTTTCACAGCCAAACTCGAAGGGAATCAAAAGTTATGAGCTTAAAGCACATTTTTACCTTAAAATGTAGATTTGAACAACCTTGGTCCCTCTACTGGTCTCAACCGAGTTTAGCTCTTGTTCTAACCTTAGAACACTGAGAATAAGCCATAGGAATTGATGAGCCACGAAATCTAGGTGTTGGTGGTGAGAAGATGAAGAAAAAGAGCTAAAAATGACATTAAAACACTTACATTAGGAGCTTAGGAGTTAGATCTGCCTTCCATGCTCAAGAACAAAGCTTGAGAGCTGCTAGGAAGGAGGAGAGCTCGGTTGGAGAGGCTGGGATCGGACAAGGAGGAAGGAGAAGGTGGGAAAGCTTGATTAATTTGAAAAAAGTAAAGTTACTATTGCAAATTGAACATTAGGTAATGATTTGTCTCCAAAATCATTGTATGCTGTCTCCTACTTATTGCAGCCGGCCTCCTTGGTCCAAATGGGTCAATTAATTGACCATTGACCATGCTTGGTCAATATTGACTCATGTGGGCCCCACTTTAGGGTTTTATTAATATTTTAATATTAAATTTATAAAAATCTGTAAATTTCTGGAATTAAATTCCTAATATCATATAATATGGTATTTTATTATATTTAAAGGTATTTATAACCTTTTAGCCCATTTAAAACCAATTTAGAAGGCGATTACACAAAAACGTGCTTTAAGGAGTTTTAGTGCACATTTTGTGTCGCAAGGTGATTCTGGGCTTGGTTTTCTTTGACAACGGTTTTGTTGTGTTCCTTACATGATATTTGATCATGTAATTCAATTTTATATCATTTAGAGGTCCTTTGATTTTTAAGGTTTTCCTAGAGCACCTTTTTGCCCTTTTTGACCTTGAAGCATGTAAATGCTTTTTCTTTGTGTTGGAGTGTTGTCCAACGGTTATAATATGTTTAGTAGTATGTTAATATGCTTAGGACAAATTTTTAGGTCCTAAGAAGTTTATTTGGGTATTTATTTACCCTTAACAGTCAAAGGGTGCAACATCTTGTTTTATGTTGACCACTATTGTTCTCAGTTGACTTTTAAGGCATGTTTAGGCCTTAATTAATATGATTAAATATTTAATCCATGCTTTAATAATTTGGGGTATTTCAGCTACGGTCTGAATGACTGGAATTAAAGCCATAACCAAATCCAAGTACAAACTGGAATACAAACCAAGTACCGAGCGTCTACATCATAAGTTCTTACTTAAATTACACAATCCGAAAGTACAACTAGGGTTTAGTAATACAAGTCATAACCCATACATTAACAACATACTACTAAAGTCTTGCCCTTACGGACTACCCCTATGGTAGTCACCCGTGCCTACTCTCCGTCTGCCTCTCGTTTCATACCTGTAAAAATAAAGGACTCAGCAAAACTATGCCGAGTATGAACGTGTGAAGCCCGCATGTTACCGGGCCACACGACTACTTGGTTGAATATTATTAAGTCATATTACATGCTATAACAAAGCAGGAAAGCATACCACAACACATCATAATATCATACACACTGCAAGGTAGCAAAGCATTAGAAACAAGCAACCAAGCACAACAAGTTGCTAGCATAGCGACAGTAATCATGTAACTATTCAAACGTGTGCATAGGTCTATTATACCAATGATCCTCACTAGGGGATCATTCGAGCGTTGTGTGTTTTCATTCCTTTTACTCTTGTTTTCATAAAGTGTATTCTCTTTCTCTCCTCTTGCACCAGGTCTGGGGATGTAGTTAGGTTCCGTGACCATATCATGTAGGTGCCAATTTTCTTTGATTAGTTAAGGTTCATTTGTGAACTCTCTTATCACCACGTATTGAAGAGCGTCTCCTCCATAGCCAATCCTCCATTTCCGGCGTCATGCGTCGAGAACGTGGGGTCACTTCAATACCCCCGTATGGGTTCCTTCAGCTGGTAGTTTACTATTCATTATCGTTAAAAGTTCGACACCATAGTGGGTGTCGTTAGAAGTCCTCTATAATTTAAGAGGAGTGTTCCTTATATATAGTTCCTTGTTTGTTCACGTAATTCATTGTGTTTCATCTCAAGGTTTTATCGCGAGAAGGGACTACACTACTGTGTGCACGCAAGTAATATACAGCAATGATATATGTAACAAGCATATAAACAAGTCATAGCAAGCAATCCAATTTCATGTTAGTCTTAAGGTCATTGTCAAACAAGGCACGCAGCACACAAGCCGTGTAACACGGCAACATACGAACCACACATGTCCATACCTTAATCGAAAGCACGAGTTGTCTTACACTCGAAGTCCCGGTCGGAGCTCGCTACGGCCCTAGCGTTAATTAAAACAATGCGTCAGTTTATTATTTTATGCGACGACACTTTATATCGTATGTTATTCCTTGGGTATGTTGTTACATGCTTAGTTTATTAAATTCCGAGAACTTCACATGCACTCATTGTAGGCTTATCTTACTCCTAGGACACTCACAACTTGTTTTATATGTTAACTAAGTCTTTTGTTCCTTAGGTAATGTTTAGAAGTGTTTTAAGCGCTAGTTATGTAACAAGTTTATATAACATGTATATAACATGTCTAACGTGTATCCCCTCCTTAGATAAATAGGTGAGTAATATTTTAACTCTTGTATAGTGATAATATAGGCCATAGAATAACCCTAAAACTTCTTTATACAGAAACCCATAAGCTTCCAAAAATTAAAACACCATTTCCATGGAATACCTTAACTAACTTTACTTTTAATGTAGTTGTTGGTGTTTAACCTTCTCCACCCGATTCACTAACCTACTTATATTGATGAGCTACTATTTGGGTTCATTTATAAACTAGAATCACACTCTTAACACCTCTGGGAAGTAGCCATACTGAAGCACCAACCTCAGCAATTGAAACACCAGCTCTAAACATACTCCCCTTCAGTTTCTCTTTGTAATGCATCAATTTGATCTCCTATCTTTCCCAAGCGTGTACAGCCCTCATTAAGTGTATCAGCTAGATTTTAAGTTTATAAACAAGCCCTTACAACACTCTTATACCTACTGTGTGACAGTTATACAAAGGTAACAATGTCACAGAAAAATCTGAAAACATAATTTGGGTGTCTTCTCTTTTATCTCCCTTGTTTCCCATTAACCTGGCTTCTAGTCTTCCCCCAAAGTTTTTACACCCTTAGGTACATGAGCTAACAAGGTTTTAAGATCGTTTTTTAAACCAATACAATATTCATATAGCTTCTGTGATTAATTGTACAGAAACAGCAACCCAACGAAAACTGAAAAGAATGGATAGAACTCTTCTTCTGTCCGGTTATTGACTGATTCCTAATATCCCACATGAGCAAGTCCACCTAGTAGAGTATATTAGCCATGTTTTAGATCCAATATAGAGCCACTACAACATCTTCAACTCCTCTGAAAATGAGCTATACAGAGGACAGTCACTATCGAAACTGAGATACCAGTCTGATATCCTTTCTTCTAGCCCCTTTTGTTAGTTCATGTATTGACCTTCAATCTATCCCAAATTACTGACTCTGTTAGTTAAGGCCTTAAACCAAGATTCCACACCGAAACAAACTCACCACAACTTGGTTGATGTCACTGGTAAGCCCGCATACTGAAACTGTAAAGAAACTGAGAAGTTGAAACTAAGACTGGTACATTCTATTTTGTTTTTCCTTTCTGGTCACGAATTGGGTTATTTAACTCTCCCTCAAACTGATTCCCGGCTTAGCTAGATGTGTTACTACGCTACTGCTTTCAACACAACTCAATGTCACCTAAACACAACACTAAAGTTACTGAAACACCCACACTGTTGGAACTGGCCAAAACTGATAACATCCTCTTCTATATATGTTTTTTTGTTTCTGTTCATGAATTTGTTTTTAATTCCTCCCAGTTGTTGTCTCGGTTATTTAACATTTCTAGGAAGCTTCTAAACCCAACACACAACACAAGTAACTTGGTTAACAGCACTAATACATCCAGGAACTGTACTGGACAAACAACTGAAACAAAACCTGAAACTCAGAACTGATGAAATTTTCCATTCCTGTTATTTTCCTTCTGTTCTCTACATCTGCTTTCTAGTTTTCCCAACTTGCTCAACCAGTAGGTAAGTGATTTGGCAAGCTTTAAAACTCAGAAACAATCCCAACAACACCGTTAATCCCCACTGATGCACTCCTATACTGGAACACAAAATTCTGCAGAACCGATATAAGGAACTGATGAGTTATGCTCTATGTTTTGTTGCTTTCTGTTTCATTGCTAACGTGTCCTTTACTTCTGCTCTAGGGGTGTATAACTTGCTTGAGTGAATTAGGTAAGTTTTAGGTTTATAAGCCACCCAATCCACACTCTTATAGCCCTCTGTAATGATGTTATCCAGACAATACAAGTTGCAGAAAAGAAACTGAAATCAGACGCTCAACTCTGTTATACCCTCTTGTTACTTACATAATGGTCTACCATCTATCCCTAGGCACTCACTTACTCAGTTCAGTGTTCCATCGGCACCTTCAAATCAAAACTAATCCAACAAACACTCACCTAACCCCTGTACCTAAACTGAACACAGCTGAAACCGAACTCTGTTGTTAAGTTTTCTGCTATGGATTTCTTTTGATCTTTTAGTCTGTTTTCTGGTTTGTCATTACTTTGTATTCCAACTGCCCCCACGGTACTCACCTATTTAGCTAAGTGGTCTTGTCACATTTCAAACTCAGAAACTACCTAAGACACCCTGTAGTTCTACAGAACTATTTTATACCGAGACTGCAACCAAGTGCAAAACTGAAACAGAAGCTAACCCAAAGCTGATAAAACTGAGATAAGACCTGGTTCTACTTTGTCTTTCTATTTGGTCCCTTGTTTTGGTTTCTATTTCCCCCAATCTATTTAGCTCCCTAGTTAAGGGCCTTAGCAAGTTTTAAAATCATCAACACAGACCTAAAACAATACAAGTTAGCTACTGGAACTGAAGTAGAGCAGAAAATGAAATCGGTGTATCTGGTTTCTATTCTCTGAAGTTGTTTTCTGTTTTTCTTTTTTGTTCCTTGTTCTTCAACATTCTCACATTTAGAGACTTCGCCAGGTGTGTTTATAATGTAGTGGATGCATATTAATCAATATCCTTCCCCAACAGTGATAATACCGAGGACCATGTTACAGGATTGGAATAATCAACAATTGAATTCGACACATGGATTATCTATGTTTTTCTTTCTGATCAGTGCAGTAGTTTAGGTAGCTCCAGTTTAACACCCTAGCTGTCACTCCTTGGTGATCCTGGCACACTACAAACTTCCTGCCCCTGGTTATTCGACAGCAGCTGAGAAATATTTCTCAGAGATCAGGTTTGATAGGCCAGAGGCAACAATGAATGAGGAAAGAGGAGAATTTGTTTTTAGCGTCTTACCCTCTAGCTATGTTTCCAGCAGAAATTTAACGCCACTAAATCTGGAGATGTCCATGGCACAGCGGGGGATGCAAGGTGGTTTACACCTGAAAAGAGCAGGAGAGTTGAGTGCAGAGAATGACATTGTTTGGCATCAGGAAAATCGGGAAATAGGCCACAACAGGATGGCTTCCTGATTTCACCTTGGACAGATTCTCGAACCCCATGGTTGCAGGCACTTGATGGTTTATTCCTGGAGGACAAAGTGTAGATAGTTAGAGGAGTTATGTGACAGATCAAGAAGGGAGTGTCCCAGGGGTATTTCTCGATTAGGAATGAGCAAGAAGAGCTAGAAGAACATGGAGCTATTTGTGTGAGAAGAATCAGAGGGAGATGAGGGAGTTTCTGATCGGCAGGAGCATGTGCATGCCAGAAGAAAAGAGACTTGGTCTATATGCTGATATGCTCATGCGTCAAACAGCACAAGGCACAAGAGGAGTAGTGCTTCCAATTCACAAGAGAATGGTGTGGGAATTTGGAACGCCCACTCTGATGCACCAGAGTTGTCCCCCCCTTGACTACTTTTACAGACTTCAAAATGGTATCAAAACAGTAATGGAATCTTAGTAAGTTCGTGAGCTGTTTGCGCCTTAATATTCAACTAGGCAGGAAGGTATGGGCTTGACTGTTCCCTTCTTTTTTTTTGACCAGCGACACAGCAGTACAACTGAGGAGTACGGGTTTGTATGTCTTGCTTTGTTTCTCTGTTCCAGATTGTGCGCATGCACAGAAGTAAGGAGGCCCGATTAGCTATGTTGTGGGTGTGGATTTTGAAACCGGAAAGGATGGGACGAGGTGGGTTAAGGGTGAGGAGCACGTGAAGGTTGGGCACCAATGTGCTGTGTGCTGCTCGCAAAGGGAACAAGAGAGTATGACGTTGCTGGGTACATGTCGGTAATGGGGAAGAAAGAGTGACTACTGCAGTACATCTTATTCTTCTTGCTTTTCGGTAGCTAACTAGTAATATTAGATTGGTGTGGGTTATTGAATTCGAGCATAGCTCCACTGGTTACAACCTTTATAAGGTATACGAGAGGTCTCAGGTTCGAGCCTCACCGGGAGCGTCTTTGCTCCCTTTTTTCTTTCTTTTTATTTGAATAAGTTATATATGTGTACTTATATATGTGACTATATATTATTTCGTGTAGTTATTATTATTATTATTTCTTTTGTTACGAAGTTAGGTGACGACATTGTCACTTATTTACAACGTTACAATATCGTAACGTAACGTTACATACATGTACTTTCGTGTTCGTACATATATATATGTACTAGATTTAATTGTTGTAAGTTATTTTATGTCCATATTATAAAAACGTGTTATGATTTTATACGTTTAATATTTAGGGGTATTTCATTATCTATCAATTTTTCATAAAAAGGTGTTTCTCAATAATTGATGCATTTTTAAGATTTTGATTGGTCGTTCAAAATCTAGTCAAAAATTTTCTAGCTATGGGCATAATAATTAAGAAGAAAAAAAATTAACCATTTTATCCTTACTTTTTCATTAGAAATTGAAGTAAATGGAAAAGTAGTTATGAGTGAGAAGATTAAAGGTAGAGTTAGAAAGTAAAGGACAAAAAACCAAAACATAATTGACATATGCCCACACTTTTAAGTTCAAACTTTTTACACAAATAAATGTGGAAAATTAATTTCCTTCACTTATAAGTGTCTTCATAAATGATATAGAGATATTAGAGATTTTTGTATTTTGTATATACATATTTGTACCTAAATTTAACATAAGCTCTCATTATAGAGTTCTACACAAACAAGTGTAATTGTAACACCCCTTCTCGTAATCTAGACTCAATCCTATCATTATTGTACTCTACTCATCCAATGCAGCGGAAATAATTACAATAACTTAACTTCGGGTGTTACCGCCATTACTCATCCACGTGAGTAACAAGGATTCCAATTACATACACACATGAAACGCTGTGATGACCGAGAGATAGTAATTTCACATTTACAATCTTATATTATATATTTGTGAGCATTCTAATTTAAAACGAAATAGTACAACAGAAGTAAAATCTCAAGTAATAAACCCAAAGGGTAGTATATATCTAACTACCCAAATCCCGCACTCCAATGACGTCTTCCGTTGTATACCTAAAAATGGTTAGGCCACAACGGGCTTAGCACAACTTGCTGAGTATGATAACATGTAACCCGCTGGCTGTCTAATTGTTGAGTGAACATGTGATTGATTATTATGCAATACATGTAAAAGTGCAATAAACATCCAATCATGCTGGTACGTAATCACAACACAAGCTCAAGTAAATGATCTGACATATCAGGATCAAACATCAAACAAATTTCAAATACAATGAGTCATTCTCTTTATCCTCTAGGTCTTGAGATTATTTTTGGAATCTCAAACACGACCTTAATCAATTTATTCTCGGATAATCCTCAAAGGGGTTGCCTCTTTCTAAAGTCAATTATTAATTGTGTTCGGGTATAAATGAACCCTGTTAGGCGAGTATTGAACTTTCAAATTGCATGACCGTCGGTGTGACACATGACTAACTGGGTAATATGTGAACCCTAATAAGCGAGTATTAAACTCTCAAATTGCATGACCGTCAATATGACCCATGACTAACCGGGTAATGTGTGTACCCTAATATAATAGGCAAGTACTAAACTCTCAAATTGCATGACCGTCAATATGACCCACGACTAACCAGGTAATGTGTGTACCCTAATATAATAGACGAGTATTAAACTCTCAAATTGCATGACCGCCAACATGACCCATGACTAATCAATTCCCCCGTAAATGAGTAGAAGTCAAGACGCCGAGCCAAAGACTTGACTTTGGGATGACCAAGTCTGAAAACAACGGTCCAATAGAAACGAATCATTGCAGATACCATCCTTCAATACAAATGCATGTGTATCCTCTCTTCAATCTCGTTAGAAGTAATGAGAACGCTTGTCCTACTTCTAGTATGTTAAATCGATCATCTCTGTTTTGGATGTTGACTAAATATTGAAGGAAGTTAGTAAGAAACTTCTCATGTAATTCCTTCGTTAGATGGTTCGTATACTCAAATATGTTAAGTTCTCTAACCGTTTGTATGTACCGTATGTATGTTTATGTCTACTCTAATGTGTCGTTAGTAGCACACAACATAAAGGTCAAGGTTAGAGAAATACCATAACACAAAACAATACAATAATCCATATTCATACAATTATCTTCAAGTCTTTTCAACTAATCATTTCGCACACAAGCTAAGGTAAATTCAATAACACGCAGGGTACATGAAACCATACCGTACACCGGAGGAACGCTAAAGTGAAGTCTCGCATCCGTTCTCTAAATTCCCAAGTCTGAAATATAACATTATGCATTAATTCCTTATAAATTCATGCATCTTTCGGTACTCCCGTATAACTACTAACCCTTCGTAGTTAACCCCATGGATTAATCAGGTTATCCTTGCGGTACTCCATTCGGGATTAGTTAAGTTAATTCTCTTAAATTAATTTATCAACTACACTATATAGTTTCATAATTCACTTCCAATGCCTTATGGTTCTCATAATTTCTCACCACATTAGGCATACCATTAAGCCCCTTTATACTTAATGTAGTATAATGTAACTCTCTCTCTTAGGGTTGCTTTGTATAGTCTCATACTTTATGAGTTCTATATTAATCCTTATGAGTTATAAAACTCCAATCTCTTACTCTATTAACCAAAGTTCCAATCCCTCAACTATATATATTTATATATAAGTTTATTCTCAAGATTTCCAATGTCACTCTTATCTTACATATATTGTATGTTATCATCTATCCAAGTGTGACATATCAACTTTACTAATTCCTTGATATTACCTTAATTTGTCACGCATGCATGATCATACACTCTAATACTTTTGTTTATTACATTATAATCCCAAATTACATCTAAAGTTTATAATTAAATTCCTTATACTTATATAACCTATAGTTTCAATCCCCCACTTAAATATTTCAAAGTTTCACTTCCCATTTCTTCCAATAACCAGACAACACCTAGGATGTCTATAATTTTGAATCCTACTCAGATTTTCATTTATGTACGATTTGGCCCCAATTCTTTTATTCTTTACAATTTGCCACCAATTACATTTATCTTTTAATTCCAATTCCTCAACTAATTAATTCTAAACTTTCCCTTACATTTTTGGGAATTCCAAACAAACCACAATATCAATTTCTGCCTACACCTATATTTTTTTCCATATTTATGGTTTTGCCCCATAAATTTGATAAACTTTACAATTATACCATAATCCTTATTTAATTCCAATTTCAACATTTTCTCTCCAAATTTTGGTCAACACTCTGTGTTCAACTAGGATTTACCAAGTTTATTCTAAACTCCTCCAAACTCTCCAGAATTGTGCTTTGGCCCATAACTTTTATAGTTTTTACAATTTACCCCTAAAACTTGATTTAAGCTTATAACTTCCATTATTTCCAAACAAACACTCAAGCTTTTGGCTTTATTATTGCCTAACACCCCAAATTACATTCCTTTGCAACTTTAACTAAATTATATGATCACTAAATCATTACGTAAACTCCTAATGACTTTTAAAGTCAATTTTGTCCTTTAGCTTAGTCCAAACGATTCCTAACCATTCACCAACTCTTGAGTAGTGTCAAATCATTCAAACAAATCCTATAATTCTAGAATTTGGCATACAATGTAACTATGTCATAGTCTATGCTTTTAAAGCATATAATATATCAAAAAGCTTATAAATCAAGCCCAGACATTTGGTTATTACCCAAACCATAATGTAAACTCAATATACACCAAAAAAGCCCATAAATTGAAGTTCTCTCATGGATTAATTACAGCCATAGCCCCAAAGTTTTAGTTCTTACCAAAAAGTCTCTTAAACTTCATAAAAATGAAATCAAGCTCTTAAATCATTACTTAATATAAAAAAGTGGTATAATATGATTTTATGTTCATTATTAGGTCAATGTTGACCATTTTTAACCCTTAGCACCCGGCCATAGTCAACTCTCAACAGTTAACAACTTAAAAACACAAATTGAGCATTAAGGTTAGAATATTAACCTTAAGCTCCAAACTAAGGTTTATTTCCTTCCAATCTTGGCCCTATATCAAAATAAGGTAGATTATTAGTTTTTGTACAGATCAAAGGCTAATCAAGTGTTTTAAGCACCAAGACTTTGGATTAGCCACTTACCCTTCTTAAGGTAGATTTATCTCCTCTTTCATTCCTTTGGTTTCGGCCAACTCCTTGAGATTTTGGATTCACTTTTCGACCATGTTTACACGAAGAGAAAGAAGAACAAAGTTAGGGTCTTTAGACTCCTTAATATAATCAAAGGGAAACCTAAGGCTTAAAGCACCAAAATGTGCTCTAAGGAATGGAATTTACCTTATGGCTCACAAGTGAGATTATCTTCTCCAAAATCTTTTCCAAGCCTAATAAAATAGGTAGGAAGTGAGTTCTTGTTAGATCCATGGTTACAACATAGTATAAACACTTTAAACCCTAATTTTTCAAGGCTTACCTTAGGTAGAACTTCAAGCTATTTTTGGCCATCCATGTACGGTGATGAAGATAAAAGTTTGTGAATGAAAAGAGTGAAGAAAATGAGTTAGAATAGCCTTAGATTTTTGGCCATATATAAGTCAAATGAAGGCTTGGAGCTTAAAGCACATTTTTATACCATAAGCTTGTAAGATCTTAGCTTGGCTCCATCTTGTGCTGTTGGCCGAATTTTTCCTTCAAAATGATGTAGGAAACTCATATTTTACTCAAGATGAAGGTGGATCTATCTTCTCCTTGCCTTGTTGATGGAGGAGGGACAAAGATTTAAGGGAAAGGGTGTAAGGAAGTGAATCCACCATTAATGTGTTCTTGAAAAGCTTGAGGAGGAATATGGTGTTCTTGAGGAAGAAGATGAAGATTGGGGACATACAAGGAGAGAGGAGGGAGCAAAGTTGGAGATATTTGTGAGTTGAAGTGGATTAATGACTAAGGGAACTAAGGATGACACTTAAAGCACTTTCTTCCAAAGTTAGTAAAAATTTGATGACTCATATGGTACTATTCATGGACTGCCTTATTGGAGATATTTTGATTGTTTACTTTGTCTTTATGAGTATTATAGTATTAAGACTTAAATTTGTCACTTGGACATGTTTCATGTGTTAGATTGTAACATGTGTTGTTACCTTGTCCTGTACACCCCAACTAACAACAACACACTCAACAACAAACTGCAGCGGAAAACTTAACTCATCACATTACTTATCTCTTTGTGTTACACGCCGTAACCACCCACGTGGCTAACAAGGCTAATACATACACATTGTATTGGTCTGATGGACTAGATTCCCGAGCAACTGTACATTACTATACCTTTTCATTAACAACCCAACACCAAACATACATAAGCATTCCAACTGTACCGAGTATTTACAAACTGATGCCGATAACAATTTCGGTCTTACTACACCTACAATACATACACAGTTAAAATGGCTACCCATGTACAAACGACTACCCCGTCCTACTCTCGAACGGCTTCCAGCTCCTTGTACCTGAAATAGGAAAGAGACGAAAGGGTGGCCCCCCAGGGGGCTCAGCACCTTTGCTGGTATGGTAATCCTGCAGCCCGCATGCTACCGGGCCACGCACAACTAATTGTCGTCTTAATGCGGTTGATTATATTTGAATCATGCATGTAAACTATAAACACACAACACATTACATTCCACCACAATGGGGCTCAACAAAACAGACAACACATCCATACTTGATAAATCACTCATTGTGTTCTTTAACCCTAGAGGGTTCTCCTCTAATGGAGCTACTTCCTTAATAGACGACACTTACCCAATAATCGGGTTATCCTTAAACGCCTTTTATTATAATCTGGGATTCATATCCATGATCCATACTCCACACAACAACTCATTCCACCTTTAATGTACATATGACATAATATCGCAATAAGAATTGCAGTACAACAATAACACATAACATAACGGGAACGGTTCTCTTAGGAACCGACCCAAACATAGTTAGTTCACTTGTAAGCCTAGAGAATAAATACACGCTCATGATAAGCTTGTTACATCACTCATTACCGTCCTGTTAGTCAGACGAGTAACTTAACTTAAAGATGGATCGGATATAGTGATCCGAACATACCGTACATAATCCCCAACAGACGTGAGTCAATAGCCTTGGTTAAGCTCAGGGGTGATTGAAGACCAACGAAGGAAGACAACCAACAGAGAGGGAGCTAAAGAAACTGTATACATCAACTCCCAAACAACGCGCGACCGGAACAACCGGATTCCTCACCCCCCATAATATATATATATAAACATAGTTAAGGGCTCCACTGTGGAACCTATCACATCCATACACCTTATAGTATTTCAACTGGGTTAGACACACAAGGGAGGTCCATACATTCACACACAAACATCACACAATTAACTCACGCATAGCCGTGGTTAGAACGTCCCATGGTTCGGGTCGTTAAATCCGAATACCAATCTCTCATGTGATCCTAGACTCAGTTAGCTAAGGTTTAACACTTTCGAGGTTAAATGGTATCGGAACTAGACACGCCACATAATTAAACAACTGTAAACTCATTACATGTTTTTAACTTAAAAGGTGGCAAACATACAGAAAAACACATTGGCATACAAGCCGGTGTAATCCGGTAGGACACAGGTTGCAAGAAAACCATACCTTGGCCCTTGCTGCATACGAGTCCCGCCAACGTAGTTCCTAAACATGATTAGTAATGTCGGTTAATTAACTTATTTAACTTCTGAATAACTAAGTGTTTTTACATGATTATATGTCATGTTTCCTTACTTAATTCACACTTGATTATCCTTGTTATACCTACTAGGGTTTACTACTTAAGTCACTCTTGTTTGTTTTTTTTTTTACAAGTTTTGGTTTGACCGACCTTACCGACCGACCTTACACAAGGTCGGTCCATTCCAGAACACATTACCATCAAAATTTCTACTCCGACCGACCTTGCAAGTTCGGTCCACAAGGTCGGTCCATTCCAGAAACAATTCCCGTTCAAAAATTTAGACACAACCGACCTTGCAAGTCCGGTCCCCAAGGTCGGTCTATTCCAGAGACTTAATCCGTACCAAAAATACAAGCCCGACCGACCTTGCAAGTCCGGTCCCCAAGGTCGGTCCATTCCAGAGACCGTTTCTGGCAGGGTAAATTGGGCTCGACCGACCTTGCAGTCCGGTCCCTAAGGTCGGTCGGCTCCAGACCTTTGTTTCTAAATTCCCATTTGACTCCAAACTTCACCTCATGTATCCTAGTATGTTCTAACCTCATTTGGGCACCTCAAACACACCTTAAGACTTCATTAAACTCCTTAAATCACCCATTAAAGATCTTCCTCAAACATTACACAATTCTTATAAATACTAACACTTGTAGTGCTTTTCCTTAGGTTTCTAAGTGGTGTTTTATACCTATGACAATCACTATCCCAAAATGTTTCCTTACCACCATTACCACTACTCCAAAGGCATTATTTCTCACATACACCTCCCATATTCAAACTCCTTCTAGTTTCCACTAGTTCACACTTGGATCTCCACAAGGCATTATTTTTCCTTTGATCACCAAAACTTGCACAAGACTTAGCACTTCACATAACATAACCTTGGTGTGTTTAAAACACCCATTTGATTTATAAATTCTCCAAGACTATGCTCAAGGCCTCTTAACACTTAAGAACACCTTAATTCACATTCTTTCACCATCTTAAAGCTTAACCATTCATAGTACCTTATAGGTCATAAAATCTCATTATTACACATAAACTCCTTTGTTTATCAACTAAATTTTGCCATAGCTTCTCTTGTATATTCTCACACCCAAACACTTAGGTTTTCACCTTTTGACAACCAAGAATCATTAATCATTTTAATACACACAAACATATTGTTTTTCATCCTTTAACCATCCAAGACATTCATCTTCACAAAGAATGTTCTTTACACACACCTAAACCGTTAAACTACACTACATCACAATATAGTGCATAAACTTAAATTGCTTGGCACTTAGGCCCTTAAATAACATGGCTCTTAGGCCCATTAAATTGCATAAACCTTAAACACTGAATTTTCACATGTATATATTGCCTTTGACCTGCAAATACACTCAACATCACATATTCCCTTTAATAATTCCCTTAAGAACAATTCACTAGCTCTTTTGCCATTGGCTCCTTAGGTATTTTATTAAGCAAATTAAGCTCATTTTTCCTAAGGCATTCAAACTACATTGAGATAGTTTATTTACCTCTTTTCCTCTCAAACTTCTTTCTCGTTTCCTTGAACCGAAAATCAGCAAGGAGTTTGATCACTTGTCAACTTTCTAATCAATATACAAGCAAGATAATGAGCATTCAAACTTCATGCCCAAACACATTGATAAACCCTAGGTTATAGATATTGTCTTAAAGCATTAAGGTGATTGTTTTACCTTGGAAATAGAAGAGAGCTTGAATAAGTATCAAGAGAGGACTCCACCAAGCCCTTGGAAGATTGGAATGAAGCTAAACCAAAGCAAGAGAAAACACCATTACTAGGTGATTCTTGGTCACACACAAAAACAAGAGGAAATGTTGTTTTTCTTTGGTTTTCCTTACCTTGAAACAAAGGAGAATGACAAGGCATGGAAAGATGGGCTCAAGCTCCTTCAATGGTGAATCTCCATGGCACTGAAATGAATCTTTTGAAGATTTGGAAAGATAGAAGTGTAGAGCTTGGTCTAACTAGAAGAATGGTGGTCTTGAAATTGAATTTGGACCCTGAAGCTAGGAGTTACAAGCAATGGAAGTTGGAGAGGGTATAATTGCTGTAGCAAAACCGGTTGGAGCTTGGGAGAAGATGAAGAAATCGGTGAGGATGGAGGAAAATAAGAGAATGAGGTGAGAGAGTACTCTTTGTTTAGATATTTATGTTTAAAAGCAAATAATAACTTGCTTTATCATTACTTATTTACTTGTTAACTAGCAAGGTGGTGACTCACCTTAATAAAAAACCGGCCCCCATCATCTACTTAGGGGTATTTTGGTCTTTGTTGACCAATTAACTTACTTATATTGACTTATGTCATAAACTAGCATATTTTGGTTACTATTCACAAAACAAGGCACATATTTGTGAAATTTTTGATTTCCCATTGATTTAGACTTCCTAATGTGATACTAAGTAGTACACATGTTAATTAAAGAGTAATGATGGACATTTAGCCACTCGAAACCCATTTACAAGACAATTTTTTCAAAAATGTGCTTTAAGACTCCTTAAAGCACATTTTGTGTTTTAACTTGTTTTCAAGCTTGGTTTTCTTTAGTAATTGATTTAATATGTTAATTAACACATAATTAAGGTCTTGGTAAGCTCATTAGGTCTTAACCAAACTTATCCCAAGCTTAGAGCACATTTCCGCCCATATTGGCTTTAAGGTATCTATTTGTGTTTTGTTGAGTTTAATTGTCTACCAAAGTCTCCTAAGGACTTAATTAGCCTTATTAAATCACAATTGAATGTTATAAAGTCTTGGTAGGCTCTTTGGGTCCTAACCAAGTTCACTCCAAGCTTAGTGCATGTTTTTGCTCAAATTGTGTCTTAGTGTTTTATTGTGTTTTACTATGGTTTAAATTGTACACTGATGTTTCTAAGGCACTTTTTAGCCTTAATATACCATAGTTTAACATTTAAACAACATATCAAGGTTTGGGGTATTTAAATCTACCCCCCTTAAAAGAACTTCGTCCTCGAAGTTCACACTTCACACACATCATTTGGATTAGAACACGGGGATTACTTGCAAATAAAACTACCATAACCAAACATACTTTACATCACACCCTCAGACTTAACGGTCCGGGTAACATATACACCACCATAGAAGCGATCGACCAACACCTGGCCGGTGTATCCTAAGTCGGGTAGAAGACGGAGGATGGAAGTGAAGGTGCGGTAATACTCGTCGACAGACATCTTCTCTGTCATCTTCACGGCATCCAGCTCTAGCCTTTTCTTGGTTTTCACATGCTCCGGCTAGTATTTGGAACGGAGGAGTGAGGCAAAGGACTCCCAGTCGAAGGTGGGGTCATTAACATGCTCTTGCTTGACTAGCTTCCACCAATCCATAGCCGCATCCTTCAGATAGTAGGCTGCAACTCTAACTCGAACTCCAGCAGGAGCTTCGAGGGTTTCGAACGCCGTCTCCATCTCGGAGATATAGGCTTCTAGCTTAGCCGGATCACTCTCGCCCCTAAAGCAAGGAGGGCGGAGTTCCGCTATAGCTTTTACCCAGTTGGCTTCTCTGGGTGGAGGGGGAGGGATTGGTCCCGCTTGGTTCTGTTGGTTTTGTTGGTTTTGTTGCATTGCATTGATTACTTGTGGTAGAGCATCTGCGCTACCGTGGCGGCGACGATCTCTGCTATCGTCTGCGCGCCCGGTCCGTCATTGGCCCCTCCTCTAGGGCGACCTGGACCTCTTCCTGACATCTGAATAATTAACATCCACATTAGGCTTTGTACATGTGGCCAAGGGGTCTTGAATTTAAATAAGGTATCGTTCCTAAGAACGTCAAGGGTATCCGTTATTAATAATGGTAGTTCCTAGTTAGGTTTCTAAGTATCCGTCTTAAGACGGTTGAAATCCTAACTCGGTAATCCCCTATGCTCGGTAACTAAGGACATCAGAGCGTTACTACGCTTTGATACCACTTTTTGTAACACCCCAACCGCTATTCCTACGCTTACCGTTCAATTATCCCAATAATCAAAGTTACTCACAGCGGAAATACTACTACTACGGCGGGTGATACAACGCCGCTAACCGCCCATACGGCTAGCAAGGCTTACTCTACAATACAGTGACGGTCTGATGATCATAGTATACCGAGCTACTAAAACATTGCTTACTGAATACAAAAGATAGCATTCTTACATTACCGGATCACCGAGAATTTAAAGTATTTAATTACATCCCTTTCCAATTGTTCCCAAAAGAATGAGTTTCTACCTATTACTCATCTATACCCAATCTTCCCTATCAACATTCAAAAAGGTGTACCCCATGGTACACCGGCTATCAATAAGCTACAACCGTGTACTACTTAGTACACCATTCATAATCCGTGAATTACAAATCCAAAAAGAAACAAAGCTACTTCACTTCACAGCCTTCATCCTTCTCTTGTACTTGCGTGTAGTAAAAACATCGCCCCAAGGGGCTCAGCAAAAGCTGCGCATGAACTCCGCATATACCGCGTGCTAGACTAGGGCCGCCGACTATTTGACGTCCACTAAACATGTGGTTCATTAATTTCATATATACATGCTTTACATACAACATACATGCATATACAATACATTATACAATTCAAGGCAACCATACAAATAGTGCACACAATGCTTACCTTCGCAGTGTTAGCCAAGTTACGCATCCGGGTTAATCGGAATGCTATTTACTCTTTACTCATTACACATTCTTACTCGTACTTTACTTACTTACTTGCATTTACTTACTTACTCATTCTTATTTACTTATTCATACTCAAGTTAAGTCGGTATGACCTCCTGCCCGGGGACTACACCGTCCCACCACCGGGATTTACTTGACTCACCAATCCGGGATGCTACCCACTTAAGGGATTTGGGCCGCGGACCAGTTTAAGAGTCAAGAATAGGAGCCAACCTCTCGTGACTCCGCATCCTCACGCGTGGCCGAAACTATATCGGACTTCTACTCATTCCAATTTAATTACCAATTTAAGTTAGATTGGTTAGCTTGTTAGGAATTAGTTAGAAATCCAATAGCAATCACAATCGGTCACAACACAATACAACATACATACACACATTCATATCCATCCATACATTTCATGAATTATACAAACTAAGATTTAAAGAAAATATACAACATACAACCACTATTCACAAGTAAGCATGATAACTCCGATTCGTGCATTTATCTTATTTGGTGATCAATTAGCACACAACACACAAATCAGAGTAACCAAGATAGCATACGGGGCATGAGGAATTCATACCGTTCACTGTTGTACTTGTATCCCAACGTTCCTTCAGTGCTCACAAATCAAGTCCTATAGCATACATATGTTCGAGTGATTAATTTAACTATCATTAACTTAATTCGGTTACTCTTGCGTTTCCTAAGTCATACTTACTAAGTCCTTTCCATTCTTACACTTACACATTACTTACTTACTCTTCTTTACTTTAAGTTTATTTCCTTAACATTGGTACATTGATATATGTACATTTATATATGTGGGTATACATATATATATATATATATGTATGTTATTATTATTTAATTTAATTTAATTTTTTTTTGTAAGACCCGACCGACCTTACAAGTCCGGTCCCAAGGTCGGTTGAAGTCAGTATGGAATTACGCTGGAAAATTTCAGGGCCGACCGACCTTGCAAGTCCGGTCCCAAGGTCGGTCGGTCCATTCCAGTAAGTTACACGACGGAGGATTTTAGCCCGACCGACCTTGCAAGTCCGGTCGCAAGGTCGGTCCATTCCAGTAGGTTGCATTACGGGAAATTCTTCTGGCCGACCGACCTTGCATGTCCGGTCCCAAGGTCGGTCCATTCCAGAAGGTTTCCGTCCTTTGTAAATCTGGGCTCGACCGACCTTGCAAGTCTGGTCCCAAGGTCGGTCTGGCCTAGTATTTGCATTTTTATTTCTATTTCCAGTCCTCTCTTTTACCCATTACTTCCCCATTGTTCCTACACTTATTCCCACATGTTTTAGGACTAATTAAACCTCCCAATACACCTTAGTTCATCCATCAACCTATTACCCATTTCCTTACTAATTCATACACATAATTTTCCCAAGTTTCATTTCAACACTTACACTAGTTCTTCCTAGTTGCATTATGCTACATATTTTAACACTTACACTCCCCATCTATAGTTCCCTCTTCTAGTGTCATTTCTAGAGTTTCTAACACCTCACAATACATTAACTATCTCTCCCCATCTACCCATTACCTAACTCAAACAAAATCTGTTACAACACACACTTTCCACCTAGTTTCTAGCCCACTAAGTGTTCTATTCCTAGGCAAATTTCGCCATAGTCTCCCCTATATTTTTACACTCTCACCACATTGTTTCACTCACATAAATGATCCACACCACCTGTTTATAGCCAATACAAATATACCCAACTCTCATACACAAATACCACACTAAACAACATTAAATTCCTGCACTCAAACATTAACTCCCATCTATGTTTTAACGAGTTTTAAAATGTCTTTTAAAGGTTTAAAAGCTTGTTTCCTCCTACACGTTACACTACCATTACACTACCATCTTAAATACATATTTTCATTTCTAAAAATCTGTTACATACATATACATAAGACTACACAAAGGTGAGCTTAATTACCTTGTTTTCCCTTCTAGTTTTTTTTTCTCCTTCTTGCTTCTTCCTTCTTCTTCCTTTCTTTTCCTCTTTCTCTACCGGTTTGTAATTTCAATTCTCCAACACTACAACCTATACATATACATACTTCAATACTAAAAACTAACCCTAATCATTATTGAAGCTTTTAATGTATATTCTAGGGTTTAGAAATCTCATTACCTTGCAAGGGTGTAGGTAATGCTTGGAATGGCTCAAGAACAATATTTCCACCCCTTCCAAGAGGCCAAAATCGGATGGGTACAAAAGAGCAAGGAGTTCAACACTTGAAATCTTTATTTTGCAAATGAGAGCAAGAAAAGGAAGTGGTTTTGGATTTCTTTTTACCTTAAACCAAAGAGGAGAAGGAGGGCCTTCTAATGGTGGTCCTGAAGCTCCAAAACAAGAATACCCATGGAGATGAAAGTTCTTGTTTTCGAATTTTGGAAAGAGGGAAATACTCTCCTCGATGAGAGGATTCCAATGGTACAAGTTTTGTAATTTTTGGAGGAGATTTGAGGGAGTAACAAGAGGAGAGAAGATAGAGTTTTTGTGGGGGTTCTCAAAACTCCATTGGCATCGGCTGGAGGAAGAAGAAATAGAGAGTGAGGGGATGGGGTTTACGTGAGTGAAGAGAATAGAGTAGGAGAGAGAGTGTGAGGTAAGGTAGTATAGTAGTTACTTTTTGCTTTTAATTATTTTGTTGTTTTGTAGATAAGAAGAGGTAGGTGAGTGAGTGTGTGAGAGAGAGGGGTAGGGGCCGGCTGGCACCACACACACACACACAACTTTACTTTTTATTTTAAAAGTGGACACATAAGTTTTGGTTATTTATGTTTCTACCCCACAACTTCCCGTTTTTGACAGTTTTTACTAATTTCTCGTTTTATTGATTTTATTGGTTCTAAAGCTTCACTAATATTTATTAATGATTATTTAGTTGACCAAAATTGTTACGAGTCTATTTGACCCGCTTAAAGTCACGTTTTCCCGGTTATCTCGAAAAGCGTGCTTTAAGGTTCGTTAGCGTTTTTAATCCGTTTTAAGGATCCGTTTTCTTCTGAATTTGTTCCCTTATGATTAAGCTTCTAAATTACTTATTAGCCTAATTAATCACTATTTTTAATTACGGGGTATTTCAATCTACCCCCTTAAGAAACTTTGCCCTCAAAGTTGCTCAAGGCTTAATAGTTTATTAATTCTACTCATTAGGCAAACCAATTGCCCTAATGTGTCTTACTACCACCTATGAGGTGTTTACTTCTTTCCCCATTGCAAGCATACACTCTTCAAGTATCATACACAATCCATCGTTTTCAATTCATACCATTCCACAATACAACATTTTGCAATTCACAATACACATTACACCAAGCATCAACATCGTACATACACATCCATACACTACACATTACACATACATACATTCGCATACCCAATTCACTTGCACTACATGTGCCATACAAAAATATACTACAATACCTACACACTATGCAATGCTTACCCCGAAGCAATGCAAAAGCAAAAAGGCTCTACCCCCCTTAAAAGGGGTACGCCCCGTACCCGTATTACTAAATACTAGACTCTCTAGTCTATGAACAACTGTGGGTACTTAGCCTTCATGGCATCTTCCAACTCCCATGTGCTTCTTCGACATCATGGTTTGACCATAGGACCTTCACCATTCGTATGGACTTATGGCGAGTGTCTCTGGTCTCCCTATCAAGGATTCTCACTGGGGTTTCGACGTATCTCATTGTCGGCTCAATGGAAAGTCTCTCGGGCTCTAAGACATGAGAAGGATCGGCGATGTACTTCTTGAGTTGTGACACATGAAATACATCATGGACACGCCCCAAGTCCTCAGGTAATGCTAACCTGTAGGCTACAGATCCAACTCTCTCGGTGATAGTGTACGGCCCTACAAATTTTGGGCTTAGCTTGCCCTTCTGACCAAAACGGAATACGCCCTTCATAGGTGAAACACGCAAGAACACTTGGTCGCCCACAGCGAACTCAAGGTCGCGTCGTCTCACATCCGTGTAGGATTTCTGTCTATCTTGGGCTGCCTTCATATTGGCTCGGATTTGTTGCACTTCCGCTTGGACTTGTTCTAAATACTCCGGTCCTATGATGACCGCTTCACTTGACTCATCCCTACACAAAGGTGTACGGCATGGTCTACCGTATAGGGCTTGGAAAGGCGACATCTTAATCGAAGCATGATAGCTATTATTGTAAGAAAATTCGATAAGATGAAGCTTATCTAACCAACTCCCCTGAAAATCTAAGGCACATGCCCGAAGCATGTCCTCCAGTGTCTGGATGGTCCTTTCTGTCTGACCGTCGGTCTGAGGATGGAAGGCGGTACTCAACTTCAATTCTGTACCCAATGCTTCCCGTGTAGCTCTCCAGTATCTCGAAAGAAATCTAGTGCCACGGTCAGATACTATGGTTTTAGGGACTCCGTGATGTCTGATGATCTCCTTGTCGAATAGCTCTGCGAGCTTCACTACCTTCCAGGTGTCCTTCATTGGTATGAATCTGGCAACCTTGGTAAGGCGATCGACTACAACCCAGATCATGTTGAGTCCTCCCCTAGCAGGTGGGAGTCCTACAACAAAATCCATGGAGATATCATGAAATTTCCACTCCGGAACTGGCATCGATTGTACCATTCCGCTCGGTCTACGATGTTCAAATTTCACCTTCTGGCATGTTAAGCATCTCAATACAAATTCTGTCACATCCGCCTTCATTCCAGACCACCAGAAGTACCTTTCATGTCTTTGTACATCTTGGAGGCTCCCGGATGGACTAACAATGTGGAACTGTGTGACTCTCGCAGGATGCGATCCCTTAGCTCAGCATTGCTTCGGGGGACGCATAGCCTGCCATTCAACCAAATCAAACCATCTTCATGTAGCTTGAAGTCATACCTTTTCTTCTCAAATGTACCATTTTCGATCTTGTCTGATTTCGGTTAGGTAAGGGTCGCTCAACTGAGTGTCTCGCACCTCGTCAACCAAGCTAGAAGAAGCGAGTAGCGAATGGAGCGAGTGTGCTCGATGACTCAGGGCGTCGGCTACAATGTTTGCCTTCCCTTCCTTATACTGTAGGTCGATGTCGTAGTCTGAGAGGAACTCCATCCACCTTCTCTGTCTTAAGTTCAATTCTTTATGTGTGAATACATACTGTAAGCTCTTGTGGTCGGAGTAGATGGTGATGCTTACCCCATAGAGATAGTGTCGCCATATCTTCAAGGCGAAGACAATGGCTCCTAACTCTAAATCGTGTGTCGGGTAATTCTCCTCATGCTTTTTCAGCTGGCGGGAGGCATAAGCTACAACCTTGCCATGCTGCATGAGTACGCATCCCATTCCTTTACCTGATGCATCACAATATACCTCAAATCCCTCTGTGCCCTCTGGAAGAGTAAGGATGGGCGCTGAGGTCAATGAGTCTTTAAGGCTCTAAAATGATACCTCGCACTCGTCTGTCCATACAAACGGTGCATCTTTCTTCATCAATGTAGTCATGGGCTTAGCGACTTTCGAGAAGTCCTTTACAAATCTAGTAGTAACCGGCTAGACCAAGAAAGCTCCGGATGTCGGTGACAGTCTTAGGTCTAGGCCATGATCGTACAGCTTCTATCTTAGAAGGGTCAACTGAGATACCTGCGCTCGAGATGACATGACCAAGGAATGATACCTGATCTAGCCAGAACTCGCATTTGGAGAACTTCGCATACAGCTGGTTCTCGCGCAGTGTCTCAAGCACTTTCCTCAAGTGAATTTCATGTTCTTCTGCTGATTTTGAGTATACAAGGATGTCGTCGATGAAGACAACAACCGAAGTGTCCAACTGTTCACTGAATAGACGATTCATGAGGTCCATGAATTTAGCTGGTGTGTTTGACAAACCAAATGGCATCACCGTGAATTCGTAGTGGCCATATCTGGTACGGAATGCCGTTTTCTCGATGTCTTGCTCTTTAATAGCAATTTGATGATACCCAGAACGGAGGTCAATCTTGGAGAAGACTGATGCTCCTTTCAGCTGATCAAATAGGTCGTCGATGCGTGGCAATGGGTATTTATTTTTGACTGTGACCGCATTCAGCTCGCGGTAGTCAATACAAAGTCGGAGGCTACCGTCCTTCTTCTTCATAAAGAGGACCGGTGCTCCCCAGGGTGATACGCTCGGGCGTATGAACCCTTTGTCGAGTAGGTCACGTAGTTGTTCTTTCAGTTGAGTCATTTCAGCAGGTGCCATGCGGTACGGTGCCCTAGCAATGGGACCGGTACTTGGCAAAAGATCAATTTCAAATTCCACTGCTCTCGGTGGTGGCATGCCGGGTAGCTCCTTAGGGAATACATCAGGGAATTCGGATACAATCAGTACATCCTCACTGAACTCTAGATCTCTCTCCAGGTCTTGTACATAACATAGATACACTTCATGGCCCTTTCTGAGCTCCCGGTACATAGCCATAGCAGATATAAGTGTGGTCGAAGGCTCTCTTGGTCTCTGGCGGTAAGATACAGTAACCCCAGAAGGACTCTTGAGCAGCAATCGATGCTCGGCGCAGATAATTCTACCTTTGTGCCGCTCCAACCAATTCATTCCGATGATTAAGTCGAATCCCAATCCATTGAATTGATGAAGGAAATGGGAAACGCTTCGTTTTTTATTTCTATGGTGGCTGATCGGTAGTATTTGGTGCACTTTACTCGCTCCTTCGATGGGAGAGTAACCATAAAATTCGGTAGCTCATCCGCATCTAGCTTCAACCTCTTCACAAAAGATGGTGATACGAACGTGTGAGAGGCGCCAGAGTCGAATAATACATTGGCTTCAATGCCATTCACTGGGAATGTTCCCGTTAAGATGGTGCCGCTTCTGCCGGCTTGTGCTTCGGTGAGGATACTCAGGTTACCTTCGGTACCGAGTCCACAACCTATTGAAGTCACAATTGGATAAGTATTGATGGTGGACACAAGTGGAATTTAAATTAACACTGCTCTTTATTGATAAACCAACCATCATACAAACCGTGTCTCTAATACACGTTACTAATAGATTACATGATACTATGAATTTAATACTTCCTAAAGGTAAGGTTCAGGCGTCCTGGTTTCATGTGTGTGGCATTGATTATTGCCGGTGGTGCCGTATTCAGTTTGATCTTGTTGATCCCATGATACAACATCCTAGAGTTTCCACCCATGATTAGGACATCTCCTGATCTCAATACCAATTTCTCTGCGAGGTCCACACGCTTCTGCTCGCTATACATAAAGATGGCGTCATCACCAATGGACCAAGACACTACGGGCACTCCTTGTTCAAGAGATTCCGCTGTCTCGTCCTTGTCTTGGTGTAACCCAAGTCGTCCTTCTTTCTCGTAGAAGTTGACGATACAAATGTCCGCTTCAATTACGGGGATCGGTTCATGTTCGCATTGTTGTGCAAGTTCTACTGATTGTGTGACGAGTGTCTAAAACTCTGGAGGTATTGTCGGTGGCGTTGCTCCATCTCGTGTTCGTGTCTCTTGGTATGTCTTGGTATAAGGATTCCAATCCTTTCCCAAGCACATCATTTTCAGCTTCATCTTCTCTCCACCGGGGAATTCGGGTGTATAAAATCCACCTTGACCCGTTCCTAGTTCGTTGCATCGTCGAATGATTACAATTTGGGCTTCGGGTGTCAGGTATTCCTTTAATAGGATCATACCTGGTCGGATGACCTGACACTGCTCGTTGGTGTAGTAGTGATTGGTGATGTCGGTCTCTTCTTGATTCAGGTTCACCGGTATCGGGTAACAGATACTAAAGCTTCCTATGGTTATAAATTTCATCTACGATGAGTACTAGTTCCGACTACTTCATTTCATGCTTAATACACACTTCAATTTATTTACTCATGCATTCACTCATACGATTACTCTAATACTTAGACATGATTCTCAAGGATTAAAGGTTCGGATAATTACCTGGGCCGGACTTAGAATTGGACCCATCACGCTCGATAACATGAAGGACAGGCTGCCTCTGGGGTGCGCCCCTCTGAGGACCCCGGGATCCCTGTCCCTGTGGTGCCTGCTGGGTCGGTGCATCGCCAGATGCAACCTCCTTGCCTTCCCTTTGCTTGTAGCTTTGGTAGTTCCCCTTTGGCTTGGCATTCTTTGGGCATCTATTGGCTGTATGACCCGGTTTCTAGCAGTTGTAGCACTTGATTTCTCTCCCATAGCAGTCCTTGCCGGGATGGTCTTGGTTGCACTTCCTGCACACATAGGTGCGGCCGTCGGAGAAGGTTTTGGTGAAACCGGAGCCAGAACCTGAGGTTTAGAGGGTTAGCACATGTGTGCGTGGATATACTAGATATGGTACTTGTACGAATACGATTTAGGAATAGAAGTTTACCCTTAGGTGGGTGTGATCTCAGTGGCTTTGCGGCCACCGGTGCAGAAGAACCTAGTTGAAGCAGCTCAACTGGCTTGCCCTGCTCAGCATGGGCACTGCTCTCACTTGGGAATTTCTTTTGGGATTGCTGGAAGAAATTTCCCTTCTTCTTTTTCCAGCTTTTACCCTGGTTCTGCTCCTCGCCATTGGTGTTCTTGTTGTTGGCTTTGCGCTTCAGCGCGGTTTCTTCATCCCTTAACTGGCAAGTGATCTCAACGCGAGAAGCAGCGTGATAACACTCCTGAAGTTTCAGGTATTAGCTGGGATTCTTATTTAAAGAGGTAGAGAAAGAGGATACAGTATTCAAGGAATTCAAGGAATTTAAGGAATTGAAATGATACTAAGGGTTAACCGATATTTACCTGAAAGAAGGTAAATCGGGTGTAGCCCATACCGTACCGAAGGCGATGGCTCAGACCGCCATAGAAGCGATCGACCAACACCTGGCCGGTGTATCCTAAGTCGGGTAGAAGACGGAGGATGGAAGTGAAGGTGCGGTAATACTCGTCGACAGACATCTTCTCTGTCATCTTCAAGACATCCAGCTCTAGCCTTTTCTTGGTTTTCACATGCTCCGGGTAGTATTTGGAACGGAGAAGTGAGGCAAAGGACTCCCAGTCGAAGGTGGGGTCATTAACATGCTCTTGCTTGACTAGCTTCCACCAATCCATAGCCGCATCCTTCAGATAGTAGGCTGCAACTCTAACTCGAACCCCAGCAGGAGCTTCAAGGGTTTCGAACGCCGTCTCCATCTCGGAGATATAGGCTTCTAGCTTAGCCGGATCACTCTCGCCCCTAAAGCAAGGAGGGCGGAGCTCCGCTACAGCTTTTACCCAGTTGGCTTCTCTGGGTGGAGGGGGAGGGATTGGTCCCGCTTGGTTCTGTTGGTTTTGTTGCATTGCATTGATTACTTGTGGTAGCATCTGCGCTACCGTGGCGGCGACGATCTCTGCTATCGTCTGCGCGCCCGGTCCGTCATTGGCCCCTCCTCTAGGGCGACCTGGACCTCTTCCTGACATCTGAATAATTAACATCCACATTAGGCTTTGTACATGTGACCAAGGGGTCTTGAATTTAAATAAGGTATCGTTCCTAAGAACGTCAAGGATATCCGTTATTAATAACGGTAGTTCCTAGTTAGGTTTCTAAGTATCCGTCTTAAGACGGTTGAAATCCTAACTCGGTAATCCCCTATGCTCGGTAACTAAGGACATCAGAGCGTAGTAACGCTCTGATACCACTTTTTGTAACACCCCAACCGCTATTCCTACGCTTACCGTTCAATCATCCCAATAATCAAAGTTACTCACAGCGGAAATACTACTACTACGGCGGGTGGTACAACGCCGCTAACCGCGCATACGGCTAGCAAGGCTTACTCTACAATACAGTGACGGTCTGATGATCATAGTATACCGAGCTACTAAAACATTGCTTACTGAATACAAAAGATAGCATTCTTACATTACCGGATCACCGAGTATTTAAAGTATTTAATTACATCCCTTTCCAATTGTTCCCAAAAGAATGAGTTTCTACCAATTACTCATCTATACCCAATCTCCATCCTATCAACATTCAAAAAATTGTACCCCATGGTACACCGGCTATCAAAACCTACAGCCGTGTACTACTTAGTACACCATTCATAATCCGTTAATTACAAATCCAAAAAGAAACAAAGCTACTTCACTTCACAGCCTTCATCCTTCTCTTGTACCTGCGTGTAGTAAAAACATCGCCCCAAGGGGCTCAGCAAAAGCTGCGCATGAACTCCGCATATACCGCGTGCTAGCTAAGGCACGCCGACTATTTGACGTCCACTAAACATGCGGTTCATTAATTTCATACATACATGCTTTACATACAACATACATGCATATACAATACATTATACAATTCAAGGCACCCATACAAATAGTGCACACAATGCTTACCTTCGCAGTGTTAGCCAAGTTACGCATCCGGGTTAATCGGAATGCCATTTACTCTTTACTCATTACACATTCTTACTCGTACTTTACTTACTTACTTCCATTTACTTACTCATTCTTATTTACTTACTCATACTCAAGTTAAGTCGGTATGACCTCCAGCCCGGGGACTACACCGTCCCACCACCTGGATTTACTTGACTCACCAATCCGGGATGCTACCCACATAAGGGATTTGGGCCGCGGACCAGTTTAAGAGTCAGGATTGGAGCCAACCTCTCGTGACTCCGCATCCTCACGCGTGGCCAAAACTATATCGGACTTCTACTCATTCCAATTTAATTACCAATTTAAGTTAGATTGGTTAGCTTGTTAGGAATTAGTTAGAAGTCCAATAGCAATCACAATCGGTCACATCACAATACAACATATATACACACATTCATATCCATCCATACATTTCATGAATTATACAAACTAAGATTTAAAGAAATATACACAACATACAACACTACATATTCACAAGTAAGCATGATAACTCCGATTCGTGCATTTATCTTATTTGGTGATCAATTAGCACACAACACACAAATCAGAGTAACCAAGATAGCATACGGGGCATGAGGAATTCATACCGTTCACCGTTGTACTTGTATCCCAACGTTCCTTCAGTGCTCACAAATCAAGTCATATAGCATACATATGTTCGAGTGATTAATTTAACTATCATTAACTTAATTCGATTACTCTTGCGTTCCCTAAGTCATACTTACTAAGTCCTTTCCATTCTTACACTTACACATTACTTACTTACTCTTCTTTACTTTAAGTTTATTTCCTTAACATTGGTACATTGATATATGTACATTTATATATGTGGGTATACATATATATATATATGTATGTTATTATTATTTATTTTAATTTAATTTAATTTTTTTTTGTAAGACCCGACCGACCTTACAAGTCCGGTCCCAAGGTCGGTCGAAGTCAGTAAGGAATTACGCTGGAAAATTTCAGGGCCGACCGACCTTGCAAGTCCGGCCCAGTATTTGCATTTTTATTTTTGTTTCCAGTCCTCTCTTTTACCCATTACTTCCTCATTGTTCCTACACTTATTCCCACATGTTTTAGGACTAATTAAACCTCCTAATACACCTTAGTTCATCCATCAACCTATTACCCATTTCCTTACTAATTCATACACATAATTTTTCCCAAGTTTCATTTCAACACTTACACTAGTTCTTCCTAGTTGCATTATGCTACAGATTTTAACACTTACACTCCCCATCTATAATTCCCTCTTCTAGTGTCATTTCTAGAGTTTCTAACACCTCACAATACATTAACTATCTCTACCCATTACCTAACTCAAACAAAATCTGTTACAACACACACTTTCCACCTAGTTTCTAGCCCACTAAGTGTTCTATTCCTAGGCAAATTTCGCCATAGTCTCCCCTATATTTTTACACTCTCACCACATTGTTTCACTCACATAAATGATCCACACCACCTGTTTATAGCCAATACAAATATACCCAACTCTCATACACAAATACCACACTAACAACATTAAATTCCTGCACTCAAACATTAACTCCCATCTATGTTTTAACGAGTTTTAAAATGTCTTTTAAAGGTTTAAAAGCTTGTTTCCTCCTACACGTTCACTACCATTACACTACCATCTTACAATACATATTTTCATTTCTGAAATCTGTTACATACATATACATAAGACTACACAAAGGTGAGCTTAATTACCTTGTTTTCCTTCTAGTTTTCTTTTTCTTCTTGCTTCTCTCTTCTTTCTTCTTTCTTTTCTCTTCCTCTTTCTCTACCGGTATGTAATTTCAATTCGCCAACACTACAACCCATATATATACATACTTCAATACTAAAAACTAACCCTAATCATTATTTAAGCTTTTAATGTATATTCTAGGGTTTAAAAATCTCATTACCTTGCAAGGGTGTAGGTAATGCTTGGAATGGCTCAAGAACAATATTTTCACCCCTTCCAAGAGGCCAAAATCGGCTGGGTACAAAAGAGCAAGGAGTTCAACACTTGAAATCTTTATTTTGCAAATGAGAGCAAGAAAAGGAAGTGGTTTTGGATTTCTTTTTACCTTAAACCAAAGAGGAGAAGGAGGGCCTTCTAATGGTGGTCTTGAAGCTCCAAAACAAGAATACCCATGGAGATGAAAGTTCTTGTTTTCGAATTTTGGAAAGAGGGAAATACTCTCCTCGATGAGAGGATTCCAATGGTACAAGTTTTGTAATTTTTGGAGGAGATTTGAGGGAGTAACAAGAGGAGAGAAGATAGAGTTTTTGTGGGGGTTCTCAAAACTCCATTGGCATCGGCTGGAGGAAGAAGAAATAGAGAGTGAGGGGGATGGGGTTTACGTGAGTGAAAAGAATAGAGTAGGAAGAGAGTGTGAGGTAAGGTAGTATAGTAGTTACTTTTTGCTTTTAATTATTTTGTTGTTTTGTAAATAAGAAGAGGTAGGTGAGTGAGTGTGTGAGAGAGAGGGGTAGGGGCCGGCTGGCACCACACACACACACACAACTTTACTTTTTATTTTAAAAGTGGACACATAAGTTTTGGTTATTTATGTTTCTACCCCCACAACTTCCCGTTTTTGACAGTTTTTACTAATTTCTCGTTTTATTGATTTTATTGGTTCTAAAGCTTCACTAATATTTATTAATGATTATTTAGTTGACCAAAATTGTTACGAGTCTATTTGACCCGCTTAAAGTCACGTTTTCCCGGTTATCTCGAAAAGCGTGCTTGTAACGCCCCTATTAACCATAAATACAGCGGAAATAAAACTCTAAGGCGATTACAGACCATCGGGTTCCAAACACCCGGCACCAAACCTCACCAATTACAACTTACAACATACAAAAGCTACGGTCTGAACTCGAGAAAAACTTAACACAAACAAAATAGAAATTAAATACATTAACTCTCCACAAAACCTAGTCCCATCCCAAACGCTCATTTTCTTCGTGGCCACCTGTAAATCAATTCGTACCTGCAAGATGAAACCAAGCAGCCCACCCCGGGAGGGGTGAGTCAGTTCCCTGGAATAGAACTGGTACAATTCTCCAAAAACAAACTTATAAAACATAACTCTTCAAAATAAACAGTAACATGAAAACAAACTCTTAAAAGTAAAACAGAGATTGAGCGCTTCAAAACAATCAAGTTAAAGAGAAAAGAAAACAAGACAATGATAGAGACAGAGAACTTCCAAACCAAGTCAACCACTTAAAAGTCACACCACATAGTTAGTAAGCATCCATTATTGATGTTAGAACTGATTCTGGTTAAGAAGAGAAAGACTTAAGTAGTCACAAAGGACTAGGAATGATAAAACAGATCCAAGAACCAAGAACTCAAGAGTGGAATAGTTTCAACTGGGAGAGATGGCCCCCACCGCCAATCATGTCCTTTTAGGACAGGGGATATACAGCCCCTCACTGTTTATCACGTCCACTAAGGACAGGGGATATACAGCCCCTCACTGTCTACCACGTCCACCAAGGACAGGGGATATACAGCCCCTCACTGTCTATCACGTCCCTTTCTGGGACAGGGGATATACAGCCCCTCTCTGTTACCATTGAAGACGCGCGCACGTCGAAACCTCAAGAACCAGCTCATGGATGAAACGATATCCAGAGTCCAAAGAAAGATTTCCAAGATTGACCTTTTTCCAAATTCCCACTAGATCACTAACTACCCAGAGCAATACCAAAACACTCAGTCCTACAGAGTGCAGAAGCGTAAACCCTAAGCAGTCAATGTCTAACGGGGTAACCATATAGAAGGAACCAATACCCATGTAAGTTTCACATTCAAGGCTCAGTTAGTCACACAAGCTGAGTTAGTCACACAACCATTTCCTTTTTAGGAATTCCTCTTTAAGTCAGTTAGCGTTTCCCAAAACATTCCACAAGTCAATCAGCAAAAAGATCGGAGTACGAGAAATCGTACAAAACATTCCATAAAGTCCAAAACACAACAAGCTGAGTACGAGAAATCGTACCTAGTAAGTGTAGAGCAGTAGCCAAACAGAAAGTGTAACACCCCAACCGCTAATCCTTCCATTATCCTCTAATCAATCCCATACTTACCCTTCTCGTAGCGGAATACTTACTTACTCCCGGCGGGTGATACAACGTCATTAACCCTCCAAGGTTAACAAGGCTACTATTACTTACCGTTTCGGTCTGATGATTAGAATGAAATACATACATACTACTTACTTTACAATACCAAATACTTAGCTTACATTTGATTACCGAGTATCCAAGTTATACGAATTACTACCCAGTGCTACTTCCCAAAAATTAAGAGTTTATACAACTACTCCTTTCTATCCAATCAAGACTTCATTACTCAACATGGTACACCGGCTACTCAAAAGGCCTTAGCCGTGTACAACTCAGTACACCATCTAATCTTACTACTACTCCAAAAGAATCACATCTTGACCTTACTCTACCTTCACGCCTCGCGGGTACCTGTGGAGTAAAAACGTTCCCCCTAGGGGGTCAGCTTACGCTGCATATGATAACCGCATACCCCGCGTACTAGCGAGGGTACACCAATTATTTGGTCGAGTACATGCGGTTCGTTTCATTCATACATACATACATGCTTTATACAATACAATACAATGCATTCATTTCACCAAGCATACATACATACAATACATACAAGGAGTACAATACAAGTCATTCGTTCATACTTACCATACTCACCGCATCACGGAGATACAATTCTCCATTACATACATACAAAGGTCTTGTTAGCCTTATTACACAAACACCCGGGTTAGCGGGTGTTTCAATACTTTTTACTCCGGGTCAATGACTTACAATAGTCAAGACCAATACAATACATACTTACTTCTTACATACTTTACTTCCAGTTAAGTCGGTATGACCTCCGGGCAGGATTACTACATCCCACCACCGGGCTTTAGGGTGGCCCACTAATCCAGGATGCTACCCATTCAAGGGATTTGGTCCCATGGAAAAGATTATAGCCAGGATTCGGATCCAACCTCTTGTGTCTCCTTATCCTCACGCGTGGCCGAAACTATATCGGGCTTCTACTCATTCCATTATACTCATTACTCATGTTAGGAGTTAGATGGTTAGGAATTAGTAGAAGTCCATACTTACTTCCCATACATACATACAATACACAAGTACTCATACTTACACATACACTTCATTTCCATTCATCATTTCATGAATTATACAACTAAATGTTCAAGAGCCTAAAACAATAACAATATAGTTCAAACACAGTTAAGTGCAATATAAGTCCATTCGTGCATTTATCTTATTGGTGATCACATAAGCACACAAATCGGGGTAACCAAGTTAGGATACAGGGCATGAAGAAATCATACCGTTCACCGTCGTAGGGTACCACCGGTTCCTTTGGAGATCAACTATTTGATTCCTATACATACATGAAGTAGTATGATCAATGATCTATTATTGATCTAACTTACTCCTTCATTGATACTTTCAATGTATACTTACTACTCCATTACTTTCTTACTTGGTCATAAACCATTCTTTCCTTTACTACCCTCATAAACTTGCTTCCTTACCATTTACTTACTTTCTTACCATTATTACTTCATTAATGGTGTATTACTACTTATATATGCATATGTGTACATAGGCATATATGTGTATATGATTACTATAATCATATAATTAAAACATTTTTTTTTTGACTCGACCGGACTTGCGACCGACCTTGCAAGTCCGGTCCATTCCAGTAGACTACAACCGTGTAAAATTCCAGGGCCGACCGACCTTGCAAGTCCGGTCCCAAGGTCGGTCCATTCCAGTAGGTTTCGTATTTGAAAATTTTAGCCCGACCGACCTTGCAAGTCCGGTCGCAAGGTCGGTCCATTCCAGTAGCTTTCATTACCAAAATTTCTCTGGCCGACCGAACTTGCAAGTCCGGTCGCAAGTTCGGTCCATTCCAGAAGGTTTCATCTGCGGAATTTTTCTGGCCGACCGAACTTGCAAGTCCGGTCGCAAGTTCGGTCCATTCCAGAAGGTTTCAGACGGGAGAATTTTCTGGTCCGACCGAACTTGCAAGTCCGGTCGCAAGGTCGGTCGATTCCAGAAGGTTTCCCGTCTTGTAAATCTGGGCTCGACCGACCTTGCAAGTTTGGTCCTAAGGTCGGTCCGGCCCAGTACTTCAGTTTTAAAATCCGTTTTTGGGTGTTTTCTTTACCCATTGTTTCCCCAATCTTTACCAATGTTTCCCCACATGATTTGCACTACTTACCCACTCTAAATCACCTTAATTCATCCTCCAAACTTACTACTTACTACTCTTACACAACTTATACCCAATTTCCTCATTTCTTCCCAACACTTGCATCAGTTTTCATTCTCCCTTTGCTACAGATTTTGTTTCCTCTTCTCATGCTACAGATTTTTATTCAAACTTCTCTCCCTCATTACTCCCTCAACTAATGCTACTCTTAGCATCTTAAATACATTACTCTCAACCTAGTTCCATCCCATTTACAACTCATACTAAAATCTGTTACAAGCTACTAAACATCCCTTTTAAACTCCCAAGTACTTCCTCTTCTTAAACAACTTAAGTCCTCTCATTTCTACACAAAATTTGACATGGTCTCCCCTATATTTCTAACATTCTCCACACACTATTTCAGCTCACATAGTCATATTCTCACAACCTGTTTACTCAATACATTATACTCACATTTCAATACTACTACTACAAGCAACAATAAAATCCTGCACACTACACATACTACCCATGGTTTTCCCAAGCTTTTAAACTTCATTTAAACTTCAAAACTGTTACATTCTCTTCTCCAATACATTACTACATACTCATTACTCATTACCATACACATTACTTGTTTTTTGATACACAAAAACTGTTACAACACAATATACAAAATTAATTCAAGGTAAGGGTATTTACCTTGTTTTGTTAGTGTTTTCTTTCTTTCCTTTCCTCTTCCTTCCTTCTTTCCTTCTTCTTTGTTCTTCCTCACACAATGCACAATACTACAACCACCATACCCATACACATTACCATTTAACATTCATTTTTGCACTAACCCTAGAATTTAATGTTTTAGGTTTAGGAAAGGGCATTACCTTCCAATGGGTGAATGAAATTCTTGACTAGCAAGAGAACAATATTCCTAGCCCAAGAAAGAGCCAAAATAGGATGAAGCAACAAGGAATAAGACATTCAAAAACCAAAAATCTTTATAATGCCAATGAGAGCTAGGAATGAAGGGTTTTCGAATTTCTTTTTACCTCAAGATGATAAGAAGGTGAGGGTGCTTCTAATGGTGGCCTCAAATCTTCAAATGGTGAACACCCGTAAAATCGAAAATGGAGCTTTTGGATTTTTGAAAGGAGGAAAGTGTTCTCCTTCGCAAGGGGATTCCAATGGTACTAATTTGTAATTTTGGAGCAAGATTAATGGGTTAACAAGAGGAGAGAAGGAGGGAGTTGTGTGAGTTCCTCTAATTCTCCATGGCTGTCGCAAGGTAGAAGAAGAAGAAATAGAGAGAATAGAAAGGAGGGGAAAAAACGTGAGTGAGGGAGGAGTTGTGAGGAGAGAGAATTTTATTTTTGCTTTTGCTTTACTTATTAGGCTTGTCTTTTAGCTAATAAGAGAGAATAAAGAGAGTGAGAGAGGAGGGGCTCTCGATCCCACACTCACACACACTCAATTTTTTTGCTTTTTATTTACAAAAGTGGACACACTAAGTTTCTTTATTTGCATTCTTACCCCACAACTTACCGGTTGTTACAGTTTTCACTAACCGGTACCCGTTTTCTGGAATTTTCTCGTTTAATTAATTTATTGGTTCTAAAGCCCCACTAATATTTATTAGTGACTATTTAGTTGACCAAAATTGTTACGAGTCTATTTGACCCGCTTAAAGTCGCGTTTTCCCGGTTTCCTCGAAAAACGCGCTTTAAGGTTCGTTTATGCTTTTAACCCATTTTAAAGGTCTGTTTTCTTCGGGATTGTTCCTAGTATTTATTTTAGTGTAATTAAGCTTTTAAAAGTATAATTAGCCTAATTAATCACTGTTTTTAATTACGGGGTATTTCAATCTACCCCCTTAAGAAACTTTGCCCTCAAAGTTGCTCAAGGTTACAGTTTACCATTTCTACTCATTTGGCAAGCCAATTGCCACAATACATTCTACTACCACCTTACAAGGTGTTCACAATTCTTACACTACCAGCATACGCAATTCAGATACCATGCAACATACTCAGTTCAAATACCATACGCAATACTCAATCCATACACAATACTCCACTCAAATACCATACACAATACGCCATTCAGTTCATACATTCCACAATACACTTCACAATGTCATTCGTGTCATATACCGTACAACACAAATGCATTGCTCATTGCATACATACCATACTCATTGTACTACATACTGAATACTACTAGCACTACTTTGTGCCAATACAATACAATTAGCACTACATGTGCCAACAAAATACAATTACAATACATACATACTACACAATGCTAACCCGAAGCAATGCAAAAGCAAAAGGCTCTACCCCCCTTAAAAAGGGGTACGCCCCGTACCCTCCGTGCTATACGGATACTAGACACCTAGTCTACGAATAAATTTGGGTACTTCGCCTTCATGGCGTCCTCTAATTCCCAAGTCGGTTCCTCGACATCGTGGTTAGACCACAAGACCTTCACCATTCGTACAGATTTATGGCGAGTGTCTCTTGTCTTCGTATCAAGGATTCACAGTGGAGTCTCGACATATCTCATCGTCGGCTCTAGGGATAGATGTTCGGGTTCTAATACATGAGAGGGATCGGCTATGTATTTCTTGAGTTGTGATACATGAAAGACATCATGAACACGCCCCAATTCTTCAGGCAATGCTAGCCTATAAGCTACGGCTCCAATCCTCTCGGTAATGGTATACAGCCCTACATATTTCGGGCTCAGCTTGCCCTTTTGGCCAAATCGAAAGACACCCCTTCATAGGTGAGACACGCAAGAACACTTGATCGCCCACGGTGAACTCAAGGTCGTGTCGTCGCACATCCACATAGGATTTCTGTCTATCTTGGGCTGCTTTCATATTTGCTTGGATTTGTTGTACCTCAGCTTGTACTTGTTCCAAATACTCCGGTCCTATAATGACCGCTTCGCTTGACTCATCCCAACACAACGGGGTACGGCAAGGTCTACCATACAAAGCTTGGATGGCGACATCTTATCGAAGCATGGTAGCTATTGTTTACGAAAACTCGATAAGATGAAGCTTCTCATCCAGCTCCCCTGGAAGTCTAAGGCACATGCCCTTAGCATATCCTCTGTTTTTGGATGGTCCTTTCTGTCTGACCGTCGGTCTGTGGATGGAAGGCGGTGCTAAGCTTCAACTCAGTACCAAGCGCTTCCCGTGTCGCTCTCCAGTATCTCGAAAGAAATCTGGTGTCGCGGTCAGATACAATGGTTTTTGGGACTCCCGTGGTGTCGGATGATCTCCTTGTCGAATAGCTCTGCGAGCTTCGCCACCTTCCAGGTGTCCTTCATCGTATGAATCGGGCAAACCTTGGTGAGCGATCGACTACTACCCAGATCATGTTGAGTCCTCCCCTAGCAGGTGGGAGTCCAACAACAAAATCCATGGAGATGTCGTGGAATTCCACTCCGGAATGGGCATGGATTGCACCAGTTCCTCCCGTCTTCGGTGCTCGAACTTCACCTTCTGGCATGTGAGACACCTCAGAACATACTCAGTCACGTCTGATTTCATTCCTGACCACCAGAAGTACCTCTTCATGTCTTTGTACATTTTAGAGGCTCCCGGATGGACATGCAATGTCGAACAATGTGACTCTCGCAGAATGCGATCCCTTAGCTCAGCATTGCTTCGGGGGACGCATAATCTGCCATTCAAACGGATCAGACCATCTTCATGCAGTTTGAAGTCGTACTTTCGGCGCTCGAAGGTACCATCTGTGATTTTCTGTCTGATCTCTGTGAAGTAAGGGTCGCTCGCTCAACTGAGCGTCTCGCACCTGTCAACCAAGCTAGAAGAAGCGAGTAGCGAATGGAGCGAGTGTGCTCGACGACTCAGGGCGTCGGCTACTACGTTTGCCTTCCGGTGCCATCTACAGTGGGTAGATGGACTCACTTATCTACAGTGGTAGATGTCCATTAGGCCGAAGCAAGGGTATAGTGCCAACGGTAGCACACTCCAACAAACGATCGTATCCGGCTCGTTAGATAAACAAGAGTAGACCCTAAACGGGTGTTAGAACTCTAGTGATCACTATGCACAACCTGCTTGAACGTATGCAGACCAGGATTTAGGAACATTGTTTCATTAATTAATTATCGCACTCTCATAAGTTAGCGTATTTTAATTAGTCTCTTGGAGATTCAATCTCGTTATTGGAGAAAACTCATTTTTATTGGATGCCCTATTGGGTCATACACACAACCTAGAAGTCTGCTATGTGATGTTCAAAGGTCGAGTCATCACTCTAGAGACGGTTAATACCGGGTCTCTAAACTATGTTCTTCACTTAGTGTGTTATGGAGTTGTTTACTCTACAAGAAGTATCCAGAGTCTCTCCCGAAAGTTCATACACAGTTAGGGTGATAATCAGTATCACATGTCCGGACGACGTACGCGCACAGTTAATAAACGCTTTGACAATTGGAAAACATAAACACATACAAACACATACAAGACATTTATTTATCTGACATGCAAACACACAGTTACGTTTGGAACCCAAGGAAACCCTCGGAGTTAACAGACCACACATTCACATACCGTTCACCGACAATAACGCTAAGGTGATGAGTCACGCCTGTCCACTAGTGCTCCCGAACTCGTATCTAGCAGCCCGTACCTCTGTACTATATTGTTCTAACATCAGTGTCTATATCACGAGACTGCTTAACTATTACAGGTAGGTTCTAATCTTCACCCCGTAGTTAACCCCCTTAGTCGGTTGTTTGTTTAACTCGGGTTTGTTATTGATTCTCGGGATTACAGTTTCATGACAATTTACAGTTTATTTATAGATAGTATTCAATACTGTAATAATATCTAGTACGTAGGACTTATTCTCCTAATACTCTTGTATGGTTATTTGTTTTACATGTTTACGTATGCACACTTACATGTGTGCATGTCTAATCATATACACTTATTATGGCATACATAGAATATGGTTTATTACCGTGACTCTCTAAGCCAAGTTTATGCCTTCACTTACAGTAGTATAATATCTTGTGTGTGTTGGTTAATTAATTTACTTGGCTAAGTTGTGTTGGTTGGTCCAAGTGTTTGACTTGGTCAACGTTTCAAGTCAATATTCATAATAGTCGATATTTATTTATGAAATAACCCCAACTCTTGATATGTGGTTTAAATATCAAACTATGGTATGTAAAGGCTAAAAAGTGCCTTAGAAACTCAATGAACCATTTAAAAAACGTGCATGGTAAACACAATAAAACACGAAGACACAGTTTGAGCAAAAACATGCTCTAAGCTATGAGCGAACTTGGTTAGGACCCAAAGAGCCTACCAAGACTTAATATATTCAAGTATGATTTAATAAGGCTATTAAGTCCTTATAAACCTTGGTAGACAATGAAACCAATTAAAACCAAGAAAATACCTTAAAGCCTATAAGAGCAAAATGTTGCTCTAAGCTGTGATAATTTTTATAGACCCAATGGTCATACCTATACCTTATTTATATGTTAATGAACATATTAAAACAATTACTTAAAGAAAACCAAGCTTGAAAACAAGTTAAAACACAAAATGTGCTTTAAGGAGTCTTAAAGCACGTTTTTGAAAAATTGTCTTGTAAATGAGTTTTGAATGGCTAAATGTCCATCATTACTCTTTAATTAACATGTGTACTATATAGTATCACATTTGGAAGTCTATATCAATGGGAAATCAAAATTTTCACTTATATGTGCCTTGTTTTTGTGAATAGTGATTTTTATAAGCTAGTTTGTAACATATGTGGTTATAAGTAATTTAATTGGTCAACAAAGACTATTATACCCCAAGGTGATATAAGGGGCCAGTTTTCATGTGTGACTCACCACATTTGAACAAATAAATAAGTTAAGTAATGACAAAGCAAAAGTACTATTTGCTTTTAGCTTAAATATCTCCAAAAGCAAGTTTTATCTTCATTCTCTCATTTCCCTTCACTTCCAACGGCTTCTTCCTCCTCTCTCCATCGGTTTCCAACAGCAGCACCTCATTCTTCATCTTCCTTCACTTGTAACTTATGACTCCATGCTCCGAATTTAATTCCGAGACTACCGTTCTCTTAGTTGGAGCAAGCTCTACAACATTGTCTTTTCAAATCATCAAAACCACCATTTAGGTGCCAAGGAGAACTTCCATGGAAGGAGCTTGAGCTTATATTTTTATGCCTTGTTGATCACCTTTGCTTCAAGGTAAGGAAAAACCAAAGAAACCTCTATTTCCTTCATTTTTGGTGTTGGCCGAAAATGCACCTTGTAATGGTGTCTTCTCTTGTCTTGTTTTAGCTTCATTTGAATCTTCCAAGGGCTAGGAGGAGTCCTCTCTTAATACTCATTCAAGCTCTCTTTCCATTCAAAGGTAAAACAATTAGCCTTGAGTGTTAAAACCAATATCATGAAAATGCATGTAGGAGTTTATAATGAGAGAAGCTTAAAGCATTGAATACTCATTATGATTGGTTGATATTGTTTGTAGTTTAAAAGGAGTGAAATGCCTTACCGGTTTTATGAGGAAACAAGAAAGAAGTTTGGGTGAAAAGAGGTTAAATATACTAACCTAATGTGGTTTAATGCCTTAGGAGAAATGAGCTTATAGGGCTTGTTAAAACTACCTAAAGAGCAAATGGGAATGACTAGTAAAGTGTTCACAAGGAGACTAGTAAAAGAAAATGTCTTGGTGTATGTATTTGCAGGTCAAAGGCATTATATTGTGGAAATTCAGTGTTTAAGGTTTATGCAATTAAGGGCCTAAGAGCCATGTTATTTAAGGGCCTAAGTGCCAAGCAATTAAGTTTATGCACTATATTGTGATGTAGTTGAAATTTGGTGAAGTTATGTGTGTGAGAATACTATTGATGGATTTAGGTGTTCTTGAGTGTTTAATGGTGGAAACCATGAGTTTTGGAATGATGATGTGTGCTAAGAGAACCTATGGCAAAATTTGTAAAATGTATAAGGAGTTTTAAGTGCTTAAATGAACTTGGTGAATAGGAATTGTTAGGAATGGATACATGCTCCACTAAGGAAGAAAACATGCATTAAGGTGTTCTAAGGTGCTATAAGGATTTAGGCATGTCTTGGAAGTTCTAGAAATCCAATGAGTGTTTTTAGGATGTATTTAAGTCTTGGAGAAGTTGTTTAAGGTTTAGGAATGTTGATGTACAAGGAAGAAATGATGTTTAAGTAAGATGTGAAAAAGGAGATTTAGTTGGTAAGAAATGATGCTTGAGAGATGATGTTAAAAATAAGGAGAAAACATTATTGGGCATAGTGGTTATCATAGGCATGAAACACCACTTGGAAAACTAAGGAGGTAATAACATAAGTGTTAGGAATTTTGGTATGAAATGAGTAAGTGCTTAAGGTGATAGATAATGAGTTACCTAGTTGTTGTATGAGGATATAGGTGTACTAAATGATGTTAGAACATATTAGGATACATGAGGTGAAGTTTGGAGTCAAATGGAATTGTAGAAACAAAGGTCTGGAGCCGACCGACCTTGCGACCGAACTTGTCAGGTCGGTCGAGCTCAGTTTACACTACCAGGAGGAGTTTCTGGAATGGACCGACCTTGGGGACCGGACTTGCAAGGTCGGTCGGGCTTGTATTTTGTGTACGGAGTGAGTTTCTGGAACCGACCGAACATGGGACCGGACTTAGCAAGTTCGGTCGGGCTGAATTTTCAAAGGGAAGAAACTCTCGGGAATGGACGAACTTACAGGTCGGTCGGAGTAGAAAATTTTGACGGAAATATGTTCTGGAATGGACCGACCTTGTGCAAGGTCGGTCGGTAAGGTCGGTCGGACCAAAAATGTTGTTTATGGTTATAAAATGATATGTAATGATGGGGATTGATAGGTAGTGATGTTATAAAGTTGTTAAGGACATGTAGGTGAGTTTCAATGACAATTAAGTGGGTGAAAAGTTGTATTAAAGGTGAGAGTAAAACAAGTTAAAATGTCAAGTTATTTAACTAAGTTAACGGGAAAGTTATGAGCATTAGACTTTAAACAATCATGTTACCCCGATGTTAATAAAAATACATGTAATGTTATCAGTTGTTCGAGGATTTGCTCGAGGAACATAAGTGGACATGATAAAGTGGACTCCGGTGACAGGTATGGTTTCTTGCAACCTGTGTCCTACACGGATTACACCGGCTTGTATGCCAATGTGGTTTTCTGAGTGTTTGCCACCTTGTAAGATTAAAACATGTAATGAGTTTATAGTAATTCATTTATGTGGCGCATCTGGTCTCCGATACCGTTAACCTCAAATACGTGTTGAACCTTAACTAGCTAGAACTAGGACACGTGAGAATCGGTATTCGGAGTTAACGACCCAAACCTGGGAACGTTCTAACCACGGCTATGTGTGAGTTAGATGGATATTGTTGTTGTATGCAAGTGTGTGAACCTCCCTTGTGTGCTTAACTCGGTTATGATACCGTATGTGTGTGGATGTGGTAGGCTCCATAATGGATCTCTAACTACTTACTTATAAGTATATATGTACTAATGGGGTGTGAGGAGTCCGGTCATGTTCCGGCCACGGTGTGAGGACGGGAGTCGATGTCATATCCGGTTCGACTCTCTTGGTGTATGTATAGGTTGTATTCCAATTGGGTTTCAATCTTCCCTTAGCTTATCCAAAGCTAGTTTACTGACTCACGTCGGGCCACAGGGGCATACAAATGTTATTTCGGTGTGCTTGGGATTACTATATCCGACACACCTTGGGTTTAAGTTAACCGTTCGACATAACTGGACGGTAATGAGGTTGGTAACGAGCTTAGCATGAGATTGGCAATAATCTCCAGGCTCACTATGTATACTAACTATGGTGGAAGGTTCCTTGTGTGAACCGATCTTATGGTGTTTTGTGTTGTTATTGTGCTAGGCAATTTTCCTTGCTATGCTATGATATGTATACGTTAGATGTTTAAAATGAATGCGATGTTATCATGTGTACGCCGAGACGAGAAAAGTGTTGTTATGTTTTGTGATGTGAGGAATGTGATATGTTGTAAGATATGGAGTGAGTGGATCATGGAAATGAATCCCTTGTGTGAAAGAGGCGATTGAAGGATAACCCGATTTAAGGGTAAGTGTCGTCTATTAAGGAAGTAGCTCCGTTAGAGGAGGATCACTCTAGGGATAATGAATACCATGAGTGACTCGTCAAGTAAGGATGTATTATCCGTTTGTGAGCCATTGAGGTGAATGTTTTGTGTTGTGTTTACAGTTGCATGCATGATTAAATATAATCAATCGCATGCTAAGACGACAATTAGTTGTGCGGCCTGGTAGCATGTGGGCTGCGGGATTACCATACCAGCAAAGGTGCTGAGCCCCTTGGGGGCCACCCTTTCTCTCCTTTTCTATTTCAGGTACAAGGAGCTGGAAGCCGTTCGAGAGTAGGACGGGGTAGATGTTATACATGGGTAGCCATTTAATGGCGTAAGCATTGTAGGCGTAGTAAGACCGAAATTGTTATCGGCATTAGTTTGTAAATACTCGGTACGGTGGGGAATGTATGTATATAATAAATGTTGGAAATGGAATAAGGATTGTATTGTGTAGTTGCTCGGGAATCTAGTCCATCAGACCGATACAATGTACATGTATTAGCCTTGTTAGCCACGTGGGTGGTTAACGGCGTGTAAACACCATTGAATTAAGTAATGTGATGAGTTGAGATTTCCGCTGCAGTTTGATGTTAAGTGTACGGTGGTGGTTGGGGTGTTACAAAAAGTGGTATCAGAGCGAAGTATCGCTCTGATGACTGAATTACCGAGCTTAGGAAGTACCGAGTTAAGATTTTAGTACTTTGGGTTAAGGGTTGAGTGATAGCGTGAGAGAACGCTAGTAAGGAACTACCAGTGAATACTGGTAAACTACTATATCCTTCCCGCCCTCCACAATCCCTGTTTTATAACTTGGGGAAACAACGCCAGAGAGATGGAAGTCCACTCTTACTCGGGAATGCCCGATCTGGCTGTTATTAAATACCTCTAAAGGTATGGAGAACCTGTCATACGGTAGATCCCGAAAAACTGAGAATCCCGGAGACGATTTCCATCTTAACAATGTTAACCGCATGCAATAGCGAAGAATGAAGATCTTGTGTATAGGGAGAATAGAATTTCCGGCAACCTGGGTCGACATGCCGAGCAGTCGAGAATAACCAGCTTGCAACGCACCGACCGTGCAACAAGCAAGAAGTGGATTAATGGAACCCGAGACGAGTGTCTACGGAACCACAGTGTCAAATGATACGCCAACGGCATACCAACCGGCAAGGGAACTACAACGTAGTGCCAAATAAGAGACAAGTCTCAGTAACCACGACAAATACGTGGAACAGGCTACAAGGAGGATACAATACTAAGAAAGGGGGTCTCCCAGAAGGAATCACCCTAGTTGATGATTATCATGTGAAAACAGTGAGAAGTCACCTAGAGGAGTTATTGTCAAGACAGTAAGGTCAGTGAGGGCCAACAAGGACACTGATGACAGTGCGGGTAAAAAACAATACCACAACCGATATGTGTTAAACCGATAGCCAGTTAGCTTGGCGCACTTGCCATAGCAAGTGCTGCTATAACAGGGCTGTTCGGGAAATTTATAACCACTACAAGTACTTAGGAAAGTACTAGAAAGTTAAATGTGATCGTCATAACAGTGGGAAGGGCCTGTTAGCCTGACCATTATAATTGGAAGTACACCAGTCAGCAAGAAGCTAGACATGGTTAAGGTAAGAAGATGTTGTGAAACCATGAAAATTTCTTTTAAACCCAAATTATTCAAACCCTTTCTTCTCAAAACCAAATTTCTTTCAAACCAACACTTCTTTCCAACCTTCTTTTAAACCAAACCAGTAAAACCAAGGGCAGTTGATAAAGATACAACAATGGATAAACTTTCCCTCGATTAAGTTCGGGAAGCATGGAATAAATATTGTCACGGGACAATATAAGAGAGTTGACAACAGAATACTTCACCTAGGCGTGGACGGACACTACGAGTGTACCAACTGAATTGTGGGACGACCACACTCCGATAGGAGCTTGTGGGCCTGACAGACCTACTTATGGGTTAGTTGGGTAAGTAGTAATGTATCAGCATGGTACCCCACATATGTATACGAGTAGAGTCCAGAACACGGGAAGTAGTCTCGGTCACTCCTAACGGTCAGCAGTGTAAGTCAAACAAGAGCTAAGGATTACAAAAATGATTGTGAAGTAAAGAAACCTGGTCAAGTTAACGAGACTAAAGGAATTAGCGAATTCATTTCAAGGAAATGTATAGAGTCAAGAAGTGTGAAGAGCACAGACTGTTATGTAAAGACATCAAATATGACTTGAGAAGTCTGAGGGATAAGACATGATAGTAGAACGAATACCCAACTAAGAACGTAAGAAGACGTAGTTACTGAATGTACCCATGAGTGCAAGCCAGATGTAATGGCATATGTTAGTAACACCCAGGAGCAATCCTTGAGGGGTGTTTGGATTAACATTGTTAGATGGAGCAATATAACAGAAACACAAGATTTGGAACAATACCCGGATTAAACACTGAAGGTAAACCCACTTAACAGTAGGACCCTAAGTTGCCAAAGAGATAACTTGGAAGGAATCGTGACAGTAAGGCTTATAAGCCACAACAACTTGTGTTATGTAAATTGATCAGTTGCAGAAGTATATGTTATGCGAGTAATAGAGTGGAGAACGAACCACTGCATTAAGAGTGGGGATACCTCTCGATATTGTGAGACCGCAGGAGCGGTAGTTATGTGAATCAAGTTCAGGAAATATGTTAAGGACGGACGACGTTATTATTGAAAGAGAGCAGTTAGCTTAGTAGTATGTGTGTATAAAGTGAAGCACCGAGCTAAATAACGCCGGTTTGTGACTCGAGTGAGCAATGCTCACGGAACATTCGGTAGTCATCGAATGAATGACGAACCATAATGTGAATAATGTAAGTAACGTGTGGAAGTTAATGTGACAGTAAATACCATGCAAGTTAGTGTTATGTTATACAATAAGCACGGTGCGCAGTAAGCGACCGTTGTATAAGCATTGTTGAATAATAATGTGGCAGATAAGACCAGTTATGAGTTAAACTTAGTAGAGATGCAAGATAAGCGATGTTAAACAGACTGGGCAATAAGCCAGTGGTAGGTACTGTGTGATGAGGAACTCAGTGTGAATTCCATGGCGAATCGCATAAGGGATTTTCTGTCAAGAGTTTACGCCTCTACACTCTGTATGACTGAGTGTTTTGGTATTGCACTTGCGCAGTAATGATCAAGTGGGATAGCTAGGAATCAGAAGCATGGTAATTGTGGAGGAATAATGTTATAATGGCCGATGCATAGGTAATGCAAGGCCGCAAGAATGAAAGAATACATGTAAAAACCAAAGGTGGAGACATGATTAACAGTAAGTGACTACAGTAGCACTAAATACCAAATGTCGGTATGAAATATACCCCAGGTGTGGGAAATAACTGAGAGAACACTACACATTAGGTAGTAGCTCAATCTCAATCGACAGTAAGTCGGGTAGAAGCAAGTCAATCATTGTGAATTACATAGTAGTTTACGCTGTAAGCTATTGGAGAAGTGGGATGGAAAATGTGAAACTCACCGAATTCGCTCAGGGTAAGAGATACCATGCATCGGTTGAGAGAACCATTCTTCCCAAGATAAGGGTAATACATTGGAGATGTATAATACAGTAACAGTAACGAATGGGGCAAACTAGCCCTATAATTATCAGAATTGCGCAGCAGAGGCAGTGAGCCCATGCATCAAATGCCGAATATACATTGTGAATATGAATGGATGGCTAGTCATCAATGCCTAGAAGCCTCACAGGGCCAGGACCAAAAACCGGTTATGAGTTAGATAAACTCTAATAAGAATTCTGGTTTAGGGATTAAACCACCCATATGGTTAAAATCCTCTAACCAAAACGCATTGTGTACCAGACCGCGTGGAAGTTAAAATACTTCACGACGGCAGAACATTTTAAGCCAATGTTCAGTGACTGATTACGTGGGCGTAATCCCTTTTAAGGGGGGTAGAGCGTAAAGCCGCTAAGTGTGTTTTACCGTACAAGTGTACGTGAACTATGTGTGCATAGCACAAAAATAATTTGTTATGATGGTTGGCGCGTGTGTTATATAAACATACGCATTCATTTATGGTTAAATTGTGGTAATTGCGCACAGAAGATGCGAATACCATTGTGGGAAGTGTGTTATTTTGTTAATAGTGGTGTGTGAGAGTACAAGTGGGAGGGAGTAAAGAAACTCCCGGGAACTAAAACCCCGACGGTGCATAAATGTAAACCATGTATTGTATTTTGATAAAAAAATAGGTATATATATGCAGTGTTGTGAATTATGAAGGGTTATGAGACCGACATAGAACCTAGTGAGAATTAATTCCCTAGGTAACTTGAATTAAGTTGGATTTGGGTGATGATTGATAGACGGAGTTCTATCCCTGGGAGATGTAATGATTATGACTAGAAGGATTTAAAGATGGAAAATGGGATATGCTTGAATTAGTGTTGGTTGAAAATGAAGTGGGAGGTGAAACTTGATTATCATGAGATCAAGGGAAGCCGAACACAAATTGGGGTGGAAGGATAGTGCAACACTGATGCTGATCACATCAGGGCTGGATGACTCTAGAAGCTCCCTGTAAGTGGACACAAATAACCACGTTAAGAAAGAAGCAAAGAGCATAAGTTGGACTTGGAGTTGTGTTGTGTTTTCAAAAGGATTTTCAATTGGTGTTTTCAAACAATCGATTAATATTTTGAATAAAGGATTCTCTTATACTTAACCTAGTAAAGAAATTTTTGTAGTACTTGCTCACGAGCTGAGGACGCATGAGCCTTTGTCTTCGGACCGGTGACATGAGAAGTATATATGTTTAAATGTATGTGATTATTTTGACCTCCCAAAGAAACGGGGACCAGAGGGTGTCCATCACGACCGGGTTCTGCGGGATCACAGTGTATATGTACCCAACATGGGATTGGAGCCCATGGAGAGATGGAAAAGGTATTTTTGTTTGTTATACATGCTAAGACATGTTGTGTGGTGTGTGTGAGTAAGAAATATTATCTGAGACCTTGAGTCCTAATGTGGTAGTTTCGAAAGTGTTATGTTACCCAAGACTAGAGAGTCTAAGGGTTGTTATGTATGTGTAAATGTTGTTAAGATACCCGGACCATTGAGTCCGAGGTTATCATGTGAGTATGTTATGTTATGTATGGATGTGAATATGTTACCCGGACCATTAAGTCCGAGGTTGTGATGTAAAGCGTGTTTGGTTATGGAAGTTTTATGGCTATAAGTAATCCCCGTATTCTAATCTAATGATGTGGGGAAATGTGAACTTCGAGGACGAAGTTCTTTTAAGGGGGGTAGATTGAAATACCCCAAACCTTGATATGTGGTTTAAATATCAAACTATGGTATGTAAAGGCTAAAAAGTGCCTTAGAAACATCAATGAACCATTTAAACCATGGTAAAACACAATAAAACACGAAGACACAGTTTGAGCAAAAACATGCTCTAAGCTATGAGCGAACTTGGTTAGGACCCAAAGAGCCTACCAAGACTTAATAATATTCAAGTATGATTTAATAAGGCTAATTAAGTCCTTAGGAAACCTTGGTAGACAATGAAACCAAATAAAACACAAGAAAATACCTTAAAGCCTATAAGAGCAAAATGTGCTCTAAGCTTGGGATAAATTTGTATAAGACCCAATGGTCATACCTATACCTTATTTATATGTCAATGAACATATTAAAACATTACTAAAGAAAACCAAGCTTGAAAACAAGTTAAAACACAAAATGTGCTTTAAGGAGTCTTAAAGCACGTTTTTGAAAAATTGTCTTGTAAAGAGTTTTGAATGGCTAAATGTCCATCATTACTCTTTAATTAACATGTGTACTATATAGTATCACATTTGGAAGTCTATATCAATGGGAAATCAAAAATTTCACTTATATGTGCCTTGTTTTTGAGAATAGTGATTTTATAAGCTAGTTTGTAACATATGTGGTTATAAGTAAATTAATTGGTCAACAAAGACTATTTATACCCCTAGGTGATATAAGGGGCCAGTTTTCATGTGTGACTCACCACGTTTGAACAAATAAATAGGTTAAGTAATGACAAAGCAAAAGTACTATTTGCTTTTAGCTTAAATATCTCCAAAAGCAAGTTTTATCTTCATTCTCTCATTTCCCTTCACTTCCAACGTCTTCTTCCTCCTCTCTCCATCGGTTTCCAACAGCAGCACCTCATTCTTCATCTTTCTTCACTTGTAACTTATGACTCCATGCTCCGAATTTAATTCCGAGACTACCGTTCTCTTAGTTGGAGCAAGCTCTACAACATTGTCTTTTCAAATCATCAAAACCACCATTTCGGTGCCAAGGAGAACTTCCATGGAAGGAGCTTGAGCTTATATTTTATGCCTTGTTGATCACCTTTGCTTCAAGGTAAGGAAAAACCAAAAAACCTCCATTTCCTTCATTTTTGGTGTTGGCCGAAAATGCACCTTGTAATGGTGTCTTCTCTTGTCTTGTGTTTAGCTTCATTTGAATCTTCCAAGGGCTAGGAGGAGTCCTCTCTTGATACTCATTCAAGCTCTCTTTCCATTCAAAGGTAAAACAATTACCTTGATGTGTTAAAACAATATGTAGATTAGGGTTTACAATGAGATGAAGCTTAAAGCTTGAATACTCATTATGATGTTTGTATATTGTTTTAGTAGTTTACAAGGAGTGAAATGCCTTACCGGTTTTATGAGGAGAAAAGAAAGAAGAAGTTGGGTGGAAAAGAGGTAAATATACTAACCTAATGTGGTTTAATGCCTTAGGAGAAATGAGCTTATAAGGCTTGTTAAAACCACCTAAAGAGCAAATGGGAATGACTTAGTAAAGTGTTCACAAGGAGACTAGTAAAAGAACATATGTCTTGGTATTTGCAGCCGGTCAAAGGCATTATATTGTGGAAATTCAGTGTTTAAGGTTTATGCAATTTAAGGGCCTAAGAGCCATTTATTTTAAGGGCCTAAGTGCCAAGCAATAATTATGCACTTATTGTGATGTAGTGTGTAAATTTGGTTGTAGTGTTTGTGTGAGAATACTATGATGGATTTAGGTGTTCTTGGTGTTTAATGGTGGAAACCATGAGTTTTGGAATGATGATGTGCTAAGAGAACTATGGCAAAATGTAAAATGTATAAGGATGTTTAAGTGCTTAAATGAACTTGGGTGAAAGTGAAGGAATTGTTAGGAATGGATACATGCTCCACTAAGGAAGAAAACATGCATTAAGGTGTTCTAAGGTGCTATAAGGATTTAGGCATTGTCTTGGAAGTTCTAGAAATCCAATGTTTTGGGTGTTTTAGGATGTAGTTTGTCTTGGTTTAGGAAGTTGATTGTAAGGAGAAGGAATGTTTAAGTAAGATGTAAAAAAGGAAGATGTTAGTAAGTAAAGAAATGAGTTGAAGATGATGAGAGATGATGTAAAAATGAGGAGAAAACATTATTGGGCATAGTGGTTATCATAGACATGAAACACCACTTGGAAAACTAAGGAGGTATAAAACATAAGTGTTAGGAATTTTGGTATGAAATGAGTAAGTGCTTAAGGTGATAGATAATGAGTTACATGGTTGTTGTATGAGGATATAGGTGTACTAAATGATGTTAGAACATATTAGGATACATGAGGTGAAGTTTGGAGTCAAATGGAATTGTAGAAACAAAGGTCTGGAGCCGACCGACCTTGCGACCGAACTTGTCAGGGTCGGTCGAGCTCAGTTTACACTACCAGGAGGAGTTTCTGGAATGGACCGACCTTGGGGACCGGACTTGCAAGGTCGGTCGGGCTTGTATTTTGTGTACGGAGTGAGTTTCTGGAAACCGACCGAACATGGGACCGGACTTAGCAAGTTCGGTCGGGCTGAATTTTCAAAGGGAAGAAACTCTCGGGAATGGACCGAACATGCGACCGAACTTACAAGGTCGGTCGGAGTAGAAATTTTGACGGAAATATGTTCTGGATGGGACCGGACCTTGTGCAAGGTCGGTCGGTAAGGTTGGTCGGACCAAAAATGTTGTTTATGGTTATAAAATGATATGTAATGATGGGGATTGATAGGTAGTGATGTTATAAAGTTGTTAAGGACATGTTAGGTGAGTTTCAATGACAATTAAGTGGGTGAAAAGTTGTATTAAAAGGTGAGAGTAAAACAAGTTAAAAATGTCAAGTTATTTAACTAAGTTAACGGGAAAGTTATGAGCATTAGACTTTAAACAATCATGTTACCCCGATGTTAATAAAAATACATGTAATGTTATCAGTGTTCGAGGATTGCTCGAGGAACATAAGTGGACATGATAAAGTGGACTCCGGTGACAGGTATGGTTTTCTTGCAACCTGTGTCCTACCGGATTACACCGGCTTGTATGCCAATGTGTTTTTCTGAGTGTTTGCCACCTTGTAAGATTAAAACATGTAATGAGTTTATAGTAATTCATTTATGTGGCGCATCTGGTCTCCGATACCGTTTAACCTCAAATACGTGTTTGAACCTTAACTAGCTAGAACTAGGACACGTGAGAGATCGGTATTCAGAGTTAACGACCCAAACTTGGGAACGTTCTAACCACGGCTATGTGTGAGTTAGATGGATATTGTTGTTGTATGCAAGTGTGTGAACCTCCCTTGTGTGCTTAACTCGGTTATGATACCGTATGGTGTGTGGATGTGGTAGGCTCCATAATGGATCTCTAACTACTTACTTATAAGTATATATGTACTAATGGGGGTGAGGAGTCCGGTCATGTTCCGGCCACGCGTGTGAGGACGGGAGTCGATGTCATATCCGGTTCGACTCTCTTGGTGTATGTATAGGTTGTATTCCAATTTGGTTTCAATCTTCCCTTAGCTTATCCAAAGCTAGTTTACTGACTCACGTCGGGCCACAGGGGCATACAAATGTTATTTCGGTGTGCTTGGGATTACTATATCCGACACACCTTGGGTTAAGTTAACCGTTCGACATAACTGGACGGTAACGAGGTTGGTAACGAGCTTAGCATGAGATTGGCAATAATCTCTAGGCTCACTATGTATACTAACTATGGTGGAAGGTTCCTTGTGTGAACCGATCTTATGGTGTTTTGTGTTGTTATTGTGCTAGGCAATTTTCCTTGCTATGCTATGATATGTATACATTAGATGTTTAAAATGAATGCGATGTTATCATGTGTACGTCGAGACGAGAAAAGTGTGTGTTATGTTTTGTGATGTGAGGAATGTGATATGTTGTAAGATATGGAGTGAGTGGATCATGGAAATGAATCGCAGGTTGTGACAAGAGGTGATTGAAGGATAACCCGATTTAAGGGTAAGTGTCGTCTATTAAGGAAAGTAGCTCCGTTAGAGGAGGATCACTCTAGGGATAATGAATACCATGAGTGACTCGTCAAGTAAGGATGTATTATCCGTTTGTTGAGCCCATTGAGGCGAAATGTTTTGTGTTGTGTGTTTACAGTTGCATGCATGATTTAAATATAATCAATCGCATGCTAAGACGACAATTAGTTGTGTATGGCCCGGTAGCATGTGGGCTGCGTTATTACCATACCAGCAAAGGTGCTGAGCCCCTTGGGGGCCACCCTTTCTCTCCTTTTCTATTTTAGGTACAAGGAGCTGGAAGCCGTTCGAGAGTAGGACGGGGTAGATGTTATATGGGTACATGGTACCCAATTTAAATGGCGTAAGCATTGTAGGCGTAGTAAGACCGAAATTGTTATCGGCATTAGTTTGTAAATACTCGGTACGGTGGGAATGTATGTATATAATAAATGTTGGAAATGGAATAAGGATTGTATTGTGTAGTTGCTCGGGAATCTAGTCCATCAGACCGATACAATGTACATGTATAGCCTTGTTAGCCACGTGGGTGGTTAACGGCGTGTAACACCATTGAATTAAGTAATGTGATGAGTTGAGATTTCCGCTGCAGTTTGATGTTAAGTGTACGGTGGTGGTTGGGGGTGTTACAATTTATCGCTTTATACACATTACCTTGTATTATAAATTTGTAATATAAGAATTATAAAGTTTCCCATAATGAATTCGATCTTTATTCTTTATTGACACACTGTACTTAATTGTGTTATTTACTTACAACCTTTACCAAGGAATCACCTTAATGTTGTACAAGGTATTTTATACATTGTCATAGCTCTTATTTTATAAGGTTTCTAATCATGTGTTATACTCCCCAACTTTCTAATTTAATTCCATCATTTTTATGTGATTGTTTATAAGGTATATGTATACCATAATAATTCCTTTATTATATACTCTCTTATACTATAGTATATAGTCACTTATACTTTCGGCATTTTAATATTCCTCCCCTTCATTTTTTATTATTTACAAAACCACCGCAAATATTATTTGTTGTTACTTTTCTTTCATTATTTAATCTATAACCCAAGATTCCAAAACATTATAATATACAACATATATACTTATAGGTATGTTTAATTTGAACAGCAGCCCCTCTTTTCCAGTTTATACTTTTACCCACAACTTTCTCATTATTACATATTACCCTCTTTATTATGTAAACTTACAATTAATACCTAAAACTTTATATTATACATATTACCTTATTTAATTCCAAAATTCCCAAAATAACTTTTAAAATGTCCGAACAGACCCTAGGTTGTTCCAATATTATTTTCCACCGCTAAGTTTCGGTTATTTACATAGCAACCCCATAAGTTTTAGAAAGTTACATTTTAATTCTTAAATTATATATTATAAACCTTAGTTTATTAAATTACCAAATCAACCTAAAATTCACCAAAATTATGTACAGACCCCTACTGGTCATATTAACCTCATTCCAACCCTTAACTTTCGAAAATACATAAACACCCCAAATAGTTTTTAATTTTCATTTTTGACTTAATACTTTATTTAAGTTACCAAATCAATTAATTATTTTTTTCCAAGTTGGTCATACACCATATATGGTCAAGGTTGACCCTCCAAACACTCTTTGACCACCATTTATCAGTAATTATGAAAATACCCTATTATCTCTCTAGTTTTACATTTAAGTGTTAAGCTTTATAAAATTACATTTATGTTTTTAAAATTCCTAAACAGCCCCCATTCGGTTTTAATTATTGTTTAGCACCCTAAACTTTATTTATTTACGGTTTGACCCACATGGTAAATCTTTTGTTCATTTTAACACTTATAGAGTTCATAAATCATATTATTACTTTATATTCAATTTATGTTACACCTAAATTCATCATTATCATACAAAAATGTTCCTAGGTGAATATGTTCACTAAATTACACTTAGCACCAGAAACATGTTTAATTCATTTAATCACCCAAAACTTAATAATTTGTATTTAAAGCTTTAAATAACTATAATAAAATGGCCTAAACATATGGCCTTCAACATAACATAAACTTAACCATAAAATGACATTAAAATGACCATAAACTATAGGTTATACACGGCTTGCTACAGATTTTTCATTTAACTTATAAAAATCATTTTTCTTTATTTTTAACTTATAAACTTGACTTTAATAAGTCATTAGCCCTAGGTTCACCAACTAAACATGTAACATAAATTTTATACACATTTGTATGGTTCAAACAGAGCCTATACATGTACATGTTCTTGGCCATAATTATTTACAACATTAATAACCTTAATGTATATAGATAAGGTTTAAGCATCATTACCTTGTTTAAAATCACAAGGCAGTCCCACACAGCCACTCCCACGCTCCATGGCACTAATTTACAGAGCCTTAAGTTAGGTTTTGTTTATAACATTAAGTGTAATACTATTATAATCCTTAAGACCTTAAATGAGTGTTTTACCTCTTAAAGATGGTTTCTCTTTAGGATGATTTCTCTACTGTCTCCACACTCCATGGGTGGTTCCAAGACTCATTCGGTCAAATATAAACCATGGACAAAGGTTTAGTTAGTGGTTTTTCCCAAATGACAAGTTAAGGAGTTTTTAAGCAAGATTAAAGAGAGATTTTACCTTGAACTTTTGGGAGGGTTTAGGTATGGTTTCAGCCACCTAATACAGTATTAATAACATTGGTTTCTGTAGGAAAAAGGATGGAAGAGCTTAAGGCTTGAATAGCATGGAAATTCATGATTTTACCTTCATTTGGAGCCCCTTTTGGATGGGTTTTGAGCAGCTCTTTGGCTATATGAATAGGGGTGATAACACTCTTCAAATGTGTGTAAAAAGTTGTAGAAAAATAAGTAAGTAACAGTTCATTTCTGATTTATATTGAAGAGAGGTAAAAAAGGTGTTTTAAGGCATTTTTTTCTTACCTTAAGGTTCTTAAGAGGTTCCCCTAGCCCATGGGTTGGTCTTGGACATGGTATTGGGTCCTCCAAGTCAGTATGGGTGCCTTAGATGGAGTGGGAAGGTTAAATTCGGCCATAACATAATAAAGGAAGAAGGGTGTCTTAAAGCACATTTTTTCTTACCTTGACTTACCAATCTGAGTCTCCTTGTTTCACCACGGTTTTTACTGACCCATGCTCATAAAATTTTGATTTATCATGAAATAAGAGAAGTGGTTTGGTGATTGGATCAAGGAAATGAAGTCTTGAGGTAGAAAAGGGCTTAAAACACCGTTAGAGACTTAAAGCTTGAAAAGGGATGAAGATGGTGAAAGAAGGTGAGTATGCTGCTGTAACCAAGTCTGGAATGGAGATAGGGGAGTTCTGGAAATGAGCATGGTCAAAGAGGAAATGATGGAGTGTGGGTATAAGTAAAAGATGATTGTGTCTTAGGTAATAAGCATGTAAGGGCTATGTTGTCTTGTGTGCCATGTGTATTATTCAAACTTATTTTTCTTAGTACACTGCCGAGACAGTAAGGAGGGCTGGAAGACTTCCCATTTTTGTGTGTGTATGGGAAAGGTGAGGTGTCTTTGTCTTATGTAAGGTTAGTGTCCTTTAGTGCTTATTTTTGTTTAGCTTGGTTATGACTCACATTTGTCTTCTTTGGTCCTTGTACAGCCGAGAGTTACTGGTGGGAATGGTCCATGCAGCTTGTGTGTGAGAAGGGATGAGAGGAAGACAAGGACTAGTGTGTAGACACCAAAAATTCTCACCCCATAAAGCAAATTTCGAAATAATAAAAGGGGTCGTCGCCTTTCTTTTCCAAAACATATTAGCGTGCGTGCCATAACGAAACCGTCATTTTATAACCTTTTTCAAAGCATTTAAAAAAACACGATTTTCCAAAAAAATGAATTTTCAAACAATAATCCGGTTTTAAACCCATTCATTTGTTTTATGTACTTATCTTATTATTACATTCCATGATTGCATGCCATTAGATTATCTTCTCTTTATTTCCTTGTATACTTTCTTTTAAACTCGTAGCATTTTTAGAGGAGTCATCCAGTCGAATTTAGAGCTCTATATTATCTCTCCCATGAACATATTGAAGTTGCTACAAATCCTCCGGTTAAGTACACAGGAGGAGTGTGGGGAACACTGAGTTGAATCTCAATAGTAGCAAAATTCGTCCTTATTATGTATATGGGCAGAGCCTTTTATTTTTTTGTGTCGGTATACTCTCGTCTCGGTAAGCCCACATTTACAAAAAAAGAGAGAGAAACATTACAGCATGGGCTTAAATGCTCGAACGAGCCGATGGCCTCCCCCATACTCTCGATGTTTTCCTCGATACTCAAAGCGAACAAGATGAAGAGCGCGAAACCCCTTTAAAAATCCCTCTTGCCTTCATCCTTCGACAGGAGGGAATCGACTGAGCTTCCTCTTCCGTCTTCAAATCATCACCTCTCTGAGCTCAAAAACTCGCTCCATCCCAACCCAGCCGACGACTCATCCTTCATCTGCCTCCATCCTTGTCGACGAACCAATTTATCCGCCACCTTTCTTCAACCTGGGTTTTGTTTGAGCTCATAGCCTCACTCTCATCTCAAAAGAAAATCAATCCCTCAACTCTCGGCCGCTAGTACTTCACCAACTCCATTTGCTTCCTCCTCTCTTAATTCGAAAGGGAGGCTTAGTTCCCGCACTGCCACTCGTACCACCGAAAGCATCCGAGAATCATCACACCCCAGTCAAATTTCCCACCAACCTTTGCGAACATCGCCTACAGCGCTGCGCCACCGCTCCCTTTGCATTTATCGGCTCCGGTTTGCGATGTCTCGCCAAGCGGCGTTGGATTCGTCACCTCCTTCATTTCGGCATTTCGTTTTTCTCAAACACCATAACCGATTTTCTTGTCGACGGTAACCAAGCGTATATTTGTCGCTGAAACAGGTTGGAAATCTTTGTTAGTATTCCTTCTTCAAATCTTTCTCTGATCAAGCGAGCCCACAGATGGGTAATTGCGATGTTTCGACTTCGCTGGTAATGACCAGTGCTGGTGTCGACTCCTTTTCTATTTATACCTCGTTTTTACTTACCCCTGCATATTCGGTTATGGTGGGCTCGACCACGGAATGTCGATGCTATATTTCAGTCTGTTCTCGGCTCCCTGACTTCCTGATTATTTTACTTGTTCAAGTGAGTTTTATCAGTTGTGGCTTATGCGAAATCAGATAAGCTATTTCTGTTTTGATCGTCCGTCACATATTGACCTTGAGCATCGAGCATCGGATCCAACATGGGTCTGGGTTTGTAAGGTCATATAAAAGAAAAAATGAAGCGTAGATGTTTGGATTGTGGCTGCAACCAGGGTGCTCATCTATACCAGAGTTGAAACCGATCTATCATGGGCGGCAACTTAAAGCCTCTGAAACCACAGTTACGGTTTGTTTCTGCTCGTAATTGGACTTGCTCAATTTTGACGTTGAATCTGCTCCTTAAATGTTGGTGTGGTGCGAGATGATTGTTCCAGTGTAACCTTGTCTGCATGATGCCTATTACTGTTTGAGATGAACCCTACAGGAGCAACAAACTCCCGATGAATGTCTGTTACTCAGAATAGCATTTCTGACCATTGTTTGAAACGAAACTATGACCACCGTGAGATCACCATGTCGTATTTGAGTTCATACTACCTCTAGTATCCCTATTTTCTCTCTTTCTCTATTTTTGTTCGAATAATTACAATCTGTAAGTAATGTGAATGTGTATGTTTGTTTCATGTTGGTTGCAAAATTAACTTTTCAAGGAAATGTGTGCCTCTATCTGGTATGTGATTCGCACCCTTACGACCCTATGGGTTTGCGTGCTGAATGTATTCAAAATGTTGATTTGCCTGCTCTAAAGAGATTAACTGACTTGTTGCAAACAGTCTTCAAAGTCTGTCCGATGTACCTCTGAGAAAACCGATCTAAGTTCAGATTGTGTTTTGGGAGTTTATGCTTCAGATAATAAACTCTGATTTTGTGTTAACAACAGTACTGACCTTGCACATGCGGGGAAATTTGATTTCTTAATCCCTTTGTTGTTCCTATCATAATCACGATTCAATTACCAGTATTTTTGACCTTGCCCAATTCGAATGTTGACTTTGACCCGAACATTGGTCAATCAAAACTTTGACCCAAACTTTGATCAATCCAACTTTGACTCAAACATTGACCAATCAAACTTTGATTCGAACATGACCATTCAAAACTTTGACCCACCATTGACCAATCCCACTTGCACAACAAATATTGACTTTGATCTGATCATTGACTTTGACTCAAAGCGTTGACCTTGACCCAAACATTGACCTTGACCCAACTTTGACCGGGCCCATTCCAAGCCGATTCAAATCAATCCAGTTCAATACTCAATCACATTCAAACCTAAATACATTTCATCCAATCCGCACTCACTTATAAATTCTGTTCAAAATCCAAAAACCAAAAAGAATTTTGAACCATCAATTTATTCAAATTTCATCAAGTTTTCAAAGAAACCATTTTGTGGAATTTTAAAGGAAAAACTCTTCTCACATCACAGAAAACTCTTCTAAAATACAGAAAGTTCTTCTCACAATACAGAAAGTTTTCTCCTAAAACATTTCTCAAAATCAGTGTTTCTTTACAGAGAATTCCGAACAACTCCATAAGTTTTATAACTTAGTTTTCAAACTAAAAATAAACCGTTTTCGGGGAACAAGAGATGTCTAACACTTTCAAAACCACTTTCCTCCTAGTTAGACATCACTTGTTTCCCTTCCCAAAATAAAAATCCGAGGCGGGGCACTGGGTCATTGCCTCCCTTGTCGTAGTCTGGATCTCTTTAGCGGGGCATTAGGGTGACAAACCTCCCCTAACTGCAGCCTAGATTTTTACAAGGCAGGGTGCTAGGAAAGTAACGACCTTCCTAGTTGCAGCCGGATTTTAGAATCGTCTACTCCCTTCCACTCGATTTCATTTTTGGCTTTTAATGTTTTAAACCGGGAGTTAGAGACATTATTAGGGTTGACCGAGAACATCTCATTCATGGTGTTTCTCTCTAAATCCTATTTTCGACATAAATTCATTGCCCTATCTTTCGAGCCTCGGCACTTACCATTAATCAAGTGTCGTGTTCGAGGGGGTACATAGGGTAAACCCTCGGGATTATCCGCCCTTTTACAACAAAATGATTTTCGGTTTTAAAATTTTAAGAGAGACAATTCTAAATAAACCAACCAACCCTTCCCATAGAACCTCAGTCACATAAGTCCTCCAATTCTCGAAATACTCCCGAACAACCGTAGTTATCAGAAACTAAAACATTCTAAAAAAAACCCCGAACATCTGTAAACCAAATGTCCTCTTTCACACTCCATCAACATTTCGACTTCCTAAAACACCTCAAGATTTTACCGTTCTAAATCCAAAATTATAAACACGAAACACTCCTCAATCCACCAAAGAACCTGAACACCTTTCAACTTCACAAAAATGACCAAAATACCCCCTAGCTCTACAAGATGACCGAAATACCCCTAAGCTTCACAAAATGACCGAACTACCCCTAACCCCTACAAAATGACCAAAAATACCCCTAAGCTCTACAAAATAACCAAAACACCCCTCAGCTCTATCATAACCAAAATGCCTTTTTGCTCCTCAAAACTTCCAGTATCCTTTTAACCTCGTGGAAGTCGAAACAACCTCAAATCTCTCAACATTCAACCAACTTCATCAATCAATATCTCAAGACCAGCCTATTTCTCCAAACTCTTTGAAATCATCTGTTCTTCAGTCCACACCCAATCCTATCCTTTGGCTTTTAAATGAATCTCTCTAAAAGGTTTTGAAAGAAGGCAATCCCAACAATTTGGAGACCGAGGTTTCCCTCGGCACCAATCCGAAGTCGTGGTCGTTGCCACTTCTAAGGGGTGTACCCAGTACGAACCCACAATAGAATCTCTGACGCGACCAGACAAGTCCTATCCATAGGGAACAATCTCAGAGTCAACCAACGTTTTCTTGAACCCCCTTCTCATCCTTTCCTAGTTCTTTAGGTCAAACTAGGTGGCGACTCTAGTCAATTCCGCCTTATAGAGGCATAAGTCCGCGTGGGGCCCATTGAGAGCGGGGATGTGCACACTTGCACTCCCCTTTATGCTTTCTGGGAAAGACGGACGATTTAGTAGGTATTTGAGGGATGCCATGGATAACGGGTTTTCTCCCTCCACAGAATGGTATTTTCTAGAATCTAGACTTCTCAGTCAGACCATATTTAGATAGACCCCCCTCATACCGAAAAATCACCCTCCACATAGTGGAAAGTGGTTTTTTCTTTTTTCCTCATTTGTACATTCTTGTCTTCTTTCTCTTTTCACTTTTTCATTCTTCTCTTCTTTTATCCTAGGTGTGGCCGGCTGCTACATGTGTGTGGGGGAACATTTGAATTTCAAGACTTAGTATTAAGGCATTAAGTTTGTGCACTTGTGACTTTATTTATGTGTTAGGTGGTAACATGTGTTATTATGGTATTAAGGTGTGTATATAGGTGGTTGTAGTGTCTAATATTTTGTTTGTCTATATAAAATGTTTTATATATATTAATGGGTAATATTTATGATATTTAATACATGTACTAACGTGTTACATGTAGTATTGATTTTAGGAGTTGATTTCTCCTTAATAATCTTCTCTCTTTGGTTAGAGATTTAATGTATAGTTTGGTGTCCATTTGGACTATATGTTTATACACTAATGTTATAATGAGTATACTCATTTGATGAATATTTGGTAATTATAACCTTCATTTGATTTAATTCCTTATTAATTAAGGTAATTAATGTTTGGGGTATTTCAGGAACCCTTTGCCCAACTCACGTCTTATCAGGGGAGTACTAGTTCTCTCAATACTTTAACGATGCTTTACAACTTTTTGTACTCTATGTTTCGTGCTTCGAAATGGTCTTCTGTTTGTTCCCATTGGGTTTTGCTTTGAACAATGGGACATTGTCCTACTCAAGTGTGGGGGAAACGAGTTTTCTTTGGTGCACTTCTCAATCTCCTTATACAATCTATTGCTGCCATAAAGAAGTTACATTTATATTAAGCAAGTCTTTCCATGAATTCTTAGAACTTTCTACCAAAATTTTCAAACATTTCTCTCTTGATGAGCAATTAATTGCGGTGCTTCCATAATCCTTTCTTGGTGAATTTTTATTGCTTAGGGGTTCTTTATAATCTTCTCATCTAGGGATTGCTAGGGGGTGTTTCCTCGTGGAAATTTTTAAAAGGACTTGAGAGACACCATAGGTAACCAACAAATGAGAGTTGAGTGTTTTGTAAAGCAACGCAAAATGCCAAGGTAGAATGCCAAATTATCTCTTCTCATCTCTTGTTGCAAAAGTAAATCAAATGCAAATCTCTATTTTTCCTTTTGTTTTTCCTCAATGCCCATTCTTGAGAGAAGTTGGCCATGGTAAAAGTTCTCTAAGTTTCAAAGATCTTTAAGCACTTGGAAACACTCTAGATCATACCCCGAAGCTCTATATTTTTATTTGCCCTAAGCACCCCATGTCACAATGAGAAGGTTGGTTGCACTCCTCTTGAGATTTTTCACAATTTTGCTCACCTAAATTCAAGAATTCATCTAAACACTTGCTTGCTATAAATGTTCCTTCTTGCTATGGGTTCCTAGATAATTTTGCTTGAGGACAAGCAAATAGATAAGTGTGGGGGAGTTGAGAAGTGGTGAAATAATGCTATTTTAAGAGCTTCATTCACCTTCATTTTATTGGGTGCATAACTTATTCACCACTTAGTATAGTTTTTGTGATCAATAGTGAACTTATAGAGTTTGATCTCCTGATAGGTAAAAGCTCATTTTGAGCATTTTGGGTTCTTTTTTATCTAGTGGCATGCATCAACAGATTCCCCATCTCTCAAGCTTTCCAACGCCACAAACGGGGAGCAATTCCGAGCCACAACGAAGATTCTAGGCCCCGGTAAAGTTAGAGCAAATCTCTGGAGCAAGACCGACCCACAGGACCGACCCACTCTGGGCGGTCGGATTGTTCATTCCGGGTGTCCAAGCTTCTGGAATCGGCCGACCCATCGTTCGTACTTAAATACTCACGTGCCTTCTTCTTCGGAGACCGACCGACCCAGTCTGGGTCGGTCGGACGGAAAATTTGCCCAGATTTGCGTTTTTAAGAGCTGATTTTTGGGACTCTCCTCTCATTCTACACAACAACAACCAGAGCCTGAAACAAGGAGAGAGAGAGAGGCGATTTTGAAGGAGAAAATAAGAAGAAGAAGAAGAAGAAGAAGAAGAAGAAGAAGAAGAAGAAGAAGAAGAAGAAAGAAGAAGAAAGAAGAAGAAGAAAGAAGAAGAAAGAAGAAGAAGAAGAAGAAGAAAGAAGAAGAAGAAGAAGAGAAGAAGAAGAAGAAGAATAGAACAGAAGAAGAAGAAGAAGAAGAAGAAGAAGAAAGAAGAAGAAGAAAAGAAGAAGAAGGAGAAGAAGAGAAGAAGAAAGAAGAAGAAGAAGAAGAAGAAGAAGAAGAAGAAGAAGAAGAAGAAGAAGAAGAAGAAGAAGAAGAAGAGAAGAAGAAGAAGAAGAAGAAGAAGAAGAAGAAGAAGAAGAAGAAGAAGAAGAAAGAAGAAGAAGAAGAAGAAGAAGAAGAAGAAAGCTCACCTTCTCCAAGCTCAACCACCTCCAACAATGGCTTTCCTCTCTCTCTCTCTCTTATGTATCTCTATGGCTGAGTAGAACTATTTAGCACTTTGGGATGGGGATTTGAACTTGAATCCCCCAACTAGCTTGTAAACCCTTACTTCATTAATCATTATTGTTTTCTCTCTCTTGTGCATTAATGCTTTAACTTGATCAATTATGGCATTTATGGTGATTCCCAACAACACAAGACTTTGAGTTAGGGGTTGTGACCTATAGGAGAGAGAAACTCTAGATTATGCTAGCTTGATTAGTTGGTGAAATTTGGGGCTATTTATGTTGACTTGCAATTAATGCTATCTAGTGATTTGAACTTCTCTTAATTTGAGAGTTGAGAGTATCTAGGTAAGAGTTGGCTCTTCCATGACTTGGAAGACCATTACAATAGTCCAAATAGACAATTTGAGTGAAATGTGTTATGAGTGAAGTTGGGGTGAATTTAGGTGAGAGTAACCATCCTAGGGTGCTTCCCATCCAAAACCCTAACACCCACAACCATTTAAGTTTCCATTAGTTGAACAAAACCACAGTTTTCCACAAAAACCCCCTTGCCGCCTTTTACTATTTTTATTATTGTTCTGTTACCGAATACCGAAGCTAGGGAGATAGATAGTCAATCTCCTGGTGGAACGACACTCGTTATTTACTACTTCGATTGGGTCCACTTGCCCATATTTTGTGATATTGACCTGCATATACATATTTCCTCTGACAAACTCTCAGGATTTGAAGAACGTGATAATGTCAATAGGGTTGGGAATAAATAAAATATACCTATAATATGGTAAGAATAAAGGAATTGAAATCTTTAATATTATTTTTCGAAGATAAGAGAATTATGTAACTTCTCTGGGCCTTTATTAATACTATTCCCGACTAACCATATAATATCCCATTTATCCCTACTATATGGTAAATAATCCTATGTCAAAATTTACTGGTATTTCATCTCATCCCCCTTAAAAGAAAGCTTCGCCCTTGAAGCTAAGCCTACTCAATCCCCTAAATAGAAAGCTGATTCTGAACGTTGAAACCAACTGAACATTGACTTAAATCTTAAACTGTTACCTACTTGAAAAACTGAGGATAGTTCTTCTTCATTTCTTCTTCGACCTCCCACGTTGCTTCCTCAGTCCCATGATTTGACCATAGCACCTTGACCATTTGAGTGGACTTCGATCGGGTCTCTCTGGTCTTAGTGTCTAACACTTGGGTGGGATATTCCTCGTATGACAGATTCTGCTCCAATTCCAACACTCGGGCTGTAGGACATGGGACGGGTCGGGAACATATCGCTTCAACTGAGAGACATGGAAAAATTATGGAATCTCTCCAGCTCACCAGGGAGTGCCAGTCTATAGGCCACCTCCCCGACTCTCTCTAAGATCTCATAGGGACCCACGAACTTAGGGCTCAACTTCCCTTTCTTCCTGAATCTGGTTACCCCTCTCATAGGAGATACCTTAAGGAAGACTTTGTCCCCTACCTCGAACTCAACCGGCCTCCTCTTCAAGTCAGCATAGGACTTCTTCCTATCTTGAGCTGCTTTCATTAGGCTCTGAATGATTTGAACCTGCTTCATCATCTCCTCTATCAGCTGAGGCCCCAATACTACTCTCACTGATGTCGCTCCAATACAAAGGGGTTCTGCACTTCCTCCCGTACAACGCCTCATAAGAAGCCATCTTAATACTGGCATGGTAGTTGTTATTATACGAGAACTCCACTAGATGAAGTCTGTCTGCCCACAATCCCTGGAAGTCCATGATACACGCCCGTAGCATATCCTCTAAGGTCTGGATGGTCCTCTCTGTCTGGCCATCTGTAGCTGGACGGAAAGTGGTGCTCAACTTCAACTTAGTGCCCATGGCCTTCTGAAACTGTTTTCAGAAGTGCGCCAAGAATCTAGAGTCTCAATCGGATACAATCGTCTGTGGTACTCTATGATATCTCACCACATTCTTGATATACGCATCTACCAGCTGACTCATAGACCAAGTGCTCTTCATAGGTATAAACCGGGCAGACTTGGTGAGTCGATCCACAATCACCCAAATCTGGTTGGCTCTACCCTTCGCTGCGGTAGACCAACCACGAAGTCCATAGATATGGAGTCCCACTTCCATTTGGGTACCTTTAAAGGCTGCAACAGTCCTCTCATCCTCTTATGCTCAAACTTCACTTTTGGCAGGTGAGGCATCTAGACACAAATTCTACCACCTCTCGCTTCATCTTCGGCCACCAGAACAACTTCTTCAGATCCTTGTACAATTTGTCCCCGCCTGGTTGGACTGAATAGGGAGTATTATGAGCCTCCTTCATCAGTCTCTCCTTCACGTCTACACAATCCTGAGGAACACACCAACGGCCTCTGAACCTGAGGCTGCCATCATCGTGGATCTCGAAACCTTCGGATTTACCCTCCTCATCTTTTCCCTTATTTGCTCTAACTTCACATCGCCAGGTTGTCCCTTGAGTATCTCCCCATAAATGTCGGAGGAGATGCTCATATGGAACAGCTTCACCTCCTGGTCTACGCCTCCCGACTTCATTACCTCCAAGTTCAACTTTTGGAAGTCGCGAACCAACTTGTCTGGAAGGACCCACACTGAGTTCACTGAGTGACTCCTCTTCCGGCTCAAAGCATCTGCCACCAAGTTAGACTTCCCCTCGTGATACAGGATCTTCAGATTGTAATCCTTAATCAGCTCCAACCACCTTTTCTGCCTCATGTTCAATCTCCTTCTGCGTGAAAATATACTTGAGGCTCTTATGGCCGGTGTAGATTTTGCACGAGACACCATAGAGATAGTGTCTCTAAATCTTGAGTGAAAAAACTACGGCCGCCAACTCCAGGTCGTGCGTCAGATATCGGGTCTCATACTCCTTCAGCTACCTCGACGCATAGGCTATGACTTTCCTGTGCTGCATCAAAACGCATCCTAGTCCATACTTGGATGCATCGCTGAATACTTCGAACCCATCCGTCCCTGAAGGCAATGTCAACACTGGAGCTGTGGTCAACCTCTCCTTCAGCATCTGGAACTCCTTCTCGCAGTCATCATCCCACTGAAACTTAACCACCTTCTTCATAAGGTTGGTGAGAGGCCTCGATCTTTGAAAAGTCCTTTACAAACCGGTCTGTAGTACCCTGCCAAGCCTAGAAAGCTTCGAGTTTCTGTTAAGTTGCTCGGCTTTGGCCATTCCTTCACAGCTTGGATCTTCGATGGGTCTACTGAAATTTCTTCCTTGGTGATGATGTGGCCAGAAATGCCACCCGAGCTAGCCAGAAATCGCACTTGGCGACTTCGCATACAAATGCTGCTCCCTCAATATTTGTAACACCAATCTCAAGTGCTCCTCATGCTCCTACTCGTTCGTAGAATAGATTAAGATGTCATCTATGAACACTACCATGAACTGATCTAAGTAAGGGTTAAAGATTCGGTTCATGAGGTCCATAAAGACAACTGGAGCGTTGATCAACCCAAAGGGCATCACCAAGAACTCGAAATGTCCATATCTGGTCCTGAAGGCTGTCTTCGGGACATCTCTCTCTGCAACTCTGAGCTGGTGATAACCCGACCTCAAGTCAATCTTCGAGAAGATCCCTGCACCCTGAATCTGGTCGAAAAGATCATCTATCCTCGGCAGTGGATATCTGTTCTTCACTGTGATCTGGTTCAGTTCTCTGTAGTCAATACATAGCCTCATGCTCCCGTCCTTCTTCTTCATGAATAGGACCGGGGCTCCCCAAGGCGATACACTCGGGCGAATGTATCCCTTCTCCAAGAGGTCTTCCAACTGAGCTTTTAACTCTTTCAACTCCGATGGTGTCATCCGGTAAAGGGCTTTTGAAATGGGCACTGATCCTGGCACTAGGTCAATGCTGAACTCGACTTCCCGGTCTGGCGGCATACCGGGGATCTCGTCTGGGAAAAACATCTAGGAATTCACTCACCACCCGGATCTCCTCCTTCTTGTCTATCTCTCGGCTCAAATCTTGAAATAGCAAAGGTACGTCTGCTGTCCCTTCTTCACTTGGGAGAGGATTGTCATTGCTGAGACAATCTTCACTCCTGGCTTCTCCTTCACATTCTTGTACGAGACTCTTTGTTATGCCCCAGATTTTTTTTCTTATTTTTATCTTGTATTACTTCTTTTTGATTCGTAAAGGGAGTTCGTATTAAACTGTAATCTTATATAAGAATGTCTATGACATTCTTCTGGATGTTATCTTGTTAACTTTGAGGAAGGAGGGTTAGAAGAGTTATTCTTTTATTTATTATTGTGAAGGAGGGCTATGGATGTCCTTTCAGTTTTATTATCATTTAAGGAGTTAGGAAGTAATTTTTTTCTTTTCCTATTTCCTAACTTTCTTTTCTTATTTTCTAATTCATGCTCTTCTCCTTCCACGACAGTTTCTTCGCTTTCTCAACCCTCTCTCACTTTCATATCTTCTTCTCTCTTTGCTTCTCTTCCTTTTCCTCAATCTCCTCCCTATAATCGATCGATGGAGATTTGCTAATGGAGTTTCGGTGCTGATAGTCGGTCGATCGTTGATCAATCCAACTTTGACTCAAACATTGACCAATCAAACTTTGATTCGAACATTGACCATTCAAACTTTGACCCAACCATTGACCAATCCCACTTTGACCAACCAAATATTGACTTTGATCTGATCATTGACTTTGACTCAAAGCGTTGACCTTGACCCAAACATTGACCTTGACCCAACTTTGACCTGGCCCATTTCCAAGCCCGATTCAAATCAATCCAGTTCAAACTCAATCACATTCAAACCTAAATACATTTCATCCAATCCGCACTCACTTATAAATTCTGTTCAAAATCCAAAAAACCAAAAAGAATTTTGAACCATCAATTTATTCAAATTTCATCAAGTTTTCAAAAGAAACCATTTTGTGGAATTTTAAAGGAAAAACTCTTCTCACATCACAGAAAACTCTTCTAAAATACAGAAAGTTCTTCTCACATATACAGAAAGTTTTCTCCTAAAACATTCTCAAAATCAGTGTTTCTTTACAGAGAATTCCGAACAACTCCATAAGTTTTATAACTTAGTTTTCAAACTAAAAATAAACCGTTTTCGGGGAACAAGAGATGTCTAACACTTTCAAAACCACTTTCCTCCTAGTTAGACATCACTTGTTTCCCTTCCCAAAATAAAAATCCGAGGCGGGGCACTGGGGTCATTGCCTCCCTTGTCGCAGTCTGGATCTCTTTAGGTGGGGCATTAGGGTGACAAACCTCCCCTAACTGCAGCCTAGATTTTTACAAGGCAGGGTGCTAGGAAAGTAACGACCTTCCTAGTTGCAGCCGGGATTTTAGAATCGTCTAACTCCCTTCCACTCGATTTCAGTATTTTTGGCTTTTAATGTTTTAAACCCGGGAGTTAGAGACGTTATTAGGGTTTGACCGAGAACATCTCATTCATGGTGTTTCTCTCTAAATCCTATTTTCGACATAAATTCATTGCCCTATCTTTCGAGCCTCGGCACTTACCATTAATCAAGTGTCGTGTTCGAGGGGGTACATAGGGTAATCCCTCGGGATTATCCGCCCTTTTTACAACAAAAATGATTTTCGGTTTAAAATTTTAAGAGAGACAATTCTGAATAAACCAACCCAACCCTTCCCATAGAACCTCAGTCACATAAGTCCTCCAATTCTCGAAATACTCCCGAACAACCGTAGTTATCAGAAACCTGAAACATTCTAAAAAAAAACCCGAACATCTATAAACCAAATGTCCTCTTTCACACTCCATCAACATTTTCGACTTCCTAAAACACCTCAAGATTTTACCGTTCTAAAATCCAAAATTTATAAACACGAAACACTCCTCAATTCCACCAAAGAACCTGAACACCTTTCAACTTCACAAAAATGACCAAAATACCCCCTAGCTCTACAAGATGACCGAAATACCCCTAAGCTTCACAAAATGACCGAACTACCCCTAAACCCTACAAAATGACCAAAAATACCCTAAGCTCTACAAAAAACCAAAACACCCCTCAGCTCTATCATAACCAAAATGCCTTTTGCTCCTCAAAACTTCCAGTATCCTTTTAACCTCGTGGAAGTCGAAACAACCTCAAATCTCTCAACATTCAAACCAACTTCATCAATCAATATCTCAAGACCAGCCTATTTCTCTAAACTCTTTGAAATCATCTGTTCTTCAGTCCACACCCAATCCTATCCTTTGGCTTTTAAATGAATCTCTCTAAAAGGTTTTGAAAGAAGGCAATCCCGACAATTTGGAGACCGAGGTTTCCTCGGGCACCAATCCGAAGTCGTGGTCGTTGCCACTTCTAAGGGGTGTAACCCAGTACGAACCCACAATAGAATCTCTGACGCGACCAGACAAGTCCTATCCATAGGGAACAATCTCAGAGTCAACCAACGGTTCTTTGAACCCCCTTCTCATCCTTTCCTAGTTCTTTAGGTCAAACTAGGTGGCGACTCTAGTCAATTCCGCCTTATAGAGGCATAAGTCCGCGTGGGGCCCATTTAGAGCAGGATGTGCACACTTGCACTCCCCTTTATGCTTTCTGGGAAAGACGGACGATTTAGTAGGTATTTGAGGGATGCCATGGATAACGGGTTTTCACCCTCCACAGAATGGCATTTTCTAGGATCTAGACTTCTCAGTCAGACCATATTTAGATAGACCCCCCTCATACCGAAAAATCACCCTCCACAGAATGGCGACTCTGCTGGGGAGAACTTGAGTAAGTTTTTCTCAAACTCAAGGAAGACTAAACTCCATTCAAAATTGTCGGGACTTCCCCACTTCTTTCAAAACCTTTAAGAAATTCTTTTCAAAGCCTTTAGGAATGTTCTACTCCACACTTAGAGTGTGTATCTGATGAGGACAACTAGGACTTATTAGATCCTCAACAAACATGACAACAATTGGGTTAATTGTTAGCTCACGATTAGAAAGAGACACTTAGGATTGAATGAAGCTACTTCCCTTTAGGTTAATAAACAACCAATTGGAATCACCGCCTTCAAGACAAAACAGTTAGTAAATAGGGTTGTTTGTTCTTCTCTGCTTTATTTACCGCATTCATAATTGTTGTTTGTTGCGGGGTGAGACGGTCACTGACCTACACCATTACCGCTTTTACATTTACAAGTTGTGAATGCATGGGTAGCTTAGGACATGCATTCCTCTGTGTCATCCGATCTATCCACGAGTCACGGGATCCCGACCGGTCCACGGTTGATTCCCCATGAGCTGGGTCATTTATATAAATGGCTAAACCCACGGGCGAGATGGTCATCGACCTACGCCCTGCAGGCTCATGATCCAAAATACCCTCCATTATCCGAGTCTAAACCAGCATATAGTAAGCTATGAGCCTTCAGTGTCCAGCTGCCTAATCCGGTGTCTAGGACGGGTATTATGGGAAGTTACCCCCTTGTATGACGACTGTCTGACCACCCTCTGCCTTACCCTGAAGATTGCATGGGCTCAGTTCTCCAAATGTCCTCTGCACCACGGGTGTCTCTAAAGCCCAATGTCACGCTACACGTCCATAGAGGATCCCGTATTTACCGGATACCCATACATGGCACAACGTAGTCAGTGAATAATTTGGACTTTAGACACACCTGACCGTGCAGATGACGAGAGACCCATTCCCATGCAGTACTTCCCCGAGTTTCCCGAAAAGTGGGGTGTTGTCAGATCATCACTGGCCGTGGCGTATGTTTCCTTATCACTTCGGGTATCCTGACCTTTAACTTAAGCACTCCGGACTTCTTGACTCAATGTCTCAACATGCAGGCGAGAAAAAACCCACGACCGGAGACTAGTGAAGGGACGACGGTTCCCCCGGTGAGACGGAGTCATAATTGACCTGGAAAGTGATTATCCCAACATTAACACTTACAGCTCCACATCAATATAGCCACAATTTACTTTATGTTATACTTGTGTGCAAATCACTTTTTTTTAGACCAATCCGTTTTAAAATGTTCGGAATTCTCGTTTGCATGTCCCTAAAAGCTGTTTTGCGAGCTCGTTTAATTTAAAGTTCCACAAAATATTTACTCATAAATGGGGTTTTCAAAATTTGTCAATTCTCCTTTAAAAAGTTTATTTCACTAAAATGCTATTTCCAAAATAATTTTCAAAAAGAATTGATTTCGAAAGACCTACTTTCTATAAATGAATTTCAAACAACATTCTTCACCAACATTCTTTCAAATTGTTTTGAAAACACTTTTTCAAGTTGTTTTTCACAAACGTATTTCAAAATAAATGATTTAGTCCCCATGTTGTGACCCGCTATTTTTGAAGTTCATCCCACCTTCAAGAGCAGCGGCCATGACCGTGGAGCGTACTAGTCATTTCGTGTTTTCACAAAAGTGGTGGATTTTCACAATGATTTTGTGCTCAATCATTCACCTTTCCTTTCTCAAAAATATCCCTCATTCCCCACAACGGAGCAAACGAGGCAGCATGAAGGTCAACTACGCGGATCGAGCCGGAAATCAGAGGCGCACCAACCCGTGGAGCTAGCCGAGCGACAGGAAGGCCAACACCAACCGTTCAAATATAAGATCAGAGTTGCACCAACCCGAGTCAAGTGACATAAAGATTAGCAACACCGGTTCGAGTTTAAATTGTTGAAAATCAAAAGAGCACCAACCCGTTTTGTTTGATCATCGTTTTGCTTCGCTGCAAAAGCCCGAAGAATGAGCGAGCAGCCGGTCAAGAGCCCGAAGAATGAGCGAGCAGCCGGTCAAGAACCCAAAGACGAGCGAGCAGCCAACAGGAGGTCGAGCGTTAGCAGTCATTCAGAAGCCCGAAGACGGACCGGGAGAGTTCAAAAGAAGTTTAGCTTAAGACTCCAATTTTAATGACTTTTTTAGAATTGATGATGTATAGGTTTTCCCCTATAATTTCTTTTCTTCTTATCCATTTCTAAATAGAGTACATGTATAGGTGTATACTTCCATTCGAATTTATTTAGATCAATGTGTATAGGGTTCCCCACTCCCTATTTTATTTGCGAATGACCGAGTGTCAAAATTTAAATTGAGAAAATCCACCACTTCGAAAAAACGCGTTTTCGAAATTGTTTTCTAAAACTAGGTTTCTTTTGGCATGCACGCATAATAAAAAGAACGAATAAGGGACGACCCCTCACATCTATACATCATTCGTCAACTTTGCTTTATGGGGTGAAAATTCACGGTCTACAGGAGGCATCCCCTAAATAAACAATGCCAACAAATGCAATCGGACACAAAAAAAAATGCATTGCATTCATGACAAAAGGTCACATGCACTTACAGTCAGTTCAAATCATCAGCCTTATATGAATCTCGTCCACACTCACGAGCATCTCGCACCCACATGTTTCATCGTCACTTGCCACACACCTGCCTTCATCCCAATATCTCAACCTCCAAACTAACCTTCAATGGGATAGTGAAGAACATCGGAGAGTTTGAGCCTTTTTCCAAATCCAGAATCACCATGAGCACCAGGGACCAGAATGAAAAAAAAAAAAAGAGAAGTGCAGTGGTTTCCAAGTCGTGAGGCCACCATGCGGGAGTTGTCACTCCCTAAAAATTCAAAATCCAGGAGCCAATAACCAACCCGGCCTCATTTGAGAATTACTTCCCCGACAGCGAGCCCAGCAATTAGACCACCTTCAAGGGCAACAGTAATGGGATGAGCTTCATGAACTGTGAGCTGAATTCGATTCAGGCGAGACTAGTCATAACCTTACCACTCATGCATTGCATCCAAAACAAAATAAACACAAAAAAAAAAACATTCAATCAACCATTTTCATTCACCATTTTCAGCGTTGCATGCATACTATATGTAGCAATCCCATATTACCACAATATATTGCATGGTAGATAGTCGCATTCGCATACTCCGTATCAAAAACAACATCTTTAGCAAAAATCTTGATTGATTATTTGAATATAGTGCGTGAACCACTTAACTCTTGACCCATCAATGAACACAAGGGTCTAATTAAAATCAGCACCACAGACCAAGTGAGTAGTGTGCGAAGAGCGGTATTTTCCCTTGAATTCTGAATGAGGGTATTGGACCATCCACCGAGCGATGAGGGAAGATAGAGCGAGTAAAACCATGAGCGGTTTATGCATTCCTTCAGCACATGGAGAGGCACAGTTCATAGCAAGATCAATGTCGATAACGAGATAAGAACTGTGATTCATGCAAAGATCCGAGAATAGTAAGAAAACAATCATTGACTAATGAGAATGACGAGGCACTTAGGAATAAAAATCTCCCAAAACCAAAAAGCTTTGACTGCCCTATACAATCCCTTAGTGAGCCCCGCTGAGCCTTTCATGAAAAACTCTTTCTTCAAAAAAAAAACTCCACAATATGCCACCCCACGTATACTTACTCGCCTTGCAATAGAGGATCTTGAAGGAGCCGGAGCCATGGTCCCTCCCCCCACCATCTTTCACAAGAACAACAAACGAAAAAGTCCAAAGAAATCAGTGAGTCAATGCAACTCCGGAGTCAAATGCCACAAAGAACATCAAAAATGTTCAAGAAGATCGATGCGTCAATGCAACTTCAAAGCTGAAAGCCAAAATACAAAGCAAGGAATGCTTGAGAAAGTCGATAAGCCTATGCAATTTCGAAAGTAAAACACAAAGGAAAAGATCACATACCGAAAAGGAAGGAGAAGACAGTGAAAACCGTACACCAAAAGAGGCAAGAATGAGGAAGCCAAACCAAAGGACCATTGATGTCCCGTAAAAATCAATAAAAGCGTCTCAAAAACCCATCTAATCGTTCCACCCATGGCAAGGCGAAACACGTCTTCTATTGCATAAAAGCTCACAACCCCCAAATAAATCCCATAGTCCCGCGTGACATACATCATACCCTTCAGCCCGTTACAACCCAATAAAGACCTCTGACTCATAAGTTATTGAGCGTTAACTGAAAGTACCATATCTGAAACATGAATCATAAGCTTCGTACTTGTTATCAACATGTCCCGGCATACCAAAGGGACCATGAGCGAATGAGTGTGACCTTACACCACAAGGTCTTCTGAGTGCGAGTGAATCTCAGTATGAGCACCAAATCATAAACAGCCTACCCCATTGCAGATGAGGAATTTGTAAGGGTCGGAAAGTCCGGAACCTCGAAAAGAAATTCTTAGGAAAATACTGCTCTGAGCATCGAGAGTATCATCACACCATTTAGCACACACGGCCATACTCACGAGAGATTGACCCACATCCCTCCATGAGAGGAAAGCAATTCACGCATTTCAGTTCAACAGTCACTCAAGATCGGACCGAAGATGTCTTATATTCGTAAACCTCATAGTAATAGAGATAGAGCCATACCTTCTCTCCAAAAAAAAACTACATATGCATCTTGCATCTCATCTAGCACTTAGTATTTGCATGTATCATAACCATTCCACCTTCAACATCCGACTGGTAAGAACTCTACCTAGTCTCGCTGAAAATCGACTTCAGTTGCAGTTGTTGAAACATAACTTTTGATCAAAAGATGTCAACTGGAGCCGTCCTAGGCTATCTTCAAGCTACGTCGAATCAAATTGGAGCCATCCAGGGCCTTACGAAGACCACCCCGGAGCCATCCAGTGTCATGCTCGAGCCTTATCGACACCCCTCCCAAAGCCAAATTGGAGCCATACGGGAGCCGTCCTCAGACATCGTGACCATCTTTAGAGCTACACAGGAGCCATCTCAACAGGTCGAGAACAATATAGGAGCCACCTAACATCCCTGTTAGAGCAATTTCATCACCAGGGTCTTGCCTACAGAATTTCAAACTACGTCAGGTCTGATCTCAATACGGATTGAGTACGTAGGCAGCCCGCCTAGGGTGCAACCACCTCAAAGGAAAAATTCCCCTTTGCTCCTCACTATCACCAAATGGAGCCATCTCGTAGCCCTTCCCAAAGCCATGCCGAGCTATCCTGGAGCTATCATGAGAGAACCCTGAAGTCATAATCGAACCGAAGCCATCCATCCATGACCAAGAAGTTATCTACCACATCAAAATACGACAGACACAACAAAGGACACAAATCACATCGACCCACTGCTCGACCCAAAATCCCAATCCAAATCGAAACCCACCAACCATCCTAGAGTCGTTGCTCATAATGGGGTCATGAATCATGTTGGAGCCATCCGACCACACTGGAGCCACCCGACCGCAACGGAGCATCCGATCATACCGAAGCCCTCGGATCCTATTGAAGCCATCCAATCATATCAAAACCATCATGTTCCCAAAACCACTCATTCGAAAAAAAAAGAGAAAAAAAACAAAAACTCACGAGCCATACCAGAGGCATCTTGAAACTCTGGAGCCAAGAGTCGTACCAAATCCCGAGACTATAGTGCACATCTGGCGAGACTATCAAAAACAAAATCGAAACATGAGTCCCACACTGACAAAGTCAAGGGACACATCATCAGACAACATTCGACTATCACATCCCTCATGAAAACAACCGAAAAGCATCCAATCCCGGATCAATCCACAATCAAAGCCATCCTCAAATCAATCTATCACCACAAACAACTTCAGATTAACCACTTGCCGCAGTGAGTTTCGTACAACTCCTTCAATGCATTCTAGGCCCGTCATCAGTCCTAGAGCTAGACATCGAGATCTAGTTGAGGCCGTCATAGCCCTCATGCATAACTTATATACCGGTTGTATTCTAGGCCCGTCTTTAGTCCTAGAGCTAGACATAGAGATCTAGTTGAGGCCCGTCGTTAGTCCTCATACAATTCGAAGATGCATTCTAGGCCCGTCATCAGTCCTAGAGCTAGACACCGAGATCTAGTTGAGGCCCGTCGTTAGCCCTCATGCATAACTTATATACCGGTTGTATTCTAGGCCCGTCTTTAGTCCTAGAGCTAGACATAGAGATCTAGTTGAGGCCGTCGTTAGTCCTCATACAATTCGAAGATGCATTCTAGGCCCGTCATCAGTCCTAGAGCTAGACACCGAGATCTAGTTGAGGCCCGTCGTTAGCCCTCATGCATAACTTATATACCGGTTGTATTCTAGGCCCGTCTTTAGTCCTAGAGCTAGACATCGAGATCTAGTTGAGGCCCGTCGTTAGTCCTCATACAATTCGAAGATGCATTCTAGGCCCGTCATCAGTCCTAGAGCTAGACACCGAGATCTAGTTGAGGCCCGTCGTTAGCCCTCATGCATAACTTATATACCGGTTGTATTCTAGGCCCGTCTTTAGTCCTAGAGCTAGACATCGAGATCTAGTTGAGGCCCGTCGTTAGTCCTCATACATTCGAAGATGCATTCTAGGCCCGTCATCAGTCCTAGAGCTAGGCACCAGATCTAGTTGAGGCCCGTCATTAGTCCTCATGCAAGGTAGATTGGTCGTATTCTAGTCTTTAGACCTAGAGCTAGACACTACCGAGATCTAGTTGAGGCCCGTCGTTAGTCCTCAAACCACCGACTATCACATTCTAGGCCCGTCATAAGTCCTAGCGCTAGACGCCGAAGTCTAGTCGGGCCCGTCATAAGTCCCCACTCGTATGGAACTCATATCTCACACTTGGGAATGCCCCAAGTTGCAGTGAGAATTTTTGGCGTCCCGTCAACCTTGATCCAATTCTGCAATGGTTTGCAGAATTGAATCAAGGGGAGCCATCTGTAGACACCAAAATTCGCACCCCATAAAGCAAATTTCGAAATAATAAAAGGGTCGTCGCCTTTCTTTTCCAAAACATATTAGCGTGCGTGCCATAACGAAACCGTCATTTTATAACCTTTTTCAAAGCATTTCATAAAAACACGATTTTCCAAAAAATGAATTTTCAAACAATAATCCGGTTTTAAACCCATTCATTTTGTTTTATGTACTTATCTTATTATTTACATTCCATGATTGCATGCCATTAGATTAATCTTCTCTTTATTTCCTTGTATACTTTCTTTTAAACTCGTAGCATTTTTAGAGGAGTCATCCAGTCGAATTTAGAGCTCTTATATTATCTCTCCCATGAACATATTGAAAGTTGCTACAACTCCTCCGGTTAAGTACACAGGAGGAGTGTGGGAACACTGAGTTTGAATCTCAATAGTAGCAAAATTCGTCCTATTTATGTATATGGGCAGAGCCTTTTTATTTTTTTGTGTCGGTATACTCTCGTCTCGGTAAGCCCACATTTACAAAAAAAGAGAGAAACATTACAGCATGGGCTTAAATGCTCGAACGAGCCGATGGCCTCCCCCCATACTCTCGATGTTTTCCTCGGTACTCAAAGCGAACAAGATGAAGAGCGCGAACCCCCTTTAAAAATCCCTCTCGCCTTCATCCTTCGACAGAGGGGAATCGACTGAGCTTCCTCTTCCGTCTTCAAATCATCACCTCCTCTGAGCTCAAAAACTCGCTCCATCCCAACCCAGCCGACGACTCATCCTTCATCTGCCTCCATCCTTGTCGACGAACCAATTTATCCGCCACCTTCTTCAACCTGGGTTTTGTTTGAGCTCATAGCCTCACTCTCATTCTCAAAAGAAAAATCAATCCCTCAACTCTCGGCCGCTAGTACTCTCACCAACTCCATTTGCTTCCTCCTCTCTTAATTCGAAAGGGAGGCTTAGTTCCCGCACTGCCACTCGTACCACCGAAAGCATCCGAGAATCATCACACCCCAGTCAAATTTTCCCACCAACCTCTTGCGAACATCGCCTACAACGCTGCGCCACCTCTCCCTTTGCATTTATCGGCTCCGGTTGCGATTGTCTCGCCAAGCGGCGTTGGATTCGTCACCTCCTTCATTTCGGCATTTCGTTTTCTCAAACACCATAACCGATTTTCTGTCGACGGTAACCAAGCGTATATTTGTCGCTGAAACAGGTTGTGAAATCTTTGTTTAGTATTATCTTCTTCAAATCTTTCTCTGATCAAGCGAGCCCACAGATGGGTAATTGCGATGTTTCGACTTCGCTGGTAATGACCAGTGCTGGTGTCGACTCCTTTTCTATTTATACCTTCGTTTTTACTTACCCCTGCATATTCGGTTATGGTGGCTCGACCACGGAATGTCGATGCTATATTTCAGTCTGTTCTCGGCTCCCTGACTTCCTGATTATTTTACTTGTTCAAGTGAGTTTTTATCAGTTGTGGCTTATGCGAAATCAGATAAGCTATTTCTGTTTTGATCGTCCGTCACATATTGACCTCTGAGCATCGGATCCAACATGGGTCTCTGGGTTCGTAAGGTCATATAAAAGAAAAAAATGAAGCGTAGATGTTTGGATTGTGGCTGCAACCAGGGTGCTCATCTATACCAGAGTTGAACCCGATCTATCATGGGCGGCAACTTAAAGCCTCTGAACCACAGTTTACGGTTTGTTTCTGCTCGTAATTCTGACTTGCTCAATTTTGACGTTGAATCTGCTCCTTAAATGTTGGTGTGGTGCGAGATGATTGTTCCAGTGTAACCCTTGTCTGCATGATGCCTATTACTGTTTGAGATGAACCCTACAGGAGCAACAAACTCCCGATGAATGTCTGTTTACTCAGAATAGCATTTCTGAGCCATTGTTTGAAACGAAACTATGACCACCGTGAGATCACCATGTCGTATTTGAGTTCATACTACCTCTAGTATCCCTATTTTCTCTCTTTCTCTATTTTTGTTCGAATAATTACAATCTGTAAGTTAATGTTGAATGTGTATGTTTTTTTCATGTTGGTTGCATTAACTTTCTCACAGGAAATGTTGTGCCTCTATCCTGGTATGTGATTCGCACCCTTACGACCCTATGGGTTTGCGTGCTGAATGTATTCGAATGTTTGATTTGCCTGCTCTAAAGAGATTAACTGACTTGTTGCAAACAGTCTTCAAAGTCTGTCCGATGTACCTCTGAGAAAACCGATCTAAGTTCAGATTTGTGTTTTTGGGAGTTTATGCTTCAGGATAAACTCTGATTTTGTGTTAACAACAGTCACTGACCTTGCACATGCGGGTGAAATTTGATTTCTTAATCCCTTTGTTGTTCCTATCATAATCACGATTCAATTACCAGTATTTTGACCTTGCCCATTCGAATGTTGACTGTTGACCCGAACATTGGTCAATCAAACTTTGACCCAAACTTTGATCAATCCAACTTTGACTCAAACATTGACCAATCAAACTTTGATTCGAACATTGACCATTCAAACTTTGACCCAACCATTGACCAATCCCACTTTGACCAACCAAATATTGACTTTGATCTGATCATTGACTTTGACTCAAAGCGTTGACCTTGACCCAAACATTGACCTTGACCCAACTTTGACCTGGCCCATTTCCAAGCCCGATTCAAATCAATCCAGTTCAAACTCAATCACATTCAAACCTAAATACATTTCATCCAATCCGCACTCACTTATAAATTCTGTTCAAAATCCAAAAAACCAAAAAGAATTTTGAACCATCAATTTATTCAAATTTCATCAAGTTTTCAAAAGAAACCATTTTGTGGAATTTTAAAGAAAAACTCTTCTCACATCACAGAAAACTCTTCTAAAATACAGAAAGTTCTTCTCACATATACAGAAAGTTTTCTCCTAAAACATTTCTCAAAATCAGTGTTTCTTTACAGAGAATTCCGAACAACTCCATAAGTTTTATAACTTAGTTTTCAAACTAAAAATAAACCGTTTTCGGGGAACAAGAGATGTCTAACACTTTCAAAACCACTTTCCTCCTAGTTAGACATCACTTGTTTCCCTTCCCAAAATAAAAATCCGAGGCGGGGCACTGGGGTCATTGCCTCCCTTGTCGTAGTCTGGATCTCTTTAGGCGGGGCATTAGGGTGACAAACCTCCCCTAACTGCAGCCTAGATTTTTACAAGGCAGGGTGCTAGGAAAGTAACGACCTTCCTAGTTGCAGCCGGGATTTTAGAATCGTCTAACTCCCTTCCACTCGATTTCAGTATTTTTGGCTTTTAATGTTTTAAACCCGGGAGTTAAGACATTATTAGGGTTTGACCGAGAACATCTCATTCATGGTGTTTCTCTCTAAATCCTATTTTCGACATAAATTCATTGCCCTATCTTTCGAGCCTCGGCACTTACCATTAATCAAGTGTCGTGTTCGAGGGGGTACATAGGGTAATCCCTCGGGATTATCCGCCCTTTTTACAACAAAACTGATTTTCGGTTTTTAAAATTTTAAGAGAGACAATTCTGAATAAACCAACCCAACCCTTCCCATAGAACCTCAGTCACATAAGTCTCTCCAATTCTCGAAATACTCCCGAACAACCGTAGTTATCAGAAACCTAAAACATTCTAAAAAAAACCCCGAACATCTGTAAACCAAATGTCCTCTTTCACACTCCATCAACATTTTCGACTTCCTAAAACACCTCAAGATTTTACCGTTCTAAAATCCAAAATTTATAACACGAAACACTCCTCAATTCCACCAAGAACCTGAACACCTTTCAACTTCACAAAAATGACCAAAATACCCCCTAGCTCTACAAGATGACCGAAATACCCCTAAGCTTCACAAAATGACCGAACTACCCCTAACCCTACAAAATGACCAAAAATACCCCTAAGCTCTACAAAATAACCAAAACACCCCTCAGCTCTATCATAACCAAAATGCCTTTTTGCTCCTCAAAACTTCCAGTATCCTTTTAACCTCGTGGAAGTCGAAACAACCTCAAATCTCTCAACATTCAACCAACTTCATCAATCAATATCTCAAGACCAGCCTATTTCTCCAAACTCTTTGAAATCATCTGTTCTTCAGTCCACACCCAATCCTATCCTTTGGCTTTTAAATGATCTCTCTAAAAGGTTTTGAAAGAAGGCAATCCCAACAATTTGGAGACCGAGGTTTCCTCGGGCACCAATCCGAAGTCGTGGTCGTTGCCACTTCTAAGGGGTGTAACCCAGTACGAACCCACAATAGAATCTCTGACGCGACCAGACAAGTCCTATCCATAGGGAACAATCTCAGAGTCAACCAACGGTTTCTTTGAACCCCCTTCTCATCCTTTCCTAGTTCTTTTAGGTCAAACTAGGTGGCGACTCTAGTCAATTCCGCCTTATAGGATAAGTCCGCGTGGGGCCCATTGAGAGCGGGGATGTGCACACTTGCACTCCCCTTTATGATTTCTGGGAAAGACGGACGATTTAGTAGGTATTTGAGGGATGCCATGGATAACGGGTTTTTTCCCTCCACAGAATGGGTATTTTCTAGAATATAGACTTCTCAGTCAGACCATATTTAGATAGACCCCCCTTGTAACACCCCTCTCCACAATCACGATATAATCCCTCACGTAGCAATAAATAAAACGTCTCGCAGCGGAAAAATAAATAACAATTACAAAACTCACTCGGGTGTCACCGGCCGTTACTCGCCCATGCGAGCAACGCAGCCAAACTACATCCAACTTCCAATACAAATAAACTGCTAACCGCTGTGATAACGAGAAATTCCTATACATCGTACTAAATCCATAATCCATAAACTTCGACCAGTGAGCGTCTACCCAATCCTGAAAAATACATAACCTTACCATAAGACCATACACCATCTTCATTACTATACAACATCTCCAATTACCCTGTCCCTGCTCTTCAGCTCCGACAATGATCAACAACCTGAAATGGTGTAGTATCAGCGATAGACGCTGAGTATGCCGGGCCTGGACCCTAATGGTCACTTGTCATTTTACCATCTTATTATTAGATTGGTTTCATGCTTTTCCTTTTACAGTTATAATCAAAACTGAAGCATAAATGTATAATATATATTATCAACCATCCAATATCCATAATCATTTAACCGTCCATCCAATCCAAACATTCATTTAATATTCCATACAACATTTATATATCGAACGTATCGAGAAATAACAATATAATGTACAATGTACATTCGCCGTAGCGTACAGTTTTCATTTTTAATTTACCTTAGCCTTGTAGGCTCCATCCAACCATCAACACATAATAAAATAACCACAAGTATAACCAATGAACACAAAGCGAAACAACGAGAATAATAAACAAGTATTAAGTCTCGTCCATAGTATTGTTCGCCACTGTATAAGTCTCAATTGTTTTAGTTGTTCAGTTATACCTAGTGACAGTGTCTCGTTAAAACGACATGTCTCTAGTTACCCATATATTATGGCGGGTCACCCACGGCAGTAGCCACTCCAACGGTAGAGTCTCCGACCAACGAGCCATTCTAGCTCACGGGAAATTTTCTTGATACTTACGGACCCGTACGCGGACATCCTGGTATCGTTTTTGTGATCACAGCGCGCACCAAGAGCCACATCCTCTTGGCTTTACTTCCATTCCATTAATTAATTAATTATACCATCGCATCGCATTACCAAATTTTCTAACACAGCAGACTAAGGTCATTAGTCCAATCCGGAGTCTGTAAACTCGGGATCCAGTGCTAGATACAAGAGCGGCGTATAGAAAGGCCAGTGCTCCGTATAAAAGTCTCAGATAATATGTATATGTTATTATCATAGTGCTACAACGTTTTACTTACGTTCCTTATATTTCATATAAGATAGCACCATAGCCGCTAGTTCGTTTTATATATAGGTTCATATATACGAACCAATACTGTTAACTCAACAACAGTAGATGATAAGCAGCTATAAATATACAGCTCATGCATATTAATTATCACATCCAGACAAACAATCTTATCACAGCTCACACAACAACATACAAGTTATATCAACCAAATCCAAGCCCAAGGAGCAACCTTAGGACAACTCGGATCAAACCCCTTTACATACCGTTCACCCTGACTGTATTACGGTGGAGTATGAATCAGCAAGATCCTACGCTCCGTGTAGTCCGTTAGCTCGTCAAGCGTCCTTGTCAGAAGTATACTCTAAATGGTAATAAAACTATAAGTCAGTCTCCATGACTAACTACATCCGGTATCTCCGAATAATAAGTAACCCCGACAGTTCACCCCTGTTTTCTACAGTTGTTGTTACGGGTTTCTCTAAAACAGACGGTTTGTTACGTAAAACTCATACGTCATACTTTTCAACTGTTAAGTTTAATTCGTCGTATTTCTTTTAAATCTTATCCACCATCTAGTTTAGGTATATACCTATAGTTGCATGTATGCATGCATGATTATTTATATTGTATTATTTTTTTCCATATTGTATTATTTTCCCACCATTCCTTATCATACCATGTATTATATAATTCATTATCTTTAGCAATTAGTATTTGCATCCCAAAAACTCATAACATATAGTTTGTAACTATATTTTTTTTTAAATAACCACCACCATTAAATCATATGGTTTCCAAAATATATGTCCACCTTATATACATTATCCTTGTGTATGTATATATTTACCACGTAGGTAAGTTTCATAAGCTTAATAAACTCTTATATTTCATGTTACTTTTTATCATCTTTTGTTAGATGATTATTCCCATTAGTTGTATCATATTGTACAACTTCTATTAAAATTATTATCCTAACATGTAGCATTTTATGTTGTATAATTACAACTCCTATGGTTTATTCCATACACACCTTAGTTTATAAATCCCATTTATTTATAGTTTGTCACATTATTTTATGTGAGTACCCTTCCTTATATTAATTCCATTAAACCACCTTAATACCATATAATTGTCATAACATTTATGACATTGTAGACCATAGTCCAAAATTCATTTTCCAACTCTTATTAATTCGGTATAGCCCTTAACTTTATTTAAATTCCGTTTGACCACATAACATTATGTAATGTTATACCATATTCTAATATCATTTGATATGATATTTTTATTTCCCTTAACTTATAACCTATAGTTCTTTTATACAAAACTATTTATTATTGCCTCTTAGGCACCATAAGAAAATCTTATTCTTTTCCATAAACCATAGTTTCCTTAATTTACAAATCACCCATTAATTTATACCATGTTATATATTCCATTTAATATAACATTTCTAACTTATAAAAGAGTATAACCTATGGTTATTTTTGTAAATTTCGAACAGCCCTTGTGCTATTCTATATTGCCATTTGGCCCTATTTATAACACATAGTTTCTTCCATATCATTTTAATAACCATATTTTATACACATATTTAATAAATTCTCTTAATAGTTCAAAAATCTCCAAATTCCAAGTTCCACCAAAGGGTTATAAATATCCTTATTAACCCATATACTTTTGATATTTATCATTCCACCATCTATTTTTCTCCCAAAGTGTCATAATGACATTATAACTATATATTATTCATATATAGTTTATTTTAATTCCAAATCCACCAAATAAATTCCTAAAAATTCCTAATAGCCCATGGGTGTTTAAAATACCATTTTACACCCTTTATTTTCGGTAATAACATATTTACCACATATGTTTTGAAAATATTACCATTTAATACATAACTTATTATAAGACCTTAAATAGTTACCTAACTTATTTATTTTGGTCAAACCTAGCATATGGTCAAGGTTGACCTCCTTAATATTTCCTTGACCATTAATTCCTTATAATTACGGTTTAGTACAAACTTTTTAGAAATTACCATTTAACCCCAAACTTTATAAAATCTTATAAACTTTATTTTAACTCCTTTTTAACTCTAATTTTCGTCCTTATTATCCTAAAGCCCCCAAATTTAATTTAATTACACTATAACCCCTTATTCATTTCGGTAATAATTATATACCACCTAAACTTAAATAAAAGCTTGTAAATGCATAAATAAAATGGCCTAAAATACATGGCCTTATTACAAACATTGTCTTGCAAAATAAATTACACATAAATGTCCCAAACATATAATTTTCGGCCTCACCATATATTCTTCATTTATTTACCAAACTTCCACATAATGTCTTAAATTTGACAATTATGCTTGTTTAATTAGTTATAAAATTTATTAAACCATTCCTTAAACATTTTAAGGTCAAACAAGACCTTATTTTACCCTTCACCTTCACTCACAATTTAATTAGGAGTAGTTTAAGAACACATTAACTTAGCAAAGTTAATGTTTAAGTGATTTATACCTTGATTTAGCTTAGGTAATCCTTGTTTGGTTCGGCCACCTTAAGTAGAAATTCTCCACAGCTTGTTTTACATGTTTTCAAACAGAAAACAAGGCCTAGTTAGTCTCCAAGAAAGATCTAACCATAAGAAGTAATTTAATGTAAGATTTAAGGCAAAAATCACCTTAAGAATGCAAGGAGAGTTCAAGATGGTTTCGACCTGAATCAAACACACCACAAGGTGTTAGATCCACATATTGACATAGGAAATAGCTAGATCTCGAAATGCTACCTTGTTGTTAGGTTTTACCTTGGAAAAATGCCTTAAAAGAGGGTATTTCCTTTGGATCTCGGCCATCCTTGCTCCAAATGGCTAACCAACAGATTCCACATGAAAGGAGAAGAATATGAGGCTATGACCAAAGTTTCACAGCCGAACTTGAAGGGAATCAAAAGTTATGAGCTTAAAGCACATTTTTACCTTAAAATGAGATTTCGAGCAACCTTGGTCACTAAACTTGTTTCATTCGAATTTGACTGATTTTCTAACCTTAGAACACTGAGAATAAGCCATAGGAACTGATTAGTCACGAGATCTAAGCATAGGTGGTGAAGAGATGAAGAAAAAGAGTCAAAAACAAGCCTTAAACCATCATTTGGAAGCTTAGAAGTTGGATCTACCTTCTTAGCTGAGGAGCCACGGTTGGGAGAGCTTGAGAGAGTCTCAAAGGGGAGCTTCACCGATTGGAATGAAGCTAGGAGAGAGAGATTGACTAGAATTGGTATTATTAGGTTAGAAAATGTTATTTTGATTAGTTTATTGTCACATTATTGGTGGTGACTCATCAAGGGGATAAGGAGGGGACATGAGGTCGGCTGGTGGCTGAGAAAGGAAAGCTCCACCGAATTTTGAGGCTGGTGAGTCAAATAATGGAGTTAATGGAGTGAATAAACAATTATAAAGCAAAAGTTAGTCCTTAATTTAAGGAAGCTTTTGGAATCTTGCTTATTTAATGTGCAAGTCACGAAATGGGAGCCTCCTAAGCTTGTATATGTCGAACTTATATGGTCTAAGGGGTCAACTTTGACCTCTTGACCAATCTTAGTCAATGTTGACTCATGTGGGCCCCCTTTTAGGGTTTTATTAATATTTTAATATTATATTTGTAAAAATTTGTAAAATTTGGAATTAAATTCCTAATATGATATAATGTGATATAATATCATATTTAAAGGTATTTACAACCTTTTAGCCCATTAAAAAACAACATACAGAAGACAATTTCACAAAAACGTGCTTTAAGGAGTTTTAGCGCACATTTTGTGTTGCCTGGTGTTTCTGAGAGCTTAGTTTTCTTTGAAAGGTTTTGTTGTGTCCCTTACATGATATTTGATCATGTAATTCAATTTTATATCATTTAGAGGTCATTTGATTTTTAAGGTTTTCCTAGAGCACCTTTTTGCCCTTTTTGACCTTGAAGCATGTAAAGCTTTTTCTTTGTGTTGGAGTGTTGTCCAATGGTTATAATATGTTTAATATTATGTTAATAGACTTAGGACAAATTTTTTTAGGTCCTAAGAAGTTCATTTGGGTATTCATTTACCCTTAACAGTCAAAGGGTGCAACATCTTGTTTTATGTTGACCACTGTTGTTCTCGGTTGACTTATAAGGCATGTTCAGGCCTTAATTAATGTGATTAAATATTTAATCTATGTTTAATAAGTTTGGGGTATTTCAGTCTACCCCCCTTAAAAAGACTTCGTCCCGAAGTCTCTTAATCAAATAGGTATGTATAAATGTATAACTACCCATTGTTCCCATAATGTATATCTATGTGATATATCATTTACACACATCGTATTGCGCTTATACAGCACATAGCCATCACGTTGTGGCGTTAGTTCAATCATATATGGATATAGGTGATCCATCAGCACCATCATTTCCTATCAGTTCTACCAACCCTGACAACCTCCTTGAGGTGTCCATAACATTCCATTGTTTCCACATTCCATATCTAATGATTCATTCGTATCTAGGCGATACCATATGTAACCATTCTATAAAGCAATATGAATACATATTACAAATAGCATAAGAAAAGCGTTACACACATGGTGTACATACAACATTCAAACAAGTATCTCATAAGATAGATACATATAAGTGTACATCACACACAAACAAACCAAACAACGCACGCCCCGCGTACCAACCATAACCAACAAATCAATTCACTGTATGCCATGCATACTAAATAATTCACATACTAACCCAACAAACCTCGTATGCCCCGCACACCACCATTCTTTGTGTGCGATGCATGCTAATCGAACAAAATTTAGTGCACACATGTGCACAGCCAAGAGGCTCTACCCCCCTTAAAAAGGGTTACGCCCCCGTACCCCACAAGTATCTACAACAGCCGCTCAACAAGGAGCGCTGGATACTTGGCTCTCAAAGAGTTCTCCAACTCATGGATTATCCTCATATTAGAGAGACGGGTATAACTCTAACCCTTCTGGGCTCCACAATTCGTAAGGGATGTGGCACTAAACAATTTGTGCTCTCTCCCAAATTCATTCTAATGGGCCCACTCGCTCCGTATAAGGTGTAGACCCATGAACACAGGCTCAATTTGCCTTTCTTTTTTTTGCATTGCTGTGAATCCACTTGTTTGGATCACTAGCATACTTGCGTGTGTCTTCTCTCACTGATATTCAGCTTGAGGTATAATATGACATTGGCCATTGTTAGTACTTAGTGCTCCTTGCACTTGTCTTGTAATACTAAGATGTACCAGCCTATATGTCTACAGAGATGATGTTTGTCATCCATGTCTCCTAGTATTTTGTTCCGGAGTAACACACTGTTATAGTTCCTTTTTTTTTACACACACTCGTGTTGCTATCCACTTTATCTTTCTGCGTTCCCACTAGATTAATAGCTACACGAGTGCAATACCAAAACACTCAGTCATACAGAGTGCAGAGGCGTAAACGTTTAACAGCTAATATCTCATGAGTCTAATAGATAAGATGTGCGAATTATCCTGTGAGTGGTACATTCCAAATCCTTTGTTCTTTGCTTAAGGTATCTGCTATCATATAGCTTTATCTTTTCTCCTTGCGTAGTCACGCGTTTATATCCATATCATCTGATAGATTTCCTCTGGATTGCAAGCATTTGCTTGATCCTTATGAGGGTTCTACATATTTTTCGTCCATAATGGGTTTTTCCTGTTTCTTTTTTTTTTGGTTTTCCTGTCCTTAAACTGTTCCTTTGTCTTCTCTGTATACTGTCCACTGTTCTCTGTTGAAGGTTCCTCTCCTTTTTTTTTTCCTAGCCCGTCGTTTTAACTGCGGCTCTTCTCGTCCATCTTCGAGGTAATCCTTCTTACTGTCCGTAGAGTGGAGTTGACTACTTCTCGCTCTCTCTCTAAACACTACTTGTCTACTTGCATGGGGTACCATACTGATACATTACTACTTACCCGACTAACTCATAAATAAGTCTGTCAGGCCCACATGCTCCTAACGGAGTGCGGTCGTCCCATGACTCGTTTAGTAAACTGGTAATGTCTGTCACACACGGTTATAGTGAAGTATTCTGTTGTCAATCTCCCTTTTGATGGATATCCTTTTTTTTTTTGTTCTTCTACTTTTTTTTTTCCTTCTTCTTCTTCTTCTTCTTTTTTTTTTTTTTCTTTGCTTGTTCTTTTTTTTTTGTGTTCTTTTTGCTTCTGCTTTCTCTTTTTTTTTTGTCTAATAGTTCGTGTTATCGGTTATCCCGTAATAAGTGTTATTGCCTTTGTGGCATCCGTGGTAATTCGTATCATAGACTGGTATTACTCAACTCGGTGTAAATAAAATCCGTGCTATATTAGCAAACTCTTTCTCTTTTTTTTTTACTGAGTACTATACATATTCCTTTTCTCCCCCTTTTTTCCGGTCATATCTCATCCATAGTTCATATATGTCCCCTCATCCATGTAATTGGATGCATTGCAGATTGCACAATAGCTTGAGCAACTTGGCTCTTCACTTCCCACCATCCTCACTGACGGTGGTGCATCTACAAAGGGTATGCTTGTCCATAAGGACTAAACATTTTATCACTGGTAGTGATTAGCATTAAATGCGGGTATACACTGTTGGTATTTGGCTAATAAGCCCTGTCTGAAGCTTCCTCGAACGTTTAAACTGGTGTGTTTTACGGTCATAGTGGCTGTTTAATTTGTCCAGTTGTAATGGTTGGACTAACGGTCCTTCTAAAGTTGCATAGATTTCTAATCTCAAGGTTGAATGAAAGCGTTTGAAAAACTTTTTTTTTTGTACATATAATAAAAGACTAAAAGTAGTAGTTGTTGCAGTTGCATTTGTAGTTGTTGCAGTTGCTGCACTTGCTGTAGCAAGTGCGCAAGGTAGATGGAAATTTCAGTGGTTTTCTTGTCATAGCGCTTGCAATAGCAAGTGCGCCATGCAGGTGGAAATTCTGGTTCAGTAATTTCTGGTCTCATTGACTCTGTGTCGTTGAGTATGGCTACATGGTAATGTAAGCTTAAACATCCTGTTTAATATATAATCCATCAAGGTTTCAAAGCTTTTTGGTACTGAGTACACACAACTAATCCCAAAGTCTTACACAAAAGGCGAGCGGTCAATGACACACTCCCACATACTTATAATATAGCTTCTTCTCTAACATTCAAAGTAAGTACACTACATATAAGTAAAAGTCTCACTCCACCCGGTCATCTTAGGACTCATGTCCCTATGTACTCCCTTGCCTTTATAGGCTCCAGCATCAGTAGATGTCTGGCCATCCTAACCGCCTCGTGGTACTCCAGATCCTCCAGCTGAGGTCTCCTGAGTATTTTTTTGGTGGCCTGTAATTACGGCTCTCTGGGTTCATCCAGCATTCAAATTCCCTATGGCCTTCTTTGTGGCAGCACCGACATTCGACCTTGCGGCCTTCGCAGTCGACCCCTGGGTGGTCCTTCCCAACGCTTACAGTAAAAAAAAATGGCGCTAGGGCTGTCCGGTGCCTGAAAGTTTAAGTTAAAATCTGATGGTATAAGGGTTAAGATTGCATTTGACTTTATGAGGTAGGTGTTCTCACCCTTAGGAGGTGCAGGTCTTAGAGGCTTAGCATCTATAGCTGGGCCGGTCAACCGAAGGACGGGCTCTTTCCCTTTCTTTCCCTTGTGACCCTGTTGCCCTTTCTTTTGGAAACACTTCCTGTTTTAAATGTTTCGGGTCAGTATTTATAAGATATTTAGTATGGTAAACAATTTAGAGTGGGGTAAGTCCTTACTTTCCCTTTCTCTAGCCTCCTCCTGTAGATGCTCCTCCACCCTCAGACTCTCCTTCAGGGTTCTTCCTTTTCTTGGCCCGAGAGTCTCTTCCCGAGTCTGGAGCATTCGCTCCGTCCTCGAGGCAGCCTCATAACACTCTCTGGAATCTCCTTGGTAAGTTCTCACAAAGTTAATTGGTAATGTAGTAAGTAAGAATTTTATGGCTTCCATGTTAGCACCTGGATGGTAGTGTAGAGGGTAGCACCCATCGCCATCTGAATGCGAAATAATAGTCCTCCCCGGAACTTCTCGACCTTCACGGTCCCTGAGTAATCCACACCGGGAATGAAGTCCAGTTGACCAATGAATCGAGCGTAATACTCATCCACAGTCAGACCTCCTTGGGTCAATGTTTCAAACTCATGGCGCTTCTTCTGCTTGAGGTGCGCCGGGTAGTACTTTCCTCTCAGTAATTCTACAAAGGCAGCCGACAAAAAGTCGGGCGTAGCCAGGTGCTGGTCCTTGACCAACCTCCACCAAGTGTTGGCTACATCCTTCAGATGGAAAGCAGCAATGGCGACCTTTTTGTCGTCAGGTACTAGTAAAGCTTCAAATGCTTTCTCGTGTTCAACAATGTAACGCTCTAAAGCTACGGGTCTGGTTCCCCTGAATAAGTAGGTGGTCGGGTCTTTTGTAATTGACTTTAGCCAGTTCGTTTCCCTGGGCTGTGGCGGGTGGGCTGGTGCTCTTCCTATCTGAGTACCCAGCTGTGCAAGAACGGCTGCAAACCGTCTCAGCAACTCCTGGAATGCCGGGTCACGCCTCCACCTCTACCAGTACCACGCCCTCTAGTTCCACCAGACATCTGTAGTACAGTATGTCACATAAATACTCGGTAATTACCGTACACAACCAATAGATATCAAGTTGCCTAAGGCTAACCTGTCACGCTGAAATACCCCAACTTAGATATGGTGTTTAAATGATAAACTAAGATATAAGAAGGCTAAATGATGTCTTAGAAACATTAAGAAACTTTCTAATCAAAGAAAATAAGGAAACACCAAAAGAGCAGTTTAAGCAAAAACGTGCTCTAAGCTTGGAGAGACATGGGAGAGTACCCAAATATTGTTCTAAGACCTTAGTAATATCCTAATGGTCATTTTGAATCAATTACCAAAGAAAACCAAGCTTGAAAACAAGTTAAAACACAAAATGTGCTTTAAGGAGTCTTAAAGCACGTTTTTGAAAAATTGTCTTGTAAATGAGTTTTGAATGGCTAAATGCCCATCATTACTCTTTAATTAATATGTGTACTATATAGTATCACATTTGGAGGTCTATATCAATGGGAAATCAAAAATTCACAACAATGTGCCTTGTTTTTGATGAATAGTGAATTTATTAAGCTAGTTTATAACATAAGTCTATATAAGTGAGACATTTGGTCAACAAAGACTAAACTACCCTCATTACTAAAAGGGGGGCCGCTTTCTAAGGGGTGAGTCACCACCTTCATGACTCATTAAGTGATTAAGAAAGCAAATAAGTCTTTAAAGCCTAAAGTACTATTCACCTTTTTACATAATATCTCACCTTTAGTGATTCTCTCTCCTCACTTCTTCATTCTTTCTTGTTCACACGGTTTTCTTGCTCTCTTTCTCTTCTCCATTAACGTGAAGCACCTCTCCCATGCTAGCTCCATTTCTCTTGCACACATCTTGCTCATTTTAGCTCCAAATCCAAAACAAAATACATATTCTTCTTAGTTAGCTCAAGCTCCTCCTTCTATCTTTTCAAAACTCCAAGAGCTTCATTTTGGTGCCAAGTCAAACCACCATTAGAGGAGGAATTCAAGTTTGGAGACTCCATTGGCATCTCCATTCTCTTAAGGTAAAGAAAGTGTAAGAAAATCTAGGTTTCCCACCATTTTCTTCACTTGACCGAAAATATATGCTCATGGGACTCCATGTTTATGCCTTGTTCTAGCTTGTTTTCTACTCTTCAAAGGAGAGAGGAGGTCCTTCTTGCTTCACATCCAAGTTTTGTCTTGAGAAACCAAGGTAAAACAATCACATTAATACCTTAAAACATATTTTTAAACCTAGGGTTTGTTCCTTAGGGTTAATGTGTTATCTAGTACTCATTGGAGTCATTGGATATTGTTAGAACATTGGCAAGGAGAATCACATTGGTGACCGAGATTGAATAAAGAAAACCTAAGGAGAAAAGCTTTTAAGCTTGTGAGAAACAAGGTAATTACTTACCTTAAGTTGTTTTGTTGTTTAAGGAATGAGATGTGGGTATATGATGAGTTTAGTGTTTAGTTTATATGTGGAAGGTGCTATTAAACCTAGGGAAACAATGTCTATACTTGTGAACTTGTGACTAAGGAGCAAATGAGAAAGGAGATAGTTTAAGAATATAAAGGTGAAGTACAAGAAGCATTTTATTTCAATGGGAGCCTTGTTGAGTGCATTCGCAGGTTGAAGGCATATATATGTGGGAAATTCAGTGGTTAAGATTATTGTCATTTAAGGGCCTAAGTGCCAAGCATTTTAAGTTTAAGCATTATATGATGATGTGGTGAAGTTTTAGTGTAAATTGGGTGTTAAGTGTTGTGATGAGAATTTGTGTGGTATTGGTTGTTTGATGGAGAAAACCATGTGTTAGGAAGTACTATATACTAGAGAACCCATGGCAAAATTTAAAGGGGAGTTTAAGTGTTTAGATATCCTAAGGGAATTTAATGACTAAGGAAGTACTAGGAACTCTTAGGGCCTAAATTGGTGAAAGAAAGTGAACTAGAGTGTTCTTGAGTGTTTAAAGGACTTAGGAGTTGTCTGAAGGAATTAGAGTTCAAATGAGTGAGTTTAATGCTCTAGGGATATTGTGGGAGTGTGGTTAAGTCCTGTGCAAGTTTTAGTAAACAAGAAGGGATAATGCCTTGTGAGAATTTAAGTGTAAGCTTGAGAGAAATAGTAGGAGTTTGTGTAAGGGAGGTGCTGCGGAGCAATAATGCTTAGGAGTGGTGATAATGTTTGTGAGATAGCATTTGGTTAGTTTGAGTTGTAGGTATGATATACCACTTAGAAAACTTAAGGAAAATATTACAAGTATTAAGAGATTATGTGAGAAATTAGGTTATAAGGTTAGAGAAGGAGTTAGGCAAGTTTATGATGTTATTTTGGTATTAGAATATGCCTAAGATCAGTGTGAAGTTTGGGTGATTTATGGATGAAGGGACCAGTGTAACAAGACTTAGAATAATGCAAATGAAGAAATCTGTAGCTGGTCCGGGACTTAAGTCCAGGGTGAAGTCCCGGACCAACCTAAAAATATGGCCGAGAGTTGCTACAACCTTATGGTCCGGGACTTAAGTCCAGTATGAAGTCCCGGACCACCCCATTAAAACCACCCGAGAGTTCAGCTTGTATTGGTCCGGACTTAAGTCCCATACAAAGTCCCGGACCACTCTAAAAATCTTGTTTAAGCTTGGAAAATGTTAGGAACTGATGGGGATGATTGGTATTGAAGTTATATGTTATTAAGGGCATGTTTGGTGGGTGTAATGGCTACTAGTCGGTGAATAAATGTAATAGATAATGAGGAAATGATGCACTTAGAAGTTTAAGTTAAATCCATAAGGACTTAGTGGATAACAATGGGTAAATATTGATGTCTAGGAAAGTTAAGTAATTCTATTGAGTTGGATTGATAATAACCTAAAACTGAATCAATGTTCTAGGCTTTGTGAATTGGGACTTGGAAGGAATAAACCAAACGGTCGTCGACGGTGAACGGTACAATCCTTTTCGTGACCTGCTTGCTAACGAGGTGTCCCTCGGCTTGTGTGCTATCTGTTTATTTGCTATGACTAAAACAAGATAAGCATGCAACTGGTTATATTGTTCTCGTTGTGATTGTGTTTACATTTACACTAACCCCGAGACTTGAGAATGTTACTAACTAAGTTTAGTACTTACTGAGTTAAGAATAAAGTTAAGTTTGATGGTTTTTGTTAATGCCCGTTAGGCTTAGCTAGCACATGGTGTTTAAGATGTTTACTAACTGGAACTTGAGTGAGGAAACCCGGGACCGATCTCCGGTCATGCATGCTAAGTGAAAGGGGGACGGTATCTGAATCAGATCCGCCCTCCGCTTAAGGACTGTCTTCGGACTTGTAGCCTAGGGCCCGTTGCCGGCTCAGCTACGCTGGACTCCCGTCCAGAGTAGGTGCATTAAGATGGTGCGGGGGGATCACCTAAATCCCAGGTTCGAATTAGCTACACCAATCCTTTCCAGGAAAGGTTTGTATACTGAGATTAAGATTGAGATTGAGATTAGATTAGGGAAGGTAAGGAACTGAGATTACGGAAATGAGGACTAAGGAGGGGTTACTAACCCACTTGATAAGGGGGCGCTTGAGCCGTCCATTGTTTGTGAACTATATATGTTCATCCTGTGGTTATTGTTATTGCACTTCATATTATGCTTGTGTATGTAATCATTTCCATGCTATCGACAATTAGTCGTCGTAGCCCCGTTAGCTTGGGGGCCCTGAGAGGGGGTACCAGCATTCGTGCTGACCCCCTCGGGGCTATTTTTTTTACACTGCATGTAGAGGCCCATGAGGACGCCCTACGAGAGTAGGAGCGGTTAGACTTAGGTTGGGACATTTATTTTGAGTTCGGGTTGCGCCTGTGCACCCGACTGTTTTATTTGCGTTTATATTAAACTGTTGTAAGTTTGAGATTACGTTTGAGATACTAGTACTCGGTTGGTTGTGGGATTGTGAATGTTGACGTTTTGAGTTGGATAAGTATTTTGGTTAAGTATTGTATGTTAAGCCGGTATATTCTAACGATCAGACCGTGGCAAGGTCCAGGTGTTGTTTATTTCCGCTGCGACGTATTCGATAAGTGTTTAGATTGCGACAACCACGATAGGCTTTGGATGGGGTGTTACACACGCAATTTGCGTTACTAGACACCATATCTTTCTAAGACGAATCGTCCCGTACTTCCCAAATGTTTCCCATAATTTCCCAAGTCCTAAGCTCACTTCTTAACCTATTAATCTCGTCATCAGAGCGGTACCCGCTCTGATACCACTTTTGTAACACCCCTCTCCACAATCACGATATAATCCCTCACGTTGCATAAATAAAAACGTCTCGCAGCGGAAAAAAATAACAATTACAAAACTCACTCGGGTGTCACCGGCCGTTACTCGCCCAGCGAGCAACGCAGCCAAACTACATCCAACTTCCAATACAAATAAACGCTAACCGCAGTGATAACGAGAAATTCCTATACATCATACTAAATCCATAATCCATAAACTTCGACCAGTGAGCGTCTACCCATCCCTGAAAAATACATACCTTACCATAAGACCATACACCATCTTCATTACTATACACATCTCCAATTACCCTGTCCCTGCTCTTCAGCTCCGACAATGATCAACAACCTGAAA
>CM041779.1:181803072-182024962 GCA_023374045.1 Limonium bicolor | reverse complement strand
TACTAGTACAGATTTATGTTGATGATATCATTTATGGCTCTACAAGTAACACCCTCTGTGACATTTTGCTAACCTCATGAAGCAAGAGTTTTCCATGAATGAATTAGGTGAGCTCAAGTTTTTCGTAGGATTACAAATTCAACAGGAGAAGGACGAGATTAAGATCCACCAGCAAAAGTACATCAAGGAACTCCTTGACAAGTACAACCTCAAAAATGCCAAGAGTATGTCCACACCAAGTTGTACATCTGCAAAACTTTATCCTGATGATGATGGAGTCGGTGTCAATGCCACAGAATATAGAGGAATGATAGGGTCCCTCTTGTACCTTACTGCCAGTCGCCCCGACATTCTTCACGCAGTCTGCCTCTGTGCTCGCTTCCAAGAAGCACCGAAGCAGTCTCACCTCAAAGCAGTCAAGCGCATCTTCAGATATCTAAAAGGTACAAGTACACTCTATCTATGGTATCCACGATCCCCTACTTTTACTTTATCTGGATATAGTGACTCTGATTGGGCTGGTTCTCTCCAAGATCGAAAGAGTACTTCAGGTAATGCACAGTTCTTGGGTCTTTGCCTTGTTTCATGGTCCTCCAAAAAACAGAATTCCGTAGCACTCTCTACAGCAGAGGCAGAGTATGTCTCTGCTGCAGCCTATTGCTCCCAACTCCTTTGGATGAAACAACAACTTCAAAACTATCATGTCACCCAAGAACAGACCCAATATTTTGTGACAACAAAAGCACAATCAAAATATCAAAAAATCCAGTCCAATACTCAAGAACCAAAACACATTGAAATTCGCTTTCACTTCTTGAAAGACTGTGTCGAGAAAAAGCTCATCCAACTTGACTTTGTGCCCACAGAAGATCAACTTGCAGATATCTTTACTAAACCCTTGTCTACAGCAAGATTCGAAGCACTACGATCAGCAATCGGATTGACTCGTCTACCTAGACGGTCGCATCTCCTTACCCCTACCGCAATCTTCAGCAGGTACTCCCTCATGTCTCATAGAGTCTGTCTTTGTTTGCACTTGAATCTGGGAACTGAGTTTTATTACTTAGCATGCCTATAACTCTAGCGCTACCACCCACGTCATCTATCCTAACCCACCTTGCCTAAATCCTCGCCGTTAATCTCGCTAAACCCTGATGTCGCCGCATTTATCTCACCTGACACACGCCATCTCTGCAACTTCCAGGCTTTATATCCATCACCCGTCCACTTCATCTCTCTCACTTCCATTCCTTTTACACCCAAGTATACTACAATTTCCAAAAATGGCAGGCATCAATTTCAACGGCATCATCATCCCGACCGATATTTCCAAGATCCTATCCGCCTACAGGCGTACCTCCAATCGATGGCCAACCCGAATCCATCTCCACTCACCACCACCACCACCACCACTCACTCTCCCACCAAAACCACCGCTACCTCGTCCCCCACACACTCCGCCACAACACCACCAGCCACCCATGATACATCCCCCCATCAAACACCACCCTCTGCCACAAAAACCAACATTCTTAAACCGATATTGAAGAAGCTACACCACTACAAACCATGCCACCATCTCCACCACTGCAAGATCAAAACTCTACTGCCGAAACCCAACCTACTGATCAACCGCAAGCTCCAACCGCCAAATCCCCACACCAACCCCACCCGCATCTCCTACAAAATCAGCAACACCACCACAACAACCTCAACCCAAAACCCGCAAGCGAAAAGCCCAAACCTCTACTCGACCCACAGCCAAACGGATTCTCCGTTCATCTGTCAAGGCGCAACCAGTCTCCTCTAGTTTCGGTGAATCGTCTCCAGTCCAAGAATTGCCCATGGCTAGTCATGATGCTTCTACTGGTGCCACATCCTCCAAAGACCAGAAACCACCAAAGCCGCACTGGAGATGTGTGAAGATAGACCCTTTCAACCAACACTACATGCTCGGGGACCCTGCCTCCGAACGGAATATCGTCAGGGGTAAGTTCCTCGACTTTTCTTGGGCTCTATCTTCAAACCTAGGGGAGTTAGTAACCATGCTAAAGGTTCAGGGTGGAAAACCTCTTCTGTGAGATAACGGAGTGGTATCCCCAAGAGTCTGTCGATTTCTTTCAAAAATCTTGTTATCAGAAACGGTGATGCACAATCTTTTGTTAATTCCACCCCAATCTTCTTCAATCTTGAAAAACTGTCCCAAATCCTTGGAGTCCCTGCTACTGGCCTGTCCTTCTATGAGAAAGGAGTCCTTCCTGAAATCCCTGGGGTCCCACAAAATAAAATCTATCGCTTTTTCTCCTCCAAGAAAAAGATTGGCTCACCCATACCCCGTGGCGATCTCTCCATTTACACCAACTCCTACACATTCTGGTCATCAAAAACATTGTCCCACGAAAAGAAGGAAATCTCATGGTCAACTGCTTGGACCTCACCATAATGTACTGCATAATCAACCGTCATTCCATTAATCGCCCACATCATTCTCTATCACCTAGCCCAGTCTGCGATACCCCGAAACACTCCCGGGGGGTATGTGTTCTGGCTGCCTCGAATTCTCAAATTCTTTCAGGTACCCCTGGTGACATCGACGCCAGAGTCCATCGAAGAGGCAAACACTATCAACCTGCGGTATCTGATTCGGCTGACATCTATCGACAAATCAAAGCTGCTGCCACCACCATCAACTCCAACGACGGCGGGAACATCCACTTCTCAAGAGACAGTCCTCAAGCTACACTCCTACCCCTCCTGGAGAAAGTGGAGCGACTCCTTGCGCAAGCAGCAGAGCTGATTCAGGGGCAAACGTGGATGATGGACAGACTCGCTGGGATAGAGATGACTGTGGAGGCCTTGCAAGAGCAACTCCTTGACATCCAATCCACCTTGACTCCAACCCCTTAGCCATGACGTGTGTGTGTAGTGTTAGGACTTAGGCTGTTTTTAAGTTTTTAAACACTTTTTTGCTGGTTTGTGTGTGAATATTTTGACTAACTCTGTGTGACTGTGGGCTTCCCTCTAATGAAAGCAAAAGGGGGAAGCGGTGAATCCCGTCTAGTGTACGGGTGATTCTGTTGCTGTTTTAAACTGCTTATGGATTTGCGCTGCTGGACCGTGTGGTCTAGTATCTTAACTGCTTTATATACTATGCTATATCCTGCCTATTTAATATTTGCTTGCCTGGAGTCCCTCTACGATCAAGGGGGAACCTAAATGGAGTCTTTGAACTCAATTACTACTGCTGCTATTAAGAGGGAACTTCGACATGGTCGGTTCCCCTAGTCCTTGTGTTTATATTTCAGGATTGACTCCATCGGGATTCACGGAGGTTTGCTATCATCAGCAACAAGGGGGAACTGTTGGGACATCGGAGTGTTGCAGAGATAGCCTATCACCTCGACAGAGTCAATCATCCCTAGACAGACACAAAGAGTGAGCCGCTTCAATAGAGTCCACGTAACTAAGAAGACTTCACAGACTCTCCCGTGCTGTTGCGAATAATAAGGAGTCAACTCGGGAATGCCTTAATCGCCACAACGGTCATGAAGTCTTCCCTCAACACCCGAAGATCGCGGCCCAAGTAATGAGACTACTCAAAGCCATTGGAAGTTGCCCACTAAGTTAGTTCTGGTATTTTCAGAACTAACTCCTTCGACCTACCGTTGTATTAAGAGTATAAATAAGTTGTGTAATAGTCAGTTTGTGGTGTGCTTTCATTGAGGATTATTTTAGAGCTTAGAGAGAGAAAGAGAATCGCTTTGTAAGCAGAAAGAGAGAGAGATACGTACCAAGTTAGTTTGCGCTTTTAGATAACTCTGCCTAGGAAGATCCTAGTTTCACTACGCTTACCATTGATCTGATTAGAAAGTGTGTTGGGTGAGTGAGTGAAAAACCGCTAAGTAGATCCTTTCTACTTAGTGGACATTTGTAAGTTGTTTTATTTGACCAGGAAATGAAATAGCTTATTTGTGTATCTTGCTGGGTCCCACAGAGTCCTTCTCCCTTTTCATCGCTTCGCTTCAATTACCGCAAAAGTCTTCCGCACCCTTAGATTAATCAATTCGATTGAGTGCCTCTACATCACAGAGTGCTTCTCACTTACGAAGGTGATTGAGTCAAACCAACTCTTAGACTCACACATTTGGTTGGTTTGAGTTAGCCACCCGATCCTACACAAGTAAAGGTGGTTTTCTCTTGGTCTTCCTTAGCAATTGGAATTTGAAAATAACCGGAGTAACCATCTAAGAAACAGTAATATTCTTGCCCCACAAGCCTTTCTAGCATTTGGTCAATAAAGGGAAGGGGGAAGTGATCTTTCCTAGTGGCGGCATTTAACTTTCTATAATCAATGCAAACTCTATGCCCAGTAATAGTACGCTGAGGAATTAATTCACCTTTATCATTAGGCACCACAGTTAAACCTCCCTTCTTAGGTACTACCTGAGTAGGACTTACCCATTCGCTGTCAGAGATTGGGTAGATTATACCTGCATCCAGTAGCTTGATAACTTCCTTCTTGACTACCTCTTTCATATGTGGGTTTAGTCTCCGCTGGGGCTGTCTCAATGGCTTGTAGTCCTCCTTAAGATAAATACGGTGGGTGCAGAATGTATGAGCAATGCCTTTGATATCAGCAATGGACCATCCTAGCGCCTCTTTGTTCCTCCTCAAAATCTGCAACAAAGCTTCCTCCTGTTCATCAGTTAAAGCATTAGAAATAATAACAGGTAAATCAGTAGGAGGAACTAAGAAAGCATATTTAAGGTGACTAGGAAGCGGTTTAAGTTCAAGAGAAGGTGGTGATTCCACCGAAGGAGCTAGTGTCTTTGGAACTCGGTCCAGCGGTTCCTCCTCGATCCTGTGGTTCTTCCTATATGGCCTCCAGCAGAGAAGCTGAAATGCTATAGCAGAGACCTCAGAATCATCATGAGGGTCTCTATAGAATCTACCAAGCACTTCTCCAATGCATCAAGCTCCGTGGGGCTGTAAGAATAATCCGCATCAAAGTGTCAATACAATCTAAACTGAAACAAGCATGACATCAGAAGGATGGGTAGCAGCCTTGGTCATATCAAATACAAGCTGCTCATCATGTAAACGTAGTATAATCTTCCCTCCTTCAACATCAATAAGGGTCCTTGTTGTACGCATGAATGGTCGACCTAAAATAAGTGGTACTACCTTGTCTTCCTCCATGTCTAAAATAACAAAATCAGCAGGGAAAGCAAAAGTACCAACCGAAACAATAAATCTCTTACCACACCTCTAGGTAGGATAATTGACCTGTCAGCTAATTGCAAAGTAATTCGTGTAGGCTCACATTCTCCTAAACCAAGCTTTAAATACATAGATAAGGGCATTAAATTAATACTTGCCCTAAATCACATAAAACCTTATCACAATTCACATTACCTATCGCGCACGGTATGACCGGAGTACCTGGATCATCAAGCTTAGGTGGAAGCTTCTTCGAAAGAACAGCTGAAACGCTCTCAGTAAGCTGCACAGTATCCTTCTCCACTAAAGACCGCCTATTGGACAGGATGTCTTTCATGAACTTCGCATATATCGGCATCTGCTTCAAAGCTTCAGAAAAAGGAATGTTAATGGTTAGTTTCTTAAAAATACTCAAAAAATTACCAAACTGCTCATCCAAGTCTCTCTTCTCCAACCGGTTTGGAAAAAGAACTGGCGCTTCAGCAAATGCGCGTCGTGGAGGTGTGGAAGTCTTAGTAGTCTTGCTAATCGACACCTCCTCTTCAACTGGTTCCTCCTGAGAACCTGCTGGTGCAGTCTCTTCACTCTGCTCAACATTAGGAAGAGGGACCTCAACTTCAGGGACCACCGGGTCAAGCTGTGTACCACTCCTCAACGTGATAGCCTTGGCATGCTCTCTCGGATTTGCTCCGACTGACTAGGCAAGGAACCCAAAGGACGCTGAGCCAACTGCTGCGATATCTAAGACAGCTGAGTCTCGATGTTTCTATTGAACATCCTCTGATCATTGTTAAAGTTCTCTGCTCCTGATTGAAGGCTTCCAACTCATTGAATTTCTTCATGTTGACTGTGATGAAATCATTCATCTGGCCAGAACTTCATCCATACTAGAAGACGCTCCAGCACCCGAATTCTGTGCTTGCTGATTCTGCAGTGGCTGCTTCTGATAAGAGGGATTATACTGCTGTTGGGGCCTCTGATTGTAATTGTTGTTACCGCCAGCTTGGTAACAATTCTGCTGCTGAGCGTGGTAACCCGGATTGCCTTGATTCCCAAAATAATTACCCGTATGTTACCAACATAATTCGCTGTCTCTTCTTGTGGTGGAGAACACTGGCACATGTTGGAAGCTCTACCGCAGTATTCGCAAGGTGGGTAAACCTCAGAAACAGCTGCTGCATTTGACTGCAGATTCATAACTGCACACATACGCTCAACTGCTTCGACATTGCTTCTATCTTGGCAGCCAAGAAAGTGTTTGAATCTACTTCATAACTCCAGCAGGTTTCTTCGGTGCAGCTTCTCCGGCTCTCATACCTCCCCACTGATTAGCTGTTGTAGTAATAGTCTCTAACAGCTCTTTAATTCATGTGATAGGCAGCTCCATCAAACTTCCTCCAGCACATGTATCGACCAACAACCGGCTAGAAGGGTCAAATCCTTGTAAAATGACTGCAGTACAACCTCTTCTCCTAGTCCGTGATGTGGTACCTTCCTTACGATCCCCTTAAAACGCTCCCAAGCTTCAGACAAGGTCTCACCGGCAAACTGTTTGAAGTTAGTGATTTCTCCTCTCATGGTAAGCATCCGAGTGAGCCGAGCAACCTCCTGCGAAGCTGGTGTCGAACACGCTCCTACCAATCTCAGGAATGTGGTGAGGTGGACATTCGGGTCTTCAGTGACCGTCCCACTGAACTGAGGCGCGTTCATCACCATGGTCACATAGTAGGTCTTGAACTGCCACTGCACTCCTACTGGCAATGCAGGAATCACTATCGGCGACACCAACCCTTCCACACTTGGACGGGTGTAGTCCCTCGTCTGCCTCTCGTGTTTGCCATGTTAACTGCTGGTTGAACTTCGAACCTTCTTCAACAACAGGTGGTTCAAGCACCTCTCTTCACCTGGTGGATCTAGATTCAAATCCCTCGAAGCTGTCTTGCAAAATCTCGATCTTGAGATTGAGTTCGAACTCCGGTTCTCCTAACTACTGAAACGACAGAATAGAAACTTGTAACACCCCATCCACAACGTCGCACTTTATAACCATCTGCAGCGGAAACATAAACCATCACATTACTTAATCCGTTGGTGTTACACGCCGTTAACCACCCACGTGGCTAACAAGGCTAATACATACATATTATATCGGTCTGATGGACTAGATCCCCGAGCAACTACACCATACAATCCTGATTCCATTTCCAACAATTATTTACATATACATCCCCCACTGTACCGAGTATTCATTAACCAATGCCGATAACAAATTCGGTCTTACTACACCTATAACACATACACCATTAAAGGGCTACCAATGTACAAACATCTACCCCGTCCTACTCTCAAACGGCTTCCAGCTCCTTGTACCTGAAATAGAAAAAGGAGAAAGGGTGGCCCCCAAGGGGGTCAGCACCTTTGCTGGTATGGTAATCCCGCAGCCCGCATGCTACCGGGCCACGCACAACTAATTGTCGTCTTAGCATGCAGTTGATTATATTTAAATCACGCATGTAAACCATAAACACCCAACACATTGCATACTCCCAACTATAGGGCTCAACAATACCAACACATCCACACATCCACACATAACAAACCATCCATTATTACCTTTAACCTTAAAGTGGCTCTCCTCTAAACGGAGATACTTCCTTTATAGACGACACTTACCCAGTAACCGGGTTATTCTTAGACACTTTTATATAAACCTGAACTCACAACCATAATCCACATATCCACAATTTACCACATATAACTTCACACCGAATAGGAATTGCAATACATCCATAACACATAATACAACAGGTACGGTTCTCTAAGGAACCAACCCAACCATAATTAGTTCACTTTAGAGCCTAGAGAATGTTGCCAAACTCATGATAAGCTCGTTCCATAACTTGCTACCGTTTCTTTAAATGAACAGATAACTTAACACCAAGGTGCGTCGGGTACAGTAAACCAAGCACACCGAACAACCATTGTATGCCCCAGAAAACCGACGTGAGTCAGTAACATAGCTTTGGCTAAGCTAAAGGGAAGATTGGAAACCCAATGAGTAAACAACCTAACATACACCAAGAGAGTCGAACCGGGTATGACATCGACTCCCGTCCATCACACGCGTGGCCGGAACATGACCGGACTCCACCCCCCCATTAGTACACATACTTATAGTTAAGTAGTTAAGGCTCCATTATGGAACCTATCACATCCACACACCATTCGGTATCACAACCGTGTTAAGCATGTAAGGGAGGTTCACACACCTACAAACAATAACCATACACAACTAACTCACGCATAGCCGTGGTTAGAACGTCCCCAAGGTTTGGGTCGTTAACTCCGAATACCGATCTCTCATGTGTTCCTAGTTTAGTTAGCTAAGGTTTAACACTTGTGAGATTAAACGGTATCGGGACCATTTGCGCCACATAAATGAATTACTATAAACTCATTCATGTTTTATCTTACAAGGTGGCAAACACACAGAAAAACACATTGGCATACAAGCCGGTGTAATCCGGTAGGACACAGGTTGCAAGAAAACCATACCTGTCTCCGGAGTCCACTCCACCATGTCCACTTACGTTCCTCGAACAATTCTCGAACAACTGGTACATAAAGTTGTTTTCATTAACACTGGGGTAACATGTTTGTGTAACGTCGAATGACCGTAGTTGTCCCGTTAACTAGTTAAATGACTTAACACTTTTAACTTGATTTACTTCACATTTTATTCCAACTTCCCACCCACCAAATTGTCATTATAACTCACCAAACATGTCCTTAATAACCTTACAACATCATTATCCATCAATCCCCATCATTAGACACCATTTTCCAACCTTAAACAACAATTTTAGAGTGGTCCGGGACTTGGTCCTTACCCTAAGTCCCGGACCAACACTTACAAACATTCTTCGGCGTATTTCATAGGGTGGTCCGGGACCTTGTACTCACCCCAAGTCCCGGACCAAAACCAGTGGTGCACTCTCGGCCTATTTTCATGCATAGTCCGGGACTTGAACCATAACCTAGGTCCCGGACCAAACCTACAGAATTGTTAAAATTGCATTTATCAAGTGCTGTTGCCTTAGTTCTCCACCTCCATTAATTGTATAAACTTACCATATGACCTTAGGTATATTCTAATGCCAAAAATACCACTTCGATTCACCTTAAAACATTGTCCAACTTGTTACCAATTTTCTTATATTTTACCCACATTACCTAAACCTTAAACCAATTTCTCCAAGACTTGAACACATCCTAAGAACACCCATTAGATTTCTAAAACTTCCAAGATAATGCCTAAGTCCTGTAGCACCTTAGAACACCTTAATGCATGTTTTCTTCCTTAGCAAAACATTTACCCATCCTTACATTTCCTAGTTCACCAAAGTTCACTTAAACACTTAAGACTCCTTATTCATTTTACAAATTTTCGCCATAGGTTCTCTTAGCATATCATCATTCCAAAACTCATAGTTTCACCCTTAAACATTCAAGATCACCTAAATCCATCAAGAACACCATCACACACAAACCTTCACCAAATTACACCACAACACAATATAGTGCTTAACTTAAGTTGCTTGGCACTAAGGCCCTTAAATGACATGGCTCTTAGGCCTTAAATTGCTTAAACCTTAAACACTGAATTTCCACAAGTATATATTGCCTTTGACCTGCAAATACACCCAACAATACATATGCCCTTAATAAACTCCATGAGGGCATTTCACTAGCTCATTTACCATTGGCATTTAAATCATATTGAGATAGTTTGTTACCTCTTTCCTTCAGATTTTTACTTGAACATTCTTGTTCTTCCTTGTTTGGAAATCGGCAAGAGCACTTGTTACTTGCCAATGTTCTAACCAACACACAAGTACAACCAATGAGCATTCAAGCTTCATGCTTAAACTCACTTACAAACCCTAGGTTATACATATTGTCTTAACACACAAGGATAGTTGTTTTACCTTAAATCTTGAAGAGAGTTGTACATATACAAAGAGAGGACTTCACCTAGTCCATGAAAGGTTGAAATGAAGATATGGAAGAACAAGAGAAGACACCATTAATGGTGAATTTTCGGACAGCACCAAAACATGAGGGAAACTTCATTTTTCTTTGAGTTCCCTTACCTTGAAGCAAAGGAGAACAACAAGGTGTAAAAAGATGTGGTCAAGCTCCTTCAATGGTGAATCTCCATGGCACCGAAATGGAGCTTTTGAAGTCTTGAAAAGATAGAAGTGTAGAGCTTGCTTCAACTAGAAGAACGGTGGTCTCGAAATTGAATTTGGACCATGGAGCTAGGAGTTACATGTGGTCAAAGATGGAGTCTTGGTGTGTATTATTGCAAACGTAAATGGAGAATGAAGAGAGGTTGAAGAGAGCTTGCAACCGTGTGAAATGTAGAAGGAAAGGAGAAGATGAGGATAAGTCTTGCTTTTACAAGATATTAGTATTAATAAGTAACTTTCTCCTTTTACCTTCTTGCCCTTCCTTCCCTTAATTAATTTCCTTTACATGTTGGTGACTCACCATGCTAAAAACCGGCCCCCATCATTTATTTAGAGATAGTTTGCTCTTATTGACCCATTTAATTACTTGTAACAACATATGTTACAAACTAGCTTATTAAAGTTACTATTCACTAAAACAAGGCACTTAGATGTGAAATTTTTGATTTCCTATTGATAGAGGCTCCAAATGTGTTACAAATTAGTACACATATTTATTAAGAGTAATGATGGACATCTAGCCAGTCAAAACTCATTTACAAGACAATTTTCCAAAAATGTGCTTTAAGACTCCTTAAAGCACATTTTGTGGTTTAACTTGTTTTCAAGCTTAGTTTCTTCAATAATGATTTAATATGTTCATTAACATATTTCCAAGGTCTAGAAATGACCTTAGGTTTTATACAAGGTTAACCAAGTCTAGAGCAATTTTGCTTAAATTGACCTTAAGGTGTTTCCTTGTATTTTGCTTGGTTAATTGTTCACTGAAGTTGTTAAGGCACTTTTTAGCCTTTGAATACCATAGTTTAACATTTAACCAACATATGAAGGTTTGGGGTATTTCAATCTACCCCCCTTAAAAGAACTTCGTCCTCGAAGTTCACATTTCCCAACACATCATTTGATTAGAATACGGGAATTACTTTCAAGATAAACTTCCATTACCAACACACCTTACACCACAACCTCGGACTTGACGGTCCGGGTACATATACACATCCATCCATAACATATCATTCTCACATGATTACCTCGGACTCAATGGTCCGGGTACCTTAACAGTAATGTACTCACATAACAACCCTTAGACTCTCAGGTCTGGGTAACATACCACCTTTGGACTCATAGGCCCAGGTAACATAATCATTTCAGAACTCAACCCTATTAAGACTCAAGGTCAAAGTAATATTTATTACTCGCACCACACAACATGCCTTAGCATGTATAACAACCAGAAATACCTTTTCCATCTCTTTATGGGCTCGAGTCCCATGTTGAGTACATATACACTGTGATCCCCGCAGAACCCGGTCGCGATGGACACCTTCTGGTCCCCGTTCCTTTGGGAGATCAAAACATTCACTTAAGTTTTAACATATGTACTTACTCATGTCACCGGTCCGAAGACAAAGGCTCATACGTCCTCAGCTCGTCAAGCAAGTACTACGAAAAAAAAATTAGTATATATTCTTTACAGGTCGAGCCATGTTATTTAAGGGCCTAAGTGCCAAGCAACTTAGTTAAGCACTATATGTGTTGTGGAGTAATTTGGTGAAGGTTTGTGTGTGATGGTGTTCTTGATGGATTTAGGTGATTTTGAATGTTTAAGGGTGAAACTATGATTTTGGAATGATGATATGCTAAGAGAACCTATGGCGAAATTTGTAAAATGAATAAGGAGTCTTAAGTGTTTAAGTGAACTTTGGTGAACTAGGAAATGTAAGGAATGGGTAAATGTTTTGCTAAGGAGAAAACATGCATTAAGGTGTTCTAAGGTGCTACAAGGACTTAGCATTATCTTGGAAGTTTTAGAAATCTAATGGGTGTTTTCTTAGGATGTGTTCAAGTCTTGGAGAAATTGGTTTTAAGGTTTAGGTAATGTTGTGAATATATATAAGGAAATTGAGTAACAAGTTGAACATGAAACTAGGGATGTTTAAGATGATATTTTGGCATTAGAATATACCTAAGATCATATGGTAAGTTTATACAATTAATGGAGGTGGAGAACTAAGGCAACAACACTTGATAAATGCAATTTTAACAATTCTGTAGGTTTGGTCCGGGACCTAGGTATGGTTCAAGTCCCGGACTATGCATGAAAATAGGCCGAGAGTGCACCACTGGTTTTGGTCCGGGACTTGGGGTGAGTACAAGGTCCCGGACCACCCTTGAAATACGCCGAAGATTTTAAGTAAGTGCTGGTCCGGGACTTAAGGTAAGGACCAAGTCCCGGACCACTCTAAAATTGTTGTTTAAGGTTGGAAAATGGTGTCTAATGATGGGGATTGATGGATAATGATGTTGTAAGGTTATTAAGGACATGTTTGGTGAGTTATAATGACAATTTGGTGGGTGGGAAGTTGGAATAAAATGTGAGAGTAAATCAAGTTAAAAGTGTTAAGTCATTTAACTAGTTAACGGGGATAACTACGGTCATTCGACGTTACACAAACATGTTACCCCAATGTTATGAAAACAACTTTAATGTACCAGTTGTTCGAGAATTGTTCGAGGAACGTAAGTGGACATGGTGGAGTGGACTCCGGAGACAGGTATGGTTTTCTTGCAACCTGTGTCCTACCGGATTACACCGGCTTGTATGCCAATGTGTTTTTCTGTGTGTTTGCCACCTTGTAAGATAAAACATGAAATGAGTTTATAGTAATTCATTTATGTGGCGAATCTGGTCACCAATACCGTTTAACCTCAAATAGTGTTAAACCTTAGCTAACCAAATCTAGGTACACATGAGATATCGGTATTCGGAGTTAACGGCCCAAACCTTGGGAACGTTCTAACCACGGCTATGCGTGAGTTAGTTGTGTATGGTTATTGTTTGTAGGTGTGTGAACCTCCCTTACATGCTTAACACGGTTGTGATACCGAATGGTGTGTGTGTGATAGGTTCCATAATGGAGCCTTAACTACTTAACTATAAGTTATGTGTACTAATGGGGGTGAGGAGTCCGGTCATGTTCCGGCCACGCGTGTGATGGACGGGAGTCGATGTCATACCCGGTTCGACTCTCTTGGTGTATGTTAGGTTGTTTACTCATTGGGTTTCCAATCTTCCCTTTAGCTTAGCCAAAGCTATGTTACTGACTCACGTCGGTTTTCTGGGGCATACAATGGTTGTTCGGTGTGCTTGGTTTACTGTACCCGACGCACCTTGGTGTTAGTTATCTGTTCATTTAAAGAAACGGTAGCAAGTTATGGAACGAGCTTATCATGAGTTTGGCAACATTCTCTAGGCTCTAAAGTGAACTAATTATGGTTGGGTTGGTTCCTTAAGAGAACCGTACCCGTTGTATTATGTGTTATGGATGTATTGCAATTCTATTCGGTGTGAAGTTATATGTGGTAAATTGTGGATATGTGGATTATGGTTATGAATTCAGGTTTATAATAAAAGGTGTCTAAGAATAACCCGATTACTGGGTAAGTGTCGTCTATAAGGAAGTATCTCCGTTTAGAGGAGAGCCACTTTAGGTTTAAAGGTAACAATGGATGGTTTGTTATGTGTGGATGTGGGATGTGTTGGTATTGTTGAGCCCTATAGTTGGGAGTATGCAATGTGTTGGGTGTTTATGGTTTACATGCAGGATTTAAATATAATCAACAGCATGCTAAGACGACAATTAGTTGTGCGTGGCCCGGTAGCATGCGGGCTGCGGGATTACCATACCAGCAAAGGTGCTGACCCCCTTGGGGGCCACCCTTTTCTCCTTTTTCTATTTCAGGTACAAGGAGCTGGAAGCCGTTCGAGAGTAGGACGGGGTAGATGTTTGTACATTGGTAGCCCTTTAATGGTGTATGTATTATAGGTGTAGTAAGACCGAATTTGTTATCGGCATTGGTTAATGAATACTCGGTACAGTGGGGGATGTATATGTAAATAATTGTTGGAAATGGAATCAGGATTGTATGGTGTAGTTGCTCGGGGATCTAGTCCATCAGACCGATATAATATGTATGTATTAGCCTTGTTAGCCACGTGGGTGGTTAACGGCGTGTAACACCAACGGATTAAGTAATGTGATGGTTTATGTTTCCGCTGCAGATGGTTATAAAGTGCGACGTTGTGGATGGGGTGTTACAAAAGTGGTATCAGAGCGAAGTATCGCTCTGATGACTGAATTACCGAGCTTAGGAAGTACCGAGATAAGATTTTAGTACTTTGGGTTAAGGGTTGAGTGATAGCGTGAGAGATACGCTAGTTAGGAATACCAGTGTACTGGATACCTACTATATCCATCCCGCCCTCCACAACCCCTATTTTATGACTTGGGGAGGAACGCCAGGGAGATGAAAGCCCTCTCTTACCCGGGAAGACCCGGTCTGGCTGTTATTAACTATCTTGTAAGTATGGGGAACCTGTCATACGGTAGATTCTGAAAAGTAGAAATCCCGGAGACGGCTCCCAGGTGAACAACTGTAACCGCACTGGATAGCAAGAATGAAGAATCTTGTGTATGGGAGAATGAAATTTCCGGCAACCTGGGTCGACATGCCGAGCAGTCGAAAACTACCAGCTTGCAACAGGCAAGAAGTGAAATAATGAAACCCGAGACGAGAGTCTACGGGATAGCAAATGTTAGATAATGGCACCAACGGTATACCAACCGACAAAGGAACTACAACGTAGTACCCAGACAAGAGACAAGTCTCAGTAACCACGACAAATGCGTGGAATGGGCTACGAAGAGGATGCAATAATAAGTAAAAGGGGTCTCCCAGAATGGGAAACACCCTAGTAAATGATTATTAGAGGAGGACAATGAGAAGTTGTGCAGGAGATTAGTTACCAATTAGAGTATCCAAGTAAGGACCCATGAGACCACTGAATACGGTGCAGACAAAAACAGTGCCGCAGCCGGTACATGTTGAACCGACAGCCAGTTAACAGGGCGCACTTGCCGTGGCAAGTGCAGCTATAACAGGGCTGTTCGAGGAAAAAAAATTTGACAACTACAAACTACTTAGTAAAGTACCCAGAAAATAAATGTGATCATCGTAACCGTGGAAGGGCTTAACAGCCTAACCTTTGTAAATGGGAATATACCAGTCGGCAAGAAGCTAGACTTGGTTAAGGCAAGAAGGCATTGTGAAACCATGAGAATTTTTCTTTCAAACTCAGATTTAATTTCAAACTCGTTTCTTTCAAAACCAATTCTCTTTTAAACCAATATTTCTTTCTAACCTTCTTTCAGACTAGTTTACCTTGTAATAACCGGACGGAAACCGGTGAACCCGAGGTAGCAACCCGACGGTATGGGTGGAGTTCTTAATGATACAACGGTGGATAAACCTCCCCTAGATTAAGTTCGGGAAACAGGGATGTATATTGTCAAAGGACAATATAAGGGAGTTGACAACAGAATACTTCACCTAGGCGTGTGACGGACACTACGAGTGTACCAACTGAAATGTGGGACGACCGCACTCCGATAGGAGCATGTGGGCCTGACAGACCTACTTATGGATAAGTCGGGTAAGTAGTAATGTATCAGTATGATACCCCATATATGTATACGAGAGAGTCCAAAACACGGGAAGTAGTCGACTCCATACTACGGTCAGCAGTAAAAGTCAAGTAAGAGCTAAGGATTACCACGAATGGTTGAAGTAAAGGAACCCAGTTGAGAAGACTAAATGAATTGGTAAATACGTCCAAGAGAATGTATAGGTTCAAGAAGTGCGAAGAGCACGGATGGTTATGTAAAGACATCACATATGTCTTAGGAAGCTGAAGGAATGAGACATGGTAGCTGGAACGAATACCCAGCTAAGAACATAAGAAGGCGAAGTTTACTGAAAGCACCCATGAGTGCAAGCCAATGTAATGACAAACCTTAGCAACACCCAGGAGCAATCCTTGAGGGGTGTTTGGATCAAACATTGTCGAATGAGACAATGTAACAGAAACTCAAGAGTTGAAATAATTACTCGGGTTAAACACCGAAGAGAACCCACTTAACAGTAGGACCCTAAGTTGCCAAAGAGACAACTTGGAAGGAATCGAGATGTGACGACCTTGTTAAACCATGTAATGTCGTGCAGAAAAGTAATTGTGTGGAAGTAGCCTTTAGTGAGCAGAGCTCGAGGCAGTGGCTTATAAGCCACAAGCAAGACATGTTATGTCAAATTGAATCAATTGTGGAAGTTTGTGTTACACAAGAAAATAAAGCGGAGAACGAACCACTGCTTAAGAGTGGGGATACCTCTCAATATTGTGAAACCGCAGGAGCGGTAGCTGTGTGAACCAAGTTTAAGAAATATATTAAGGATGGACCATGTTATTATTGTGGAAGAACAGCTAGTTTACTAGCATGTAGGTATAACGTGGAGCACCGAGCTGAGTAACGCCGGTTTATAACTCAAGGTGAGCAACGCTCAAGGAGCATTCAGTAGTCATCCATGAGGATGATGCAAGTATATGTGTGGAAACTAATATGACAGTGAATACCATGTAAGTTAGTGTTTGCAAGGAAAAAGAACACGGTACGCAGAAAGCGACCGTTGTATAAGTATGGATTAGGTGATGGTATGACAAATAAGCGGAGTGATGCGTTAAATCCAGTAAAGATACAATGGGAAGTGATAACAAATAAACTGGACAGTAAGCCAGTAGCCGGTATTATGAGATAAGAATCTCAGTGAAGCACAGTGTGAATTCCTATGGCAATTGCATGAGAGATTTACTGCCAAGTTTACGCCTCTGCACTCTGTATGACTGAGTGTTTTGGTATTGCGTTTGCACAGTAATGATCGAGTGGGATAGCTAGGATTTGGAAGATGATAATGGTGGAAGGCGAACAAAGAGAATTATAACACTATAAGACTGAAGCATATGAAATGCAAGGTCATATCAATGAAATGATACAGGTGCAGAATTAAATGTGGAAGTAGGAGAATTGGAGGTGTACAATACAGTATGGATAACGAATGGACAGGTCAGAATCGAAACTGGTTAGGAGTTAAGAAAACTCCAATGAGAATTCTTGGTAAGGAACTAAACCGCTAATATGGTCAAGATCCTTTAACGGACCGCGTGGAAGTTAAAACACTTCACGACGGCAGAACATTTTAAGCCTATGTTCAGTGATTGATTACGTGGGCGTAATCCCTTTTAAGGGGGGTAGAGCGCAAACCGCTTAGTGTGTTTTACCGTACAAGTGTACGTGAACTTGTGTACACAAACTATTTATGATGGCACAAAAATAATTTGTTATGATGGTTGGTTTGGTTAAATGGTGGTAATTGCGCACAGAAGATGCGAAATACCATTGTGGTAGGTGTGACTACCTTGGTAATGGTTGTGGGTAGTACAAGTGTTAGGAGTAAATAAACTCCTGGGGGAACAAAACCCCAATGGTGTGTGTTCGTGAATACCAAATGTAACACGATGTATTGTATTTTGATTAAAAAAATGGTATATATATACAGTGTGGTGATTTATGAAGGGTATGAAACTGACATGGAACCTAGTAAGAATTAGATTCCCTAGGTAACTTGATTAAAAGAAAATGGATATAATTGATGGACTGAGTTCTATCCCTTGGAGATGTGATGATTATGATTAGAATGATTGAAAAGATAGAAAGGGAAATGTGTGTATTATTTGATCCTTGAAAATGAAGTGGGAGGTGGAACTTGATTTGCATGTGATCAAGGGAAGCCGAACACAAATTGGGGTGGAAGGATAGTTCAACACTGATGCTGATCACATCAGGGTTGGATGACTCTTGAAGCTCCCTATAAGTGGTCACAAGTAACACCACTAAGAAAGGATGCAAAGAGCATAAGTTGGACTTGGAGTTGTATTGAACTTTCAAAAGGTTTTCAATTGGTATTTCCAAAACAGTGGATTGATATTTTGAATAAAGGATTCTCCTGTTTACTTAACCTGGTAAAGATATTTTTGTAGTACTTGCTCACGAGCTGAGGACGTATGAGCCTTTGTCTTCGGACCGGTGACATGAGAAGTACATATGTTAAAATTAAGTGAATGTTTTGATCTCCCAAAGGAACGGGGACCAGCAGGTGTCCATCGCGACCGGGTTCTGCGGGGATCACAGTGTATATGTACTCAACATGGGACTCGAGCCCATGAAGAGATGGAAAAGGTATTTCTGGTTGTTATACATGCTAAGGCATGTTGTGTGGTGCGAGTAATAAATATTACTTTGACCTTGAGTCTTAATAGGGTTGAGTTCTGAAATGATTATGTTACTTGGGCCTATGAGTCCAAAGGTGGTTATGTTACCCAGACCTGAGAGTCTAAGGGTTGTTATGTGAGTACATTACTGTTAAGGTACCCGGACCATTGAGTCCGAGGTAATCATGTGAGAATGATATGTTATGGATGGATGTGTATATGTACCCGGACCGTCAAGTCCGAGGTTGTGGTGTAAGGTGTGTTGGTAATGGAAGTTTATCTTGAAAGTAATTCCCGTATTCTAATCAAATGATGTGTTGGGAAATGTGAACTTCGAGGACGAAGTTCTTTTAAGGGGGGTAGATTGAAATACCCCAAACCTTCATATGTTGGTTAAATGTTAAACTATGGTATTCAAAGGCTAAAAAGTGCCTTAACAACATCAGTGAACAATTAACCAAGCAAAATACAAGGAAACACCTTAAGGTCAATTTAAGCAAATAATTGCTCTAGACTTGGTTAACCTTGTATAAAACCTAAAGGTCATTTCTAGACCTTGGAAATATGTTAATGAACATATTAAATCAATTATTGAAGAAAACCAAGCTTGAAAACAAGTTAAAACACAAAATGTGCTTTAAGGAGTCTTAAAGCACATTTTTGGAAAATTGTCTTGTAAATGAGTTTTGAATGGCTAGGTGTCCATCATTACTCTTAAATAAATATGTGTACTAATTTGTAACACATTTGGAGGTCTAGGTCAATGGGAAATCAAAAATTTCACATCTAAGTGCCTTGTTTTAGTGAATAGTAACTTTAATAAGCTAGTTTGTAACATATGTTGTTACAAGTAATTAAATGGGTCAATAAAGAGCAAACTATCTCTAAATAAATGATGGGGGCCGGTTTTTAGCATGGTGAGTCACCAACATGTAAAAGAAATTAATTAAGGGAAGGAAGGGCAAGAAGGTAAAAGGAAGAAAGTTACTTATTAATACTAATATCTTGTAAAAGCAAGACTTATCCTCATCTTCTCCTTTCCTTCTTCATTTCACACGGTTGCAAGCTCTCTTCAACCTCTCTTCATTCTCCATTTACGTTTGCAATAATACACACCAAGACTCCATCTTTGACCACATGTAACTCCTAGCTCCATGGTCCAAATTCAATTTCGAGACCACCGTTCTTCTAGTTGAAGCAAGCTCTACACTTCTATCTTTTCAAGACTTCAAAAGCTCCATTTCGGTGCCATGGAGATTCACCATTGAAGGAGCTTGACCACATCTTTTTACACCTTGTTGTTCTCCTTTGCTTCAAGGTAAGGAACTCAAAGAAAAATGAAGTTTCCCTCATGTTTTGGTGCTGTCCGAAAATTCACCATTAATGGTGTCTTCTCTTGTTCTTCCATAGCTTCATTTCAACCTTTCATGGACTAGGTGAAGTCCTCTCTTGTTTATTAAACTCTCTTCAAGATCTAAGGTAAAACAACTATCCTTGTGTGTTAAGACAATATGTATAACCTAGGGTTTGTAAGTAAGTTTAAGCATGAAGCTTGAATGCTCATTGGTTGTACTTGTGTGTTGGTTAGAACATTGGCAAGTAACCAAGTGCTCTTGCCGATTTCCAAACAAGGAAGAACAAGAATGTTCAAGTAAAAATCTGGAAGGAAAGAGGTAAACAACTATCTCAATATGATTTAAATGCCAATGGTAAATGAGCTAGTGAAATGCTCTCAAGGAGTTTATTAAGGGCATATGTATTGTTGGGTGTATTTGCAGGTCAAAGGCAATATATACTTGTGGAAATTCAGTGTTTAAGGTTTAAGCAATTTAAGGGCCTAAGAGCCATGTTATTTAAGGGCCTAAGTGCCAAGCAACTTAAGTTAAGCACTATATTGTGTTGTGGTGTAATTTGGTGAAGGTTTGTGTGTGATGGTGTTCTTGATGGATTTAGGTGATCTTGAATGTTTAAGGGTGAAACTATGATTTTTGGAATGATGATATGCTAAGAGAACCTATGGCGAAAATTTGTAAAATGAATAAGGAGTCTTAAGTGTTTAAGTGAACTTTGGTGAACTAGGAAATGTAAGGAATGGGTAAATGTTTTGCTAAGGAAGAAAACATGCATTAAGGTGTTCTAAGGTGCTACAAGGACTTAGGCATTATCTTGGAAGTTTTAGAAATCTAATGGGTGTTCTTAGGATGTGTTCAAGTCTTGGAGAAATTGGTTTAAGGTTTAGGTAATGTTGGTGAATATATATAGGAAATTGAGTAACAAGTTGAACATGAAACTAGGGATGTTTAAGATGATTTTTGGCATTAGAATATACCTAAGATCATATGGTAAGTTTATACAATTATGGAGGTGGAGAACTAAGGCAACAACACTTGATAAATGCAATTTTAACAATTCTGTAGGTTTGGTCCGGGACCTAGGTTATGGTTCAAGTCCCGGACTATGCATGAAAATAGGCCGAGAGTGCACCACTGGTTTTGGTCCGGGACTTGGGGTGAGTACAAGGTCCCGGACCACCCTTTGAAATACGCCGAAGATTTTAAGTAAGTGCTGGTCCGGGACTTAAGGTAAGGACCAAGTCCCGGACCACTCTAAAATTGTTGTTTAAGGTTGGAAAATGGTGTCTAATGATGGGGATTGATGGATAATGATGTTGTAAGGTTATTAAGGACATGTTTGGTGAGTTATAATGACAATTTGGTGGGTGGGAAGTTGGAATAAAATGTGAGAGTAAATCAAGTTAAAATGTTAAGTCATTTAACTAGTTAACGGGGATAACTACGGTCATTCGACGTTACACAAACATGTTACCCCAATGTTAATGAAAACAACTTTAATGTACCAGTTGTTCGAGAATTGTTCGAGGAACGTAAGTGGACATGGTGGAGTGGACTCCGGAGACAGGTATGGTTTTCTTGCAACCTGTGTCCTACCGGATTACACCGGCTTGTATGCCAATGTGTTTTTCTGTGTGTTTGCCACCTTGTAAGATAAAACATGAAATGAGTTTATAGTAATTCATTTATGTGGCGAATTGGTCCCGATACCGTTTAACCTCAATAGGTGTTAAACCTTAGCTAACCAAATCTAGGTACACATGAGATATCGGTATTCGGAGTTAACGGCCCAACCTTGGGAACGTTCTAACCACGGCTATGCGTGAGTTAGTTGTGTATGGTTATTGTTTGTAGGTGTGTGAACCTCCCTTACATGCTTAACACGGTTGTGATACCGAATGGTGTGTGGATGTGATAGGTTCCATAATGGAGCCTTAACTACTTAACTATAAGTATATGTGTACTAATGGGGGGTGAGGAGTCCGGTCATGTTCCGGCCACGCGTGTGATGGACGGGAGTCGATGTCATACCCGGTTCGACTCTCTTGGTGTATGTTAGGTTGTTTACTCATTGGGTTTCCAATCTTCCCTTTAGCTTAGCCAAAGCTATGTTACTGACTCACGTCGGTTTTCTGGGGCATACAATGGTGTTTCGGTGTGCTTGTTTACTGTACCCGACGCACCTTGGTGTTAAGTTATCTGTTCATTTAAAGAAACGGTAGCAAGTTATGGAACGAGCTTATCATGAGTTTGGCAACATTCTCTAGGCTCTAAAGTGAACTAATTATGGTTGGGTTGGTTCCTTAAGAGAACCGTACCCGTTGTATTATGTGTTATGGATGTATTGCAATTCCTATTCGGTGTGAAGTTATATTGGTAAATTGTGGATATGTGGATTATGGTTATGAATTCAGGTTTATAATAAAAGGTTCTAAGAATAACCCGATTACTGGGTAAGTGTCGTCTATAAAGGAAGTATCTCCGTTAGAGGAGAGCCACTTTAAGGTTAAAGGTAATAATGGATGGTTTGTTATGTGTGGATGGTGGATGTGTTGGTATTGTTGAGCCCTATAGTTGGAGTATGCAATGTGTTGGTGTTTATGGTTTACATGCGTGATTTAAATATAATCAACTGCATGCTAAGACGACAATTAGTTGTGCGTGGCCCGGTAGCATGCGGGCTGCGGGATTACCATACCAGCAAAGGTGCTGACCCCCTTGGGGGCCACCCTTTTCTCCTTTTTCTATTTCAGGTACAAGGAGCTGGAAGCCGTTCGAGAGTAGGACGGGGTAGATGTTTGTACATTGGTAGCCCTTTAATGGTGTATGTATTATAGGTGTAGTAAGACCGAATTTGTTATCGGCATTGGTTAATGAATACTCGGTACAGTGGGGATGTATATGTAAATAATTGTTGGAAATGGAATCAGGATTGTATGGTGTAGTTGCTCGGGGATCTAGTCCATCAGACCGATATAATATGTATGTATTAGCCTTGTTAGCCACGTGGGTGGTTAACGGCGTGTAACACCAACGGATTAAGTAATGTGATGGTTTATGTTTCCGCTGCAGATGGTTATAAAGTGCGACGTTGTGGATGGGGTGTTACAAAAGCATAATAAATTCTAGCCCAAGAAGCTAACCTAACTATACTTAAAGAAGGGCCAAAAACAGCAAAAAAATTCACTCGGACATTTCGTCGAACACCTTGTGTGCATACATAAATTTATTAGTTTAACAACCAATCTTGCAAAGATTTCACACACATAATAAATATCAGCATCCACAATCACAATGTGACAACAATCTAACAATTTTAACAACACATTAACATTTTATTAAACAACCGAAACATATATGTGACAACAATCTCACCTCTGTTCGCCTCTGTTGAGTGGCGGAATGAGGGCGGCGACGCCGAACTGAGCCCACCACCGACGGCGACACCAGCGAAAACGAGAGGAGGAGGAGGGCAGGCGGGCGACGGCTGTGGTGGCGGTGGAGGGTTCGAAATCGCCGCGGAACAGAGAGATGAGAAGAGGGGTTAATTAGCCCTAATGAAATCGTAATTGTTTCGAATCGGGTTGGGGGGTTAATTAAAAGGACCTATTTCGGCGGTTCCTAACAAAGAACCGCCGAAATAGGCCCTTTTAATTATTAAAAAATTAAAGAGACCTATTTCGGCGGTTCCGAACAAAGAACCGCCGAAATAGATGATTAAATTTTTTTTTAAAAAAAGAAAAATAGAAACACCTATTTCGGCGGTTGCGTGTAAGGAACCGCCGAATTAGGTTTTTTTTTATTTTTTTTTATTATTATTAGGGCCTATTTCAGCGGTTATCTAGGAACCGCCGAAATAGACCCCTTCTTTACATACGGTATACATCTCGGGCCCCTATTTCGGCGGTTTTATCTACAACCGCCGAAATAGGGGCGCCGAAATAGACGTTTTTTGTACTAGTGCAACTTCTCGTTTTTGACAGTTTTTACTAATTCTCGTTTTATTGACTTCATTGGTTCTAAAGCTTCACTAATATTTATTAATGATTATTTAGTGGACCAAAATTGTTACGAGTCTATTTGACCCGCTTAAAGTCACGTTTTCCTGGTTACCTCGAAAAACGCGCTTTAAGGTTCATTAGTGGTTTTAATCCGTTTTAAGGATCCGTTTTCTTCGGGAGTTGTTCCCATATATTATTTAGGTCTTATCCAACCTTTAGAATCCCTATAATACTCTAACTGACGTCTCATACCTCCTGGTGGTATTTGTTATTTAACGCTTATTTGGCGTTTTTCGCTTTTTAGGCGTTTCTTTATTTCTTTTAGATTCATTCTCCTTACCAGTATTAATTAGGTACCATTAGGCCCTTAAATACGTATTAGATTAATTTTAATCCTTATGTTTAAGTTCGGGGTATTTCAGTTAGACTACGTACCAGGAGTCGACTACTCCGACACTGTGAAGACTCAAAAGTTTAAGGGAATAGGCGCAGGAAGAAAGAAGAGAAGGAGTACTGAAGGAGGTGATGGTGGAGCAACCTCTGGCGATTACTACAAGAAGGGGAAGAAATTCTTTGATAAGAGGAAGGGGCGGAAGGATTTCCATGGTCAGAAGACGAAGGAGCAGGTCCCTCGTCTGACCAGTCCAGCTATTGATGCTCAGCCACTAAGGTCAGCACCATCTAGAGGCAATAAGCCAACCCAACGTCACTATTACTGTAAACGCTGTGGAAATGATCACCCAGGCGTAGACTACGCAGGTAGGAAAGTGGAGTGTCGCTATTGCAAGAAAGAAGGTCACCGGGAGTATGAATGTTTTTCCAATCCAGGAAGCCGAGTATACAAGGGGGCTAGAGGTTCACAGAGAACACCAGCTATTGAAGCGGGCAGACCCAGAGGAGGTCAAGCGCCGCAGACTAATACCTATACTAGAGGACCGGGAGGACAGCCATCCTCATCCGAGAGTCAGAAGGGAAAGGAGATAGTGTCAGGAAGAAACACACTGTACACAGTGGGAACTTCAGGCGTTGAGGCTAGCGCTCAGCGTGAAACCGGTAAAGCCTAGAACCTAACCAATGCATGATCTAAATGTGTGTTTTAGTTATTAGTCGATGAGACTTATATGTGATTAGTAAGTATCAAAATTTAGAGAGACCTAATTTAGGTAACCTCTCACCTAAATGGGATACTTCGACATTTGTTTTCCCTTATCTATGAGACTGGTCACCTGAGCCTATGAGCGAAGGTCGGAAATATCCAGAGGCATAATGCCAAGTACTTTGACCCGACATGATCTTACTTAAGCAATATTTAAACTCTAGATGAGCAAATAACTATTGTAAATGAATGTGGAACTTTGGGAATAGGCCTTGGAGGATTTATATATCCTAGGATATGGAAGTGGATCAAAACTTAAGTTATATATGATGTGTATGGGTAAGGATTGGGATCCATAGGCTAGGTTATATAATGAAGTAAGAAAGGTAGATGGAACACGAGTTCCTAGGATACCCGGTATCTTTCGATTTTTAGTAACAGAAGCGGTCAAAATTGCACAACAATTAAAAACCAACCACATACCAAACATTGAAGCCAATGCAGAGTGTGAGAGAGTACAGTGAGGAATAGTAAGTTAGTCTTTGCTTGGACCGCCGAAGGGCGTTATCAACTGTCCAAACTTATAGTAACTACAAAATTATGACCTGCCTAAATGACGAGCATATGTCATAAAAAGGAATACATTAATTAATATGAAATACTTAAGACTAAATGAATTGTCTAAAGGGTTTGTCGAAGACCTACATGTGAAGAGCAAACATTGAATTTCATGGGATACCCAGGCACTGAGCTTACCGCCCAGTGCGGGACTGGAAAAATCTTACAACCCCTTATTAACTTTGCGAGAAGATAGTGCGAAACCTTGAAATATGACAATGGAGAAACAAAATCTCAAAATATACAACTAAACATCCATCATGGATAAGCACGGGTTTTAAATACCTGAGCAAATACCAAGGGTCTCAGCTAGTATCATTATAGTGACAGTGCTGGACTCCTAATTAATATAGGGAAGAGAACAAACTTGAAATCTACATTTTCTGAAGTCAGGAGAACTACCTAATTAGCAATACCAAATGCTACATATATACATATAATATGGAGGTTGTAAACGTAAAACGTCGAGGAGTATTGATACATTTCAGGGGGCTAAGTATCATTAAATATACCTACCCTATTTAGAGGCTCACGTCCTACACTACCCTTATGGTTCTATACGAGCATATGTCTTCTATGACAGCTCAATTTATGAATGCGAATAAAGAGCGCAAGAGATCAAATAAGGTTAACCCCTATGTAATATAAATTTTAATATAAACATGGTAATGAATAACTCTCCTTGACACTTACAGTGAAGGTAGTATAAGTTATATCAAGAGTTTGAACTAATATATACACTGAAAGTGAGTGGAAGTTAAACTTAAAAGTAAGAAAACATACCCATTGGCTTGTAACAATTGTTTTACACGTAAACCTTCCTAAAGTTATATACTAATTCCCGTGATTTTAGATCCTCTATTTGTTACACCTAATCGACCTATTTCTGGAAGCCATTGAGCTTGTAGATTAACCTCGTTTCTAAGAAATAGAAACAAACAATAAGCTTGATTGTCCTATTACCAAACAGTAGGATTCAAACTGGAAACCCTTAGTTTGAGATGGTACTAATATTAAGAGATACTTAACCTAGGTTGAACATATGGTTCACCTGATTCATGAAGTTTATATGGAATAAGAAAAGCCAAGCTTTAAGGTGGAGGAAATAATACTTTATGGAGCTGTAATTGTGGAACGAGTTATAAAATTTTTCCTTAGAAGTCAAACTGTGACTGTCTTTATTCCAAGTGATGATAACCAAAGTATAGGAAATAATCAAGCCCTGATAAGTTAAATATTAGATGAGCCTTTTAAAGAGAAGAGGGTATTCTAAAGTATCCAAGTCCATAACTGAATTTATTGCTTGTATGATGGGTTTAAGAGCCAAATGATTGTTGAATATATTATTAGACAGTATGTGCCTAGATGTTTTAGTAGGAATTTATCTTTTATGCCAAGAGGAAAAACTGGCTTCCCCGCTTGATGATTTGATCAAAGGAACTTAGTTCCGGGGATTAAGGAATACACTAGATTCAAGTATAGGTTATAACAGTTATTGGAATAGTTGTATAAGTCAAGGGAAAATGTACATGTAGTAATCACCACGTCACAAAGTTCGATAAGATAAAATCTGGAAAATGATAATTATGTGGTTGTTTGATATTTGACGTGGGAGTTCGAACTTGATCCTGGTCAGATCAAGGGAAAACCAAACACAAAATGGTGTGGAAGGATAGTTCAACACTGATGCTGACCCCGTCAGGGTTGGATGATTCTTGAGACTCCTTACAAGTGGTCACAGATATTTCTATGATACGTAAGTATTTATTCTTAAATCTAATATAAAATTTGACTAATAAGTATATGAGATGTAGAAGGTGTAAATTAAGAGTTAAGTTGTCCAGGTTACCCTGAGGAGATTTAATAGCTAAAACAACTCCGCGTATGTCGGAAAAATAGTCAATTGTGAGGGAAATACTAACTATTATTATTCCATGAACCATGTTAATAAATTAAATATGAGATCAAGAGACAATTGCCTATAATAAAAGTATTCTCAAGCTAGCTTCTAAGTTATGGTCATATTGCCATCTGAAGGGAAAGATCGACCTTAAGTTTTCTTTATGAATTCAAACCCAATATATTAAAATGGGAACCTACCTATAAACATGGTAGAATATAAAGAGTAGAAACATTATACTAATACTCACATGAATTGATTCACAACCGCAAGAACATGTTCAATTGAGAGGAAACTGCACCTTGTTAGAAACCTTAGCGGGAACCCTACTGTGGTATAACTGATGAACAGACGATAGTAATCGTGTAGGTGCTACCGACAATTGGTGAATCAATAATATCAAGAAATCTTTCTATAATATACATAAGATGCATGGCTCGACCATAGCTCATACTTCACTTTGAAAATGAAAACCGAATATGGTGACAGTAAACTCAAATACCAGAATCACAAGATGATAACCTGAAGATCAAAGAGAGGGATTTTAAGTGTGCCCCAATAGTAATACAAGACCCGAGCGCTAACGATTACAACTACAATTAATGAAAGTGTGTTACACACGATAGTTTAAATAAGCCTTGAGATAATATTGGCAACGTATAAGATGGTAGATCACCTTCACCCATACATACGGGATCCAAATATAAAAGCATACTAAGGCACTATGAAATATGTCAGAGAATGCATAGATTCTTGAGGGCTATACCTAGTAAACAGACAGAAGTCATATACTGATGTCCGTAGGAGAGACCTCGAGTTCGCAGTAGGCGATCGAGTCTTCCTTAGAGTTTCACCTCTGAAGGGAATTTTTAGATTTGGGCAGAAGGACAAGCTTAGCCCGAAGTTTGTAGGATAGTACCTTATTACGGAGCGAGTGGGCCCATTAGATTACAGGTTAGATTTACTTGTTGAGCTTGGGAGAGTGCACAATGTGTTTCACATTTCTCAACTAAAGCAGTATGTGCCTCACCCGTCACATATCTTAGAGCCCGAGACACTCGAGCTAAATCCTACACTTAGATATGAGGAAACCCCAGTTCGCATTTAAGACTCTAATACTAGGGGGACCAGGAACAAGACCATTAGAATGGTCAAGGTTCTGTGGTCAAACCACGACATTGAGGAGGCGACATGGGAGTTAGAACACTCCATGTGAGACAAGTATCCAGCACTTTTCTCTTAGTTTTGTGTATACTTGTGGGGGTACGTGGGCATAACCCTTTTAAGGGGGGTAGAGCACCACATGCGACTTGCATATCTGCAGTCTATACTGGTTTTGTGTATGGTTATTTATGTTTGATTGTTGCGCATGTGTGCAATTGGTTGGATGGTTATGGTTATTGATATGTCCTATGTGACACTTGGTTGGTTATTGATATGTCCTATGTGACACTTGGTTGGTTATTGATATGTCCTATGTGACACTTGGTTGGTTATTGTTGTGTCCTATGTGACACTTGAATGGTTATGGTCGTGTTCTATGTAACACTTGATATTTATGTGTTCTATGTAACACTTGGTTAGTTAATAAAGTACATTTATTTACTTTACGGTATGTTCATTCCTATTGCAATCGCACAAGAGATTTACTGCCAAGGGTTTACGCCTCTGCACTCTGTAGGACTGAGCGTTTTGGTATTGCACGTGTGCAGTGATGACCTAGTGGGATAGCTAGGAAGTTGGGACACTTATTTGTTTTACAGTATTTATCAAGTTACTTATGCAGTGACTACAGTGTTTGTAACGAACAAAGGATATGTGTTTATTCGAGTTACATATACTCAGATTACCGATGGAATGTAGAGGTGTCAATATAGTATTGACACCCAGGAATAATAAGTATACAAGGAGTAGATATGGGGAACTTGATTCCATAAGATGTATAAGTATAAGTTATGACTTCGGGACGAAGTCCTTTTAAGGGGGGTAGACTGAAATACCCCTAACATTTAAATAATTAAATAATGGTAAATATATATTATTTAGGGGATTATTAAACCCTAGGAAGGGATATAAACACTTGGGCGTTAAAACGCACCTAAACTCCTTAAGGTCAAAAACGTGCGTTAAAGCCCGACCTTAAGCTAAACAAGTTATATAAGCTATAAACCTCAAAGGAAGTTAATCAAGGATCATTATATGACCTTTAGAATACAGGACCTCGTCTAAAACTGAGTGAAAATACAAAATGCTCGGGAGTTCCTTTATAGGCCCGAAAGTCCCGGAAATACGTTATAGGATGAAGTAAAGCATTACACTTCATTCCAAATGCACCATAACACTCTATAAGATATATAAGATGAATTCCTCATGCTAAATTCTCAGTTAAACGCAAAGTGCTAGGAGATACCTTATGGGGGTCCCATAAACCCCCGGAATGCCCCGGAGGAGTGCCAAGGTGGCACGAACTCTTATAAAATCAATTCTTAGAGTTCCTAACATCATTATTCATCATTCTAAAGAGAATGGTCAAGCTACTTTCTCAAAAATAAACAAAGTGCTCGGACGAATTTCTTAACGCTCCTTTTTGCCCCGGTTAGCCCGGGAATTGTGTTTTGAGTTTGTTATAACCCCGTATAACTCAATGTAACACCTTAACATATTATTATTGACAATAAATAAATTTCAATAAACACTTGGGACTCATAGTGACTAATTATTTTTCAGAAAATCCTTAAAGCACAAAAACGCACCTTTGGGTGTCACAAAAACGCGCTCTACGCAATTGCCTTGAAGTTTTTGAGGAGCCACGAGTTGATAATCCTAAAAGGGTATAAATTGAACATCTAAATCAATTAATGCCAGTACTAAATTCATAGTACAAGTAGGGGCATTTTTGGGTCAAAAAGGTACCTAAAATCAACATTTTTACCTTAAAACTTTCATCTTTTACCATAGTATAATGTACCAAATAAATACTGGAACCTATTACATGTTATATATGGTCTTAATACAATATAGTATGACAGGAATCAAATTAAAAATCAGTCCCAATTACCCTCCATGTTAGGCGCCATTTTATGTCTATTTTGACTAGTTTTAGCAAAAGAATTTGTCTTATGGTAAGATGACTCATCCTATCATGTATTATATGTTAATGTATCAAACATTGCAGTCAAATAAGGCTCATCTACCGTATGACCTGCAAAGAAGACAAGAAGGATTAGTATAAGCAAAAGCAATGAAATAAAATACACCAAAAGTAAACCTAGACTACAATAATGCAAAGTTGCAAGCAAACAAACAAAACAGCCATAATACTAGCCTAGTGCTGCCGATTTGGACCCATAAAAAGAGGGATTGATTGCTGTCAAATTGGTCAAGGAAGACAGCTACCTAACAATGCATGATCCCTTGTCAAATATAAACAAAATCAAGTGTGCCCATACAGCACCTAGATGTCGAGATCAAGCATGGAAAAGAGGCTTAATTGCCTTGTAAAAATCAAAATAAAATACCTATCAACTGAAATACCCCAAACTTAAATATAGGGATTAAAACTAATCTAATATGTATTTAAGGGCCTAATGGTACCCAATTAATACTAGTAAGGAAAAATAAATCCAAAAGAAATAAAGAAACGCTTTAAAAGCGGGAAACGCTAAATAAGCGTTAAATAACCATAGGAGGTATGAGACCTCGGTTAGAGTATTATAGGGATTCTAAAGGTTGAATAAGACCTAAATAATATATGGGAACAACTCCCGAAGAAAACGGATCCTTAAAACGGATTAAAACCACTAACGAACCTTAAAGCGCGTTTTTCGAGGTAACCGGGAAAACGTGTCTTTAAGCGGGTCAAATAGACTCGTAACAATTTTGGTCAACTAAATAATCATTAATAAATATTAGTGAAGCTTTAGGACCAATAAATAAATCAATAAACGAGGAATTAGTAAAAACTGTCAAAAACGAGAAGTTGTGGGGTAGAAATATAAATAACACAAACTTATGTGTCCACTTTTAAAATAAAAGTGAAAAATTGTGTGTGTGAGGGCTGTACTAATCGATGGGCTCCCCCTCTCTCACACTCTCTCACACACTCACTCTCTTATTTACAAACAAAACAAATAATAACACAACCCCCTCACCTTTATTCTCTCTCTCCCTCCATTTCACTCCCTCTCTCACGTGAACCAGCACCCCCACACTCCTCTTTCTTCCTTTCTTCCTTTCTTCTTCATGCGATTTCCATGGAGAATTGAAGAGCTCCACAAAAACATCAACTTCTCTCCTCTTGTTACTCCATCAAACATTCTCCAAAAATTATAAAAATACCACCATTGGAATCCTCTCATCAAGAGCTACATTCCTATCTTTTCAAAAATCGAAAACAACAACTTTCATCTCCATGGGTATGGAGCATTTGGAGCTTCAAGACCACCATTAGAAGGCCCTCCTTCTCCTTGTTCTTTTAAGGTAAAAATATTCCTAAAAACTCCATCTTTTTCTAGCCTCAAGGGCAAAACGAAAATGAAAACTAAAACCCTTGTTGCTCCTTGTATCCTAGCCGATTTTGGCATCTTGGTGGAGTTGGAAACTTTGTTCTTGAACCACTCCAAGCTTCATTTACACCCTTGCAAGGTAATGAGAATTCTAAACCCTAAAACCTACTTAAAGCTTAATAATAGCTAGGGTTAGTTTTTAGTGTATTGAAATGTGTATGTATATGGGTTGTAGAGTAGAGAATTTGTGTTGGCTAAACCGGTGGAGAAAGAGAGGAAGGAAGAAGAAAGAAGGAGAAAGAAAATCTTGAGGAGAAACAAGGTAAGAATGCTCTTTTGTGTAGCTTGGTAATGAGTAATGTAACATTTTTTAGAAATGAAAATGTGTATTGTAAAATGGCAATGTATTAGTAGTGTAATGTGTAGGAGAATATAAGTATCTTGAAGCCTTAAAAGACATTTAAAAACTGTCACAATTGGATTGGGAATGAGATGTTGAGTGCAGGAATTTTTAAGAGTGTTTTAGTATTGGAATCGTGTATGGGAGCTTGTATATTGTTTTTGTGTGAAACAGGTGAAATAAGTATTGAATTGTGAACTAGAATATGTGGTGAGAGTGTAAAAATATAGGGGAGGTTATGGCAAATTTTTGGTAGGAAATGTACACTTATGGATGACTTGGTGAATGGGAGAACCAAGGTGTGTATTGGAGTTGGTAGACATGTTTAGTAGTGATGAAGAGGTAGTTGTAGTATGAGAAACAAGAGGTGTGAAAATCTGTAGCAAAAGGGTATAAGGATGTATGGAGAAGTTAGGAAAAAATTAGTGTGTAAGAATTGGTAAAAAGAGTGTTGGACTTGGGTATAGATATTGTAGTTGTTGGAGATGTATTTGGGATGCTAGGAGTGACATTGGTAGAGGAAGTATTGAATGGTAGAAGTGAGTTAGAAATCTGTAGCATAGGTAAAACAAAAAACTGTTACATTGGTTGGAAAAGAAGTGAGGAATTGTGTAGGATTGATTGATGAATTTAGTAAAGAATTTGGTGGATGAACTAAGGCAATTTGGAGGGCCTAGGTAGTGTTTAAACATGTGGGATTACATGTAAGAAGATTGGAGAAACAATGGGTAAAGTATAGAACTGAAAACAGAAATAAAAATGCAAATACTGGGCCGGACCGACCTTGGGACCGAACTTGCAAGGTCGGTCGAGCCCAGATTTACAAAGACGGGAAAGCTTCTGGAATGGACCGAACTTGCGACCGGACTTGCAAGTTCGGTCGGACCAGAGAAATTCTCCCGTCTGTAACTTACTGGAATGGACCGACCTTGCGACCGGACTTGCAAGGTCGGTCGACGCAAAAATTTTCCGTCTTGTAACTTACTGGAATGGACCGACCTTGTGACCGGACTTGCAAGGTCGGTCGAGCTAAAATTTTCCGTCTTGTAAGCTACTGGAATGGACCGACCTTGCGACCGGACTTGCAAGGTCGGTCGGGCTAAATTTTCCGTTAAGTAACTCACTGGAATGGACCGACCTTGGGACCGGACTTACAAGGTCGGTCGGCCCTGGAATTTTCACCCGATGTAGCCTACTGACTTGGACCGAACTTGCAAGGTCGGTCGCAAGTTCGGTCGGATCAAAACTTACAAAAAAAAAACTATAAGACTATGGTTAGTATATGTATGTATGTATATGTATACCCACCTATACATATGTGCATATATATGTAAGTAAACCATTGTTAAGTAATTAAAAGTAAGTAAATAAAATGTAAGTATAAGAATGTGAAGACTTAGTAAGTATGAGTTAGGAAGCGTAAGGGTAACCGAATTAAATTAATGATAGTTAGATTAATTATTCAGTTGTATGTATATCATAGGATTTGAATTGTGAATATCGGAGGAACGTTGGGATACAAGTACAACGGTGAAAGGTATAATTTCTTCATGCCCTGTATCCTAATCTGGTTACCCCGATTTTTGTGCTTATTTGATCACCTAAATAAGATAAATGCATGAATCGGACTATATTGCACTTACCTGTGCTTGTTTACATTGTTTTTGATATTTGTCTTGAACAATAGTTTGTATAATTCATGAAACATATGGATGATGATGATGTGTATTGTATTTTGTAGTATACTCGTATATTGCACTGTATTTTGTATGGATGTGTATATGAGCTTTGTATCGTATTATTGTGGCTTGAATGAATGACTTCTGCTAATTCCTAACTACCTAACTCCTAACTTAAGTGAGTAAACCGGAATGAGTAGAAGTCCGATATAGCTTCGGCCACGCGTGAGGATGCGGAGTCACAAGAGGTTGGCTGCAATTCCTGACTCTTAAACTGGTCCGCGGCCCAAATCTCTTAAATGGGTAGCATCCCGGATTGGTGAGTCAAGTAAATCCCGGAGGTGGGACGGTGTAGTCCCCAGGGCCGGAGGTCCCGACGACTTAACTTGAGTAAGAGTAAGAGTAAGTAAGTATGGATCCGTAAGTATGTATGAGTATGTATGCGTATGTATGAAGTAACGAGTAAAAGAGTAATCTCCACCCGATTAACCCGGGTGGACCAATGAAGCTAACAAGAATTGTATATTGTGTATGTAATGTATATGTGTAATTCGGAAAAAGGTAAGTATGCATTGAATGTTTTATGTTGTACTTCTTGTATGTAATGAAGTGTATGTATGTGTGTATGTCTTGCGTAATGTATTGCAATACTATGTATAAAAGCATGTATGCATGTATGTTTGAATGAAATCAACCGCATGTATACGACCAAGTGGTCGGCGTACCCTCACTAGTACGCGGGGTATGCGGTTCATGCTCGGCGAAAGCTGACCCCTTCGGGGGACCATTTTTAGTGTGCAGGTACCCGAAGCGAATATGGCCAAGGAAGAGACCGGAGGCACACCCTTGTACTTAGAAAGCAAGTAGTTGTGAGAAAATGGGTAGATGTAGACTCTTAGAGAGTATGTATGAACTTGGAAGAGACATTATAAATGTATAAGGATCCTAGTAGACTCGGTGAAGTATATTGTATTGTATGGATTGAGGAGGAGTAAATATTGAATGGAGCATTGTTGTAATTGATTGATGAATGGAGTATGTATTATAGATGTGTAGTACACGGGATTCCGGTCCATCAGACCGATGCTGTAAGCAGTAGTAGTAGCCTTGTTAGCCACGTGGGTGGTTAACGGCATTGTATCACCCATTGTATGTAAGTAAGTATCCGCTGCGTGTATCTGATGTGTAAGGAGATTGGACGGTAAGCATTGTATTAATGGTAGGGGTGTTACATCAACCTAGACATATTCTTATGTCTTTAATTGATAAGAAATCAGCTGCCTACATTGAACTCCATTACCGTAACAAGCAAGAAATAAGAGACAAGTTAGTATAGATAATTGTCTTAGAAAATTCAAAAGAAACATGTACCAATCTTAGGCTTTGTCTTCTAGTTTCAAGTTGTCAAATAAAGTCTTCTAGCTCCTTTGCAATCAGCCGAAACCTAGCATGAATAATGGGCATCTTCTTGAGCCAAACAATCAAATAATAAACAAAAGAAAGACTAAACAATTTGACAATTATTGTCAAAACAATTCTACCCTTTCATTCTTTCCTTATCTTCTTACGTGAGTGTCTTTGCTCATTTGCCCCATTCAACCGAATTGTGTAAGTCTCCTATCCTCTCTTTTCTTCTTTTTGACACTTAATTCCTTAGAGCTTCAAAGCTCCATTAATGGTGTGCTAAGCTCTAACACCATTTTAATGTAATTTTCCTAGTTAAATCTCCTAAGTCTTGAAGCAAGAAATCATTCTAGCAACTCCTACAATTTTCGCCAAGCATAAGTGTTCCAAGGAGGTTCCAAGATTCAACAACAACACAAGGAACAACAAGAACAAGTTAAGGTATATTTTCATGTTTGAAAATCCTAAACAAATATCTTAAGCATTTCTGAAAATTATGAACTTCTAAACCAAGGTTCTCTTCATCATTTCATGAAGGAAATCTAGATCTACAATCATCTCAAGGTCTACCGAAAATTCCTTGAAAAATTCCTAAGGTAAACTCTTGTAAAACTACTCCAAATCTTATTTATAAATCCTTGTTAAAAGCCTAACAAATGGATCTCCTAAATATATTCAAGGAGGCCGAAAGTTCTTCAACAAAATACCATTGGAGGAGCTTGGAATTCAAGGAGAAATCAAGTACAAGAATTGTCTTGATTTAAGGAGTAAGTTTTATAATTAAGGTTTATTAAGTTTAAGCTTGATTTAAGCTTCAAACTTTGGTATAAAAAATATGTCTAACCTCTAAATAAATTAAGGCCAAAAATACTTTGAGTTATATGGTCAAGAAAATAATTTATAACATATAAGGTAAGATTATTACCTTAAGGTATAAATTTGTGTCACAAAAATTAAATATGATACACCTATTATTAAACCGAATTGTCTAAGAGTTATTTGTTCTATTTTGAGTTTATAATCATTCTAAGTCATTAGCATAATTTTTAGAAGTGTTATATGGCTTATATACATTTATATGTATTTATTATAAGGTATAAATCAAGTTCTAAAATCATATGGTAAATATTTATTTAAGGCCGAGAATGAAATGTTTTATTTGGTGATTTTCGAAATATATAAGTGTATTAACTTATATTATAAATTTTGGGAACATTAAAAATAGCTACAACTATTTAAATGGTTAGTTTATAAAGTTATGTGGTTAAAATGTAAATTTTGAAAGGTTAGGTGCAATAAATATAATTGTCGAGAATTAAAGGGGTGATTTGGTGTATTTATGATATAATATAAGGTAGGAATTAATATTATGAATTTTGGTAAAGTTAAATGAGTGTTTAAGTGTTTAAATACCATCTTATAAAGTTTTGGGGCTATTTTGTAATTATTGGAAGATTAGAGTTACAACCGAGATTACATATGAATTTATGGGTATAATAAAGTATTAATTATGAAATAAGTCTTGGTCAAAGTGTTGACCAAAAACTTTGGGTTAAAATGACTTATGACATAAAATATTATGTTTATAAAAGTTTTGGGGTGAATATGTAATTTATGAAAATATATATGAAAAATAGAAGTTAAATGGGGCGGAAATATAAATTGAAGAAAGATATGGGTTGTTTCGGTTATTTAAAAGAATTTAATATTAAAACTATAATTTATAAGTTAATATGTAACTTATATAAAGTTTTGGGGTTAAAATGTAAATATAGAGAATATATTTATAAAACCAAAATGGTTAATGGGCGAATTCATAATTAATAAAATTATGAGGGGCCTTTTCGGTATTTTAAGAAATTAAATATTAAAACTATACTTTATAAGTTAATATGTAACTTATATAAGGTTTTGGGATTAAATTGTAAATAAAGGAAAGTATATGTCAAGACCGAAAATAATTGTGGTCATGTGGTAATTTATAAAAGTTAAAATACTTGTTTTGCAATTTCCAAAAATTAATATGGGTATTTAGTAAATTATAAAGGTTATATGGTCAATTGGTAATTTGTAAAAGTTGGAGTAATTGAATTGTAACTACCGAAAAGTTTATGGGCTTAATTAGTGATTTATAAAAGTTGGTGAGATTAAATTGTAATCACCGAAAGTTAGTAAGGGTATTTGGTAAATTGTAAAAGTAATGTGGTTAATTGATAAATTATAAAAGTTATGTGTTCAAAATATAATTATCGGATTTATAAGGTTGGTTTTGTAATTTAATAAAGAAAGGAATTAAAACTATGTATTATGATACATTATGGAGTATAATATAAGGTTCATAAAATAATTGCGGTTATAATAAAAATAACCAAATCATATTGGTATATGGACTAAGTGAAAATAATTATGGATATATGATTAATGAAATAAAGATATACAGTACAATGGGAATTCATTATCACATGTGAATATCACATAAAATAACGAACTGTTGAATTACCTGGAGTCACTGTAAAATAACATGGGGAAATAAAGAACATACAGGTTTAGTATATTACAAGTATTAATTCTATAGTGACAGTACTGTAATGTTTAGTGAATAGTTATATTAATATTACCCAGTATTGCATGTTTATATAACTGCGTACGGGAAGGGACTATTGAACAGGAATTTGTCAAGCTAGCAGTTACTTGGTGAACGGCATGTTAATTGTGTGGTCTGAATGTCCTAAGGATTTTTCCTAAGGTCCAGACATATGTGTTTAATTGTTAAGAGCGATATTTGTGATTTTATGTATATTATTTTGTATACTGTATTGCTCAACACTATTGTGTTTTATTTATACGCGAACGTCTTATGACTAAAAGTTTATACATCTAAACTGGAACAAGACTAACTGACCTTTAGGTATTATTGAACCTAACTGATGGTCAAACTGTTATAGTCTTAACTCAAGGATTGGATATTGTATCATTGACAAAAGGGCTAACTTATAAAGAGAGGAATCCAGACTGTTTCGACTTTCTGGTTGCGCATCGTGATCACTACGAGAGACTTCAATGGGAAGTCACTCAAGGGAATCCATCAGTCACATTCGAGGATGGCGGAGGGCACTACCGTTGGTGCACAGGTTCGACCGGATCGGTCTTATAATTATCCAGGGCCATAAGGTCAGCTGGTAACGGTTTCTATTGGAACCCAGGGGACTATCGTCCATTAATAAGTTATTAAGGGTTGTCTTGACATGACACCTGAGGTGGAATTTAATTGGAAAAGGTTAAGTGATTGGTTTAAAGGATAAGGGCCAGGTGGCCAACTAACAAGTACAGTTTAATACGCGTATCTTGTTTGGTTATTGTTATGGATTATTGATGTGTGATTATTGGTTATTGTTATGGATTATTGATGTGTGATTATTGGTTATTGTTATGGATTATTGATGTGTGGTTATTGGTGTTGTGTACTATCGTACATTGATGTTTACAGGTGAATTGTTGTGTGATTGTTTAATGTTTACAGTTATTACTATTATTATTGTAAACCGGTATTTCATGTAAAGAATCTAATATCAAGATGGCTAAAATGACTTAAGGAGTCTAGATGACTTAGGACTACATTTAGCATACCAGCATTTCGATTGCTGAGCCCTTCAATGGGCCAAACATTTCAGGTTATTGAAGAAGACTCAAGCTGGAGTGCGGGGCACAGGGTAGCTGATGTGTTTTCAACAAACACCTTTGGTTTTATTTTGTATTGTATTAAGGAGGTTGTTGTATTCAGTTAGTTGCTCATTAGGTTGGATTTGGTTTGTAATAATTAGAGTGCTCAGTATCTGTTCATCACAGCGTGAGGAGTTGTATTGTTGGAAAGAGTAAGGATGCCTTGTTACTCACAAGGGTGAGTAACGGCGTGTAACACCAAGGTAGATAGTTTTATTTTCCGCTGCGAATTATTATTTATTATGCTACGACTTGCGACGTTATTACGGGATTAGGATTAGGGGTGTTACAGTATCAAAATCGAGAATTAGGGTTTGAAGTTCTGGGTATCAATTTTGAAAAGGGAATAGGAATAGGGTTTCAGATTCTAGGTTGCGATTTGCGTTTGGGGATGGAATTAGGCTTTGAGATTTTGGGTTTACGATTCGAGATTTGGGGACGGGATTATGGTGACGAATACGGATTATAGACACTATCTGAATGTGATTAATTTTAGGATTTATGAAGAGCGAACAAAATTGGGGTTTGACGTTAAACGTCAACGTGTTGACCTTTTAAGTCCCTAAGAGAAAACTTGTATTTTTGCAACATTAGTTAACGGACTATGTAACGTCCGTTACTAATTTGTGGTATCTGGTGAATTTTGAAAGTTTTTTTGTGGTATCCCAACAAAATTTTAAAATACCATGGTATTTTGTGAATTAGTAAAGTTTTAGTGGTATCCCGTGAATTTTTCCTTCAATTAAATAACGAGATGGACTAAACATATATATGAGAAAATAATAATACTAAATTCCATATTCCCTCATATTCAATATATGTTGTTTTATAGATTTAAATCCATATTCATCTTTAAAATGACTTATATTTTGAATAAAAGGTTGATAAGAGTGATATAATAAAAATACTAATCATCAAGAATGAGATCATAGATATTGTTTGGTACAACAGGGTCTTAGGTGCATGCTACTCAAATTATAGCTGAATAGTTTGATGAAGTTAATTGAGTAGGGTATATTTTGGTCACTAGAATAATTTTAATAAATATAGGGGTTACTTTTTAAAAAATTGTACGATCAATCTCAATAAAATGCACATTTAAACCTAAAGCACAAATATATAACTAGTACTATGCAGAAAAAATATTTCTAAAAAGAAAAATATGCATATCGTTGAATTTTGCAGTCGGATTTTTAGTTGACGCAGTCATATAAAAAATACGCAGTCCGTTTTTAAAATTTACAGTCATAAATGTAATTAAATTTTTAGCTTATGCAATCACAAAAAATACTATTTCTATTTTTAAATTAAAAAAAACATATTTTCACTACTTTTCGTTTAAGTGATTAGTTTTTCAAATAGATAATTTTTTTATAGATTGTACCTTTAAATACTATAACGGGTTTGAATTTGTAGAAACTTTCAAGTATAGAATTCAAACACTATATATCAGGAACATACCTAATAATAGGAGTAGGCTATCACTAGTGACAGCTAATTGTTTATTGGTTCAATCGGTTCGGAACGAACGTTATACTATAGTGTCCGCTTTTCAAGATTATGTAGCAGACAACCACCTCAAACGTCTGCAATAGATGCTTCTGCTACTAGTCATAGCGCAAACCCTCACTCTGCCGTCGAGCTTTTACTTGTGCGAGAATGAAGACGACCGTGACTGGCCCTAATTTAAACTCACCGAATGATAATTTAGCCTCATCATGAAATAATTAATAACTAATGCACTGGATCGCCACTTAGGGATTTTATGGGGATCGCTTGATTATTTTTTAAGGTTGGGGATTTTATGGGGAAATTGGGCAAGGTCCTAGTTCGTCAGTTAGGGTTGTAAAATTAACGTTGTTCGGAGTGTTTTTAGCCCCGTGTTCAACATGGCGTGCGAGAATGATGATGACCGTGATTGAAAAGAATGAAGAAGGCGCAGATCCTTGTTCTCTCGTTAGGGTTGCAAAATTACCATGAGTGAAGATGAAGGACACTGAATTTTTCAATTCCTTAATAGTCTGTAGCGGACCATGAATAACGAACATGAGCGGTTTCATCCTTTTTTTCCTTCCGTCCGTGCTGGTATAGCCAAGAAGTGCATCCGCATTATATCATTCGTTAGGAACGGTTCTTTGGCCATACCACGATTAAATTTTAATTTTTTTGAGTTTTAAGCCTGAATTGTTTGATAAAAACATTGCTAAAAACTATTCCTTAAATGTTAAAAACTGGAACTTTTTTTTTTGACTTTGAACTCTAAAATAATGATCGTATGTTGATGACTGTGAATTATAAAAATTTGACTGTATCTTTATAATAATGACTACAGAATCTAAAAAACTGACTACAAAATCTATCCGGATACAGAAATTGGTTCGAATCAAAGTATGTAACACCAACTCACGACCCATAACTGTTCAACGACCCACTACAGGCCCGTAACTTCATATAATTGGCGCCAACACCGAACCGAAAGAAAACAAAAGATTCCCGCATCGACCGTCACATTTTTTCACACCTCACTCAAATGTAGTCTGTAGACTGGGAAAAACCATTGCGCCGAAGAAGGAAGAACAAGGAGAGAATAATATGGACTATTCTAAGGCGGCGCTGAAGCTGCTGTGCGGCCAACTGGAGGAAGTGAAGCAAATATCCTCCATGGCCGCCTCTTCCTCCCAGTTCCCTTCATTCGCTTTCGGTGGTATCCTTTTCCAGCGGGCATGGTTACAGGGCGTTATCGTTTCTTCTTCTTCCTCCTCCTCCGACGAAGCTGAAGGCCGCCTGCTTCTTGATGATGGGACAGGCGTCATTGAGCTGTACATTTCTGCAAGTTATCAGTGCCGGGACTGGGTCCCTGGTAATTACTAGTAATTCCAATCTCATATTTTCTGTATTCTTCCGCGCTGTGCAGATTTGTTTAGTTTATTTCTCTAATTTTCTGGTGGGATACTCACAGTTTCTTTTGGTTTTGTGTTCTGTTACGATCCTTTTCCCTTCTCTGATCTTCAGGGATGTATGTAATGGTGGTTGGAGCCCTTGGTGTTTGTCCTAACGCGGAGGGTGAGACCCGAGAGTAAAGGTAAAATAGGATGATTTTAAATTCTGATCGTTGCGGCAAATGCTTTTAATTGAATAAATGTTCATCGAACAATTGCTTGTCAAAACCCTAACTTTTATGAGCTCTGCAGTGAGGTTTTTAGAAAACTTTCAAACTTATATTTCTTCACACCGATTGATGGCCAGATATGTTGTTCTACAAATTACAGGTTCACAAAATTGTTGACCTTTCGCCATACCCTAACAGAGAAGCGATGTGGTATCTTGAAGTCATAGAAGCTTGCAAAATGTTTTACCAACCTCCATTTGATGACCTCGAATAAGAAAGATCTTTTGTCGGTTCAAGACATGTCGTAGATTTTACTGGATGCAGTTGGTATGAGGTGCTTAGCAAGATCCCTTATTTTTTTTTTTGTAGAAAAGAAGATCCACTGCACTATTGTTTTACTGGTGTTTGTGTAAATAGCTTGTTTTATGTTTGTATGTAGTTCTGTCCCACTGAAATTCATCTCATTTCTTTCTGTGTTAAGTGCCACTTATAAAAAAAAATGAAATTTCTTTCTGTGAACTTGCTGGTCCATATGATCCAATCACATCTCGTGTCTCCTTGGGCTACCGCCAACTGCGCTCTTTTTCATCTGCAACTTATCAAGTTCACAGCTACTGCAGAGTAAGCAGCGACTATGATCACTGACCACCTCTACTTAGCTGCAAGCTATGTTTGCACGGAAACTTTTCCAGTTTGGGGACGGGACGTTTCGGGGACGGCGAAACGGTAATTTAAAATGTGAAGAACGGGGACGGCGACTAAATATAAAAAAATTATAATTTTTCTAAATATATTATGTAAATTAAACTATAACTATAAACGCAATATCAATGGTGTTGAATAAAATAGCTCAAAAAAATGATCTCTGAGAGATAAGTGACATTAAAATATAGTTGTGAGTCCTCACTCACCCCGTATTCTGTTGTTTATATTAATTAATTACAAATACATAAAGTAAAATATTATTTTTCCTTAACGGATTAATAAGGCAATTAAGAAGAAAAAATGGTCCTTCAATCGACTAGGCGGCCACCTGTAGACTACTTCGACACACAAACTATTGTTGGAAAGTGCATTTGATGTATTATTTTTAATTATGTTTAAGTTATTTTTTATCATTGCAATTTAAAATTTTCAAAACCACTGCAAAAAATAAAATGCCGGAAACGTTTAATATTTCAAATTTCATCGTGGAAACGTTTCCAATTTTTGGACACGTTTCAGAAATAAATAAAGATACTTCGAAACGTTTTAGAGGCGTTTCGGCCCACGTTTCCTATTTCGAAATGTTTCCAAACGTAAACGCCACTACATTGCCGTCCCCGTGCTTCATAGGCTGCAAGAGTTCGAGCATTGAAGAGGAAAACCCAGCAGGCTGTGCATACAAAATTTACCCAACTTATCCCGAGTATAAAGCATTACATAGCTACTCTTTCAATCTTCTATTTCCTGGACCGCAGTTATCACATCCCCAGCTTCCAATTGTCGAATCAATTGTGAAAGCTTATGATCGCCAAAGAAATAGACAGCGAAGGTGTGCCTCAATCCATTTCAATTTGGAACATTGAATATATATTAGAATTTTGTGCAATTGGAAACAGTGGATAGCAAGTTAGCAATTGGTTAACACGAGAATACGGTTTGAATATACTAGTGTTTATTGGGCTTATATTATGATTTAGTAGTGTGAGCCCAATATATTGTTATAGGCCCAACATATTGCTTAGTTGATATATGTTCAGTTTAGATTTTCCTAGATACTCTAGGTATTCTGTTTTATCTTTACAAACAGATTGCATCAGTATAAATCAATTAGAAGTATAAACAGAGGCAATGTACAAAACCTAATGTCTTCAATATAGAAACACGATTCTTCTACGCCTAATACGCCTAATATCTCTCTATCATATACTATTCTATTATGGTATCAAGAGCAGTTGTTTTCCTGGGTTGAAATTCACTTGCGGCAATGACAGATGGAGAGAAGAATGCTGCTGGCGGGTGGCAAGAAGATTGTGGAACCACCTTCAACCTCGACTGGGAGCAGCATCATTGATATTAATGATCCCATATATGTGCATTCTGCAGAGAATCCAGGCCTCAATTTAGTGGCAAATTTAACGGTACGGTTTCTTAGGATGGAAATTCGATATGATAACAGCACTTAAATCCAAGAATAAGTTTGGGTTTGACTGGAAAAATTAAAGTTCCGGATGAAGAAGATACCGTGCGTATTTCTGCCTGGGAGAGGTCATGTTCTTGGTGGCTTCTTGGATCAAGAATTCACTCGGCACCAGTGCTCTTGAAGGCGTCCGGTTTGCGACGATCCCAAAGAAATATGGGATTCCTTTGTGAGCATTACCAGCAGAGCAATCTTGCTCTAATACATACTTTGAAGCGCACCCTCGCAGAGACAAGACAAGGAGAGGACTCAGTAGCAGAATATTACAATAAGTTGAAGCGCATCTGGAGTGAATTAGCGCAAGCAAAACCACCGAAGAAATGCAGTTGCAATGGGTGCACATGCGGGGTAAATCAAGCGATTAAAGAAGATTTAGATGAGGATAAGCTACTTCAATTTTTGATGGGTCTGAATCGCAACTATGTGGCTATCCGTGGGCAGATTCTAGCGATGCAAACCACACCGAAGTTGGAAAAAGCATTCTCGCTTATACTTCAAGAAGAAGAACAGCGGGGAAAACCCGCGAATGACGATGCAATGTCATTTTACACACAAAAGACCGTCAACACAGAGAGTGGTGCTACCAGAAATTTCAACAACAGCAAGGTCAAAGGTGATAAGCGAAAACAAATTTGCAATTATTGCAAGAAGGCGGGTCATGTATCCGATAATTGCTACCAGAAGCAAAATGCAATTATTGTAAGAAGACTGGTCACACAGACAAAGAGTGCTACCACTTACATGGTCGTGAGAATGTTTTGGCACAGAGAAAGAAAGCATACGCCCACAGCGTGAGGACAGAAGAGCCGATCGAACAGACAGCTAAACCAGAAGGAGGTTTCACACCAGAACAGATCCAGCAGATTACTGACCTGATTCGCACCGCCACGACGAACCCTAAAACCGAAAATCAGAGCTACTGCAACTTCTCAGGTAATCCCGTCCTCTGTCTCATGAATTCTCGTAGTTTGTTGAGGGAGAGTGGATTTTGGATTCGGGGTCGACTGATCACATTACGGGGGCGATTTCGAACCTTTTGAGAATAGAAAAATCAGACGGCAGTAAGAATGTTATACTACCAGATGGGAGGTTGCAAGTTATAGAATCGAAAGGAGAAGTACGATTTGGAAATGGCTTGAGATTGAAGGAGGTGTTGTTTGTTCCGAATTTTCAGTTTAACCTAGTTTCTGTCAAAAGATTGACAGAGGAATTACGCTGTGCAATAGTTTTTGATGGTTCTGAGTGTTTTCTCAGGACCGGTCTACAAGGAGGAATAAGAGGCTCGGGTGTCTTCGTAATGGGCTGTTCGTCTTGGACTTGGGTGAAACGAGAATGGGCTCATGGGCCGGTACGGAACAGCAGGCTTCAATTGGTGGGAGGCAGAATTCGAGCCCGTCATTTTTGTCATCTAGTTTAGTTGCAAAACAATAAAGTTGGGTCTTGCTTCTAGTTTTGTTTCTAAAGCAGAGAATTTACATATTACGCTTGGACATGTACCGCTACGGAAACTTGTTACAATTGGGTTACTAAAAGAATCAGAATTACCAGTTGATTTTGCATGTGATGTTTGTTACAAAAGTCGTGCTCAACGATTACCCTTTCGCACTTCTTATATTAAAACAAACAGAGCTTTCGAGATGATACACATTGATGTATGGGGGCCTTTCCGGGTCGACACGTTTAATGGGTATCGGTATTTTGTGAGCTTTGTTGATGACTTCAGTAGAACTACTTGGGTACATCTTATACGGCAGAAAGGTGATGCTTGGCAGGTTATTATCAACTACATACAAATGGTTGAAAGACAGTTTGAAACACAGGTTAAAGTGGTCCGCACGGACAATGCCAAAGAGCTAGGAAGTTCCAACGATGGTAAGAATTTCTTCCTTAGCAAGGTATAATTCATCAGACCACATGTGCTCATACTCCACAGCAGAATGCGGTAGTCGAAAGAAAACACAAATATTTGTTAGAGACCGCCCGGGCTTTGTATTTTCAATCCCATGTACCGCTGTCTATTGGGGAGAATGTATACTTCATGCAGCTTATCTGGTCAACAGGCTGCCTACCAAAGCGTTGGACGGTATGACACCGTATGAGAGACTACACGGGCATGCAGTGGACTATAAGAAGATTAAGCCTTTTGGTTGTCTGTGCTATAAGACAATAGTGCATCCTAAGAATAACAAATTCAGTTCCCGTGGGGAAGCTTGTGTTTATCTTGGTGATGATCCACGCAAAAAGGGCTACAAGGTGTTAAGCATGGAAAGTCATTCTGTTGAGGTTTGTCGCGATGTCAAGTTTCATACGACTATTTTTCCTTTTACACCAAGTGTTACAGGCAGTGATAATCATGTTATCCATGCTCAGTCACCTCCGATTGAGACAACAGATTCTGATGAGTCGCGGGTTTTGTTTGATGATGATCCAATCATCAGTGTTGCTCCTCCACGTGCAAATCCGGCTCCTGACAGTTCTATAGTTGAAGATCCGGTTGTCCTACCAGAAGCAACAGAGACACACCTACGACGGTCTAGCAGAGAGAGTCATAAACCCGGTTATCTGCGTGACTATGTTTGTAACACGGTCTTCCAAGATGTTTTGAATGAACGTGTATATCATGGTTCTCTGGCTACTCACAATCAGATACAAGGGTGAGAGCCTTACTGAGATAACACCACATATTTCTTTGGCTTTATTCTCCAGTGCTTTTACTACCACTTCAGTGGCGGATATGCGGGAACCTACGAGTTATAGAGAGGCTGTTCAAAGCCGTCATTGGCAAGAGGCAATGAATGCTGAACTACAGGCACTTAAGCAGAATGATACTTGGGATGTTGTCACCTTGCCACGTGGTCAAAAGGTCATAGGGTGCAAGTGGGTTTACAAAGTTAAACTCAAGTCAATGGTTTTCCAAGTTAGGCAGTTTCCTTCGGACCCTTGGGTTTGTTCAGTCGAAGAATGATTATTCTTTATTCTCTAAGACGTCTGACAGAGGTACGATGTTCTTTGCTGTCTATGTGGATGATATTTTGGTTGTTGGACCGTGTCAAGACGAGATCGACCATATCAAGCAGGCGCTTGATGTAAATTTTAAGATCAAAGATTTGGGGTTGCTACACTATTTCTTGGGCATTGAATTCATACCTGCACATGGTGGTTATGTTCTCTCTCAGCGAAAGTTCTTCTTGGATCTCCTACACGAGTATGATTGTCATCAACGGCGTTCTACACAAGGTCCTATGGTCATAGGGAAACCTTTGTTATTCGACGAAGGTGCTGTTCTGCGTGATCCTACAGTTTATCGACGGTTGGTTGGGAAATTGAATTATTTGTCTAATACTCGACCAGATCTCAGTTTTACTGTTCAAAACCTCAGTCAGTTCATGCAACGTCCTACTGATGTTCATATGGCAGCAGCACTACATGCTCTTTGTTATGTGAAGGGCACTATCAACTATGGGATTGTTCTTAATAAGGGCACCAGTTCGACACTGGATCTCATGGCCTACTGTGATTCCGATTGGGCTGCTTGTCCCAACACACGCAAGTCTGTCTCTGGGTATTACATATTTTTTAGGAGATAGTCCGATCTCGTGGAAGACTAAGAAGCAAGGTACCGTTTCTCTTTCTAGTGCAGAAGCGGAATATCTTTCTTTGCGCCGTGTCACTGCAGAACTGACTTGGTTGACACGCCTCTTGGCCGAGCTTGGAGTATCCAACATCACACCGGTACCTGTCAAATGTGACAATCAATCTGCGATTCATATAGCATGTAATCCGGTTTTCCACGAGCGCACCAAGCACATTGAAATAGATTGTCATTTTGTTCGGGAAAAGATACAGCAAGGTCTTGTCGACTTAGTCTACACACACACACTACGACACAGTTAGCTGATATGATGACCAAAGTTCTACCCCGGGTCCCGATATCGTGAACAGATCATACGAATGGGCATGCATGAAGACTCTCAAGTCAAGCCTGGGTAATTCTGTTTACCTACGGCTTGCGGGGGGTATTGGGCTTATATTATGATTTAGTAGTGTGAGCCCAATATATTGTTATAGGCCCAACATATTGCTTATTTGATATATGTTCAGTTTAGATTTTCCTAGATACTCTAGGTATTCTGTTTTATCTTTACAAACAGATTGCATCAGTATAAATGCAATTAGAAGTATAAACAGAGGCAATGTACAAACCTAATGTCTTCAATATAGAAACACGATTCTTCTACGCCTAATATCTCTTCTATCATATACTATATTCTATTAGTGTTGCATCCCAAATTATACAAAATGCTGATCTCTCCACCTTTGTCTGATTCCTGAATGTGATGTTGGTGACGGCCAAAATGGCTCCTGGGCGGAAGTTGATGCAAGAACTATTACACAATACATAACACCCGCTATACATCCCACAAAACTATGGAGAGTACTAAACCCGCATTATAAACACACGAGCACTACAAGTACTCCACTGACTATTGGACTAGTAAGTCAGCCCAGTAGGGTTTTAGTCCTTCAGCCCATATTTTTATTTTAGTTAGCATTAGTTAAGTTCATGGTTTTTCTTTGTAACAGCAAGTATTTTTGTTTTGCAAATCTGTTAAGATATTATCTTAACAGCTTATAGAATCTAGGTGGTTACGATTCTTTCATTTAGATAAAGCGAGATTAGGCATGTATAAAAGGTTGGACGCGTTGGCTTTATTGGTGATATGAATACAATCTTACGTTTACATACATGTGAGAGTTTACAAAATCCTACGTATACAAAATACAATTCCATTATGGTATCTAGAGCAGTAATCGATCCTTAGAAGACTATTCAACCATGACAGAAGATCCAAACAAGGGCAAGGCACCGGTGTCGTCGTCAGCAGCAAGCAACACGATTGATGTGAACGATCCTCTTTATGTTCACGCAGCAGAGAACCCGGGATTGAATTTGGTGTCCAAGTTTAATGGTGTCACAGGGTTCCTGGGATGGAAGTGCGATATGACGACGGCGCTTAAAGTTAAAAACAAATATGGGTTTGTAACAGGGAGAATTGACAAACCTGATGAAGCAGACATAATTCGTTTCAGTGCCTGGGAGCGTTCGAATTCGCTCGTCCTCTCTTGGATTAAATCTGCCTTGGAGCCAAACGTTGCAGAGAGCGTGCGGTTTTTCGAAGACCCGAAGGAGCTTTGGGAACACCTGTCGGAAAGGTTCGAGCGCACCAATTTAGCAATTATCCATAACCTGAAAAGAGAGCTTGCGGAGGTTACACAGGGTGATGAAACAATTAATGAATATTATACGCGTTTGAAGAAGATTTGGGGAGAGCTTGACTCGGCTCAACCTCCACCGCGGTGTACTTGCGCTGGGTGTAAGTGCGGAGTCAAGGCAGCACTTAAAAAACAGGGGGAGCAGAATAAGCTTATTCATTTTTTAATGGGTTTAAGCCGCAAGTATTTGTCAATCAGAGGACAAATACTGGCTTTGGAGGAGATACCCAGTTTAGAGAAAGCCTTCTCTTTAGTTGTTCAAGAGGAGGAGCAACGAGGTAGTAGGGGTTTCAATGAGGATTCTATGTCTTTTTACAGTAAATCCACCACTGTCACCGATAATTTCAGAAACGCAAGCAAGAAGTTTGCACACACTGTAAAAAACCAGGACACAGTTATGAGGAGTGCTTTCAGCGACAAGTTTGTACTCACTGTAAAAAAACTGGTCACACAGCAGCAGATTGCTACCAGATTTATGGACGAGATAATGTGTTAGCACGACGAAAGAAAGCTTTTGCAAATGCGGTTCAAGCTCCCGGTCAGAGCAGTAACGACGAAGACCAGGGAGAGGGTTTAACGCCCAAGCAGTTGAAGCAAATCACAGAACTCATTCGAAATAAGGGCACAGAAAATACTGCAGACACAGTCGACCATTGCAATTTTGCAGGTATATATGCTTACGCCCTTACTAACAGAATGTGTTTTTCAAGCAAAATTTCCAGTGAATCATTCAAAGGAGAATGGTTACTCGATTCAGGGCTACCGACCATATGTCGGGGGCTGATTATATGTTCACTAACTGGCGGCGATTGAAGGAGGAGAGAAGTTGTTTTTTACCTGATGGGAGTCCGCAAACTGTGAGGTCTATCGGTGATGTGAACATTGGGGTGAATACAGTTCTGGAGGGTGTGTTATACATACCGAATTTTATGTTTAATTTAGTATCGGTGTCGAAGCTGGTTGAGCAATTTCGTCGCGCCTTGGTTTTTTCTGATCTCGGTTGCTTCATTCAGGGCCGTTCTCCAGGGCAGGTTGACGCGATCGGCAAGAGCAGCGGCGGTCTCTACGTGTTGCAGGTGGAGGCGTTTTGTCGCTGGGTTGATACTCGCTTGGGCCAGGACCGACAGGTGGATGCGAACAGACTGCGCCCCCCTTCAGTCTCGCTGTTGGGCCACGATGAGTACCAGTTGCAGTCTTCGGTTTTGTTGAGTCAGAATAAAGTAGGGGCCGTGGCAGGTGTGGGTCAACAATCAGATCCACGTATTGTAATAAGCCCAAAGGCCTTAGAATTACATGTTAGGCTTGGACATGTGCCATTTAAGAAGCTTGTTTTTCTTGGTTTAATTAAAGAAACAGATTTTCCTTTGAATTACGCGTGTGATGTTTGTTACAAGTCTCGCGCTCAACGCTTGCCCTTCGGTCACTCAACAAGTCAGACTAAGCGTGCTTTTGAGTTGTTACACATTGATGTTTGGGGTCCGTTCAGTACTGTTACATACAACGGTTATAAGTATTTTGTGTGCTTTGTTGACGATTTCACTCGAACTACTTGGGTAACACTTATCAAACAGAAGGGTCATGCCTGGGAGGCAGTGGTTCATTTTATTAAAATGGTGGAACGGCAGTTTGACACAAAGGTTCAGATGGTGAGAACAGATAATGCAAAGGAACTTGGTAGTTCTACTACTGAAGGCAAATTATTTTTCTCTCAAACAGGAATAGTTCATCAAACCTCATGCTCCTATACACCTCAACAGAATGCAGTAGTCGAACGAAAGCATAAATACCTCCTTGAGACAGCTAGAGCATTGTTTTTTCAGTCGCATGTTCCTTTAGCCTACTGGGGAGAATGTATTTTGTATGCTACCTATTTGATCAACCGCCCTCCCTACCAAGGCCTTGAATGGTCAGTCACCGTATGAAAGTTTGTTTCATACTACACCAAAATATAACGACATCAAACCATTCGGGTGCTTATGTTACAAGACTATTGTTGGTCCTAAAGGGGGAAAATTCGCACCACGGGGAGAAGCTTGCATCTATTTGGGTGAGGATCCACGCAAAAAGGGTTATAGAGTGATGAGCTTGGAAACAAAAGTTGTCGAAGTTTGCAGGGATGTTAAGTTTCATGTTCATATTTATCCTTACCGCAATCCAGACGTGTCATACATGCAACATGTCGACCAGCCGACTGGTCATGATTCTCCATCACCCGCGTTGTTTGATGATTCCCATGTGAATTTCCCAAGTGCAGACGATGCTGTCACGACCGTTGACCGTATCGAAGATCCACTTGTTGCTCCTACCTTGCGGCGTTCCAGTCGTGTTTCACACAGGCCCAGCCACCTGTCCGATTATATATGTAACACTAGCTTTCAAGACATTCTTGACGAACGTGTCTATCACACTGGGGACACGCTTGCAAATCGTCTCCCATATTGCGTTAGCCTAACTGAGACCAAACCGGTTCGGTCTATTGCGTTGTTCACCTCTAGTTTTCCCCATGGCTCTCAGGCTGATTTGACCTTGCAAGAGCCGCCAGACTACAAGACTGCAGTCCTATATGAGCATTGGAGGACAGCCATGCAAGCTGAACTGCGGGCGTTGGAGGAAAATGAAACATGGGATGTTGTAACGTTGCCACGTGGCAAGAAGGTTATTGGGTGCAAATGGGTTTATAAGGTAAAGCTCAAGTCAGATGGCACGTTGGAGCGTTACAAAGCACGTCTGGTGGCGAAAGGATTCACCCAGCGGCATGGCTTAGATTATCATGAGACTTTCTCTCCTGTGGTTAAGTTAACTACCATTCGCTCCCTTCTTGTTGTGGCGCTTCACAAAGGCTGGATTGTTAACCAGCTTGATGTTAACAATGCCTTCCTTCATGGCGATCTTGATGAGGAAGTTTATATGCGGCTTCCGCAGGGTCTTGAAGTCACAGGCACTAACAAGGCGTGCCGGCTTAAGAAATCATTGTACGGTCTTAAGCAGGCTTCTCGTCAGTGGTTTTCTAAGCTGGCCAGCTTTCTTCATACACTTGGTTTCCTTCAGTCTAAGAGTGATTATTCTCTTTTTTATAAAGAGGACGGTACAGAGAAGATATTTATAGCTGTCTATGTGGATGACATGCTTATTGTTGGTGCCCATCAGACAGATATTGACAATATCAAACAAGCACTGGATCTTAATTTTCGTATTAAGGACTTGGGCACACTGCATTATTTTTTGGGTATCGAGTTCATCCCTTACAATGGAGGCTTTATTCTTTCTCAGAGGAAATTTTGCAACGAATTGTTGACGGAGTATCATTGCCATGATTTGCGCGCCACACGTGGACCGATGGTCGTGGGTAGTCCACTTCGTGCAGATGATGGGGAGCCTCTTGCTGATCCCACCGTTTATAGACGGCTTGTCGGGAAACTTAATTATCTGACTCACACACGTCCAGATATCAGTTTCACCGTTCAAGTTTTGAGTCAGTTCATGCAGCACCCAAGTGACACACACATGGAGGCTGCTCTGCATGCGTTACGGTATATCAAAGGTACCATTAATTATGGTATTGTTCTTACGAAAGGGCAACAGCCTAATCTTGATCTTCAAGCATATTGTGATTCTGATTGGGCAGCTTGCCCTAACACCAGGAAGTCCGTGTCTGGATATTACATTTTCCTTGGTGATAGTCCTATTTCTTGGAAGACCAAGAAACAAGGGTCTGTTTCTCTTTCCAGTGCTGAAGCGGAGTATCGTTCTCTCCGACGTGTTACTACTGAATTGACTTGGCTTACACGTTTGTTACATGAGCTGGGTGTCCTGCATATCACGCCTGTTCCTGTAAAGTGTGATAACCAATCTGCTATTTATATCGCACGTAATCCTGTTTTCCATGAGCGTACCTGTGAGCCTCGATTTTAAACCCTATCCTATGTTGATTAAAGTTGATTAGGATCTAAACGGGTTTTAGGTCCACTTATAACCTAAGATTAATAACTATGTCACATAACAATAATTATTAAAACCTAAGCTAGCTCACTGGAACCTATTATGAGTCGCCACCTAATTTTGACCTAGATTAAATTAGGAAAGGAGAGTTCGGGTTCGGGGGCTTGATATTCGACTTATTTAGGGTTCAATTACTTTCATTACCCCTCCTAGGTCGTTTTTCCTCTACTTAGTTTATTTACGGCTTATTACGAGTTGTTTTAACCTAAGTGCGCGAGCTTCTGTTTTTTTTTGTTTTTAACATTTTTTGACAGAGAATTAAAGTGAAATTAAAAGCTACCTAAGCTAGGGTTTCGGAGGCAGAATTAGGTCAAATTTTGCTTACGTCCGAAGCCACGGACCAAACGTCCGAGACCACGGACCCCAGTTAACCTAAATATACAGAAAAGTCGAAATTAAAGGAAAACAAAAATTTGCAAAGTCCGGGGCCACGGACAGGATGTCCGTGGGCCCGGACATTATTAGAAAAACCTAAATTTTGAATTTTTAAAATCCCGCCGCCGTCCGTGGGTGTCCGTGGTCTCGGACAACGCGTCCGAGGTCCCGGACCATAGGTCCGAGGTCACGGACCACCCACGGACAGGGGTTTTCAGAAGGTTCCCGAGGGTGTTTTGAGCTCAAATTTTATGGGTGTGTAGCCTGAAAGATGTACAAGACGTTAGTGTTCGAAAGTTCTCAATTTGAATTCGAATTAAGCACGAAACTTAGCAAACAAGTTATCTGATAGAGGCTTACATAAACAGCAATACAGAAGCCTACGAAGGTTAGTTTGAGCCCAAATTTTGAAGCAAGACAGATAATACCGTGGTGAATCAGGGAAGTGGGGTTTCTACCTGTTTTACCTTCGGATTCACAACGTTTCTTCACACCGGGACTCGTCGAGTGCTCCGTTGATGGCAGACCCGAGAGGATTTCGACCCAAGCTTCTGGTTGTTGGTTGTTTTTGCTGTTCTTCACGTTTTAGAGGTGTTTTTGTGAGGTTTTGATGATTATTGGTGCTTTGGGGATTGGAAAACGTGTTTAGATGGTGATTTCGGGGGATTTTCAGTATGATTTGGGTGGCCGGGTGTTGGAAAACGTGAGAGAGAGAGAGGAGGCCGTGTTTTCTGACTCTCTAGGGTTCTTCAGCATGTGAGGTTCTGATTTTATCCAAAAACCTATCCCCTTATATAGACTTTCTTAAAGATAAAGAGAATCTAGTAAAAGTAAGATTTTTCGATATTTTAACTGAGCCTTCCCAAAGGAATTTTGCTATGAAATTTTAACCACATGTCAAGAATGGATATTATGAATTTTCTGAGGTGGAAACGAATTTTTTAAATGCTGGAGCATTTTTAAATTGAATTTCTCGTCAGATTCAATCAGAAATTGCTAGAAAATTATTGGAAATTCGAAAAATCAAAATTCCAACGCCATTATGCTTAAAATGTCATCCTCTATCATGGGTTAAAATATCAAAGCATTTCGAGCTGATTTGGGCACCCTTTGGAGGAGAGAGAAAGCCTATAGGAGAACTCAGAAGCCTTAACAAATTACGAAAACGCCCCTGACAACGACAAAACTGCTCCTCTGGCCTGGAACACGCCGATCGGGCCGGAGTCTCTTACTGTTTGATGGAGATGGCTCTCACAACCTCGTAGACCTTAACCAGGGGGTCAAAATTTTGGGTATAACAGATTGCCCCCCGTCAACTGGACTTTGTAACGAATGTGAAAAGTCTGGTTGATGCTTGAGTGGTGCCCCAAAATTTTGGACTCCACAGAATCCTCCACGTTGTGTGAAACCGGGTTAACGATGCCTAGCATTCGGAGGCGCTGACTACCTAAGCTACAAAGCATGTCGAGCTATTCTAAGGCGCTGACTACCTAGAGGTAATAATGAGGTAATGTCAGACTATTCTAAGGTGCCGACTACCTATAAGGATGATACAATGTCAAGCTATTCTAAGGCGTTGACTACCTAAATGATGATATGCTGTCGAGCTATTCTAAGGCGCTGACTACCTAAAGTGATGAAAATGATGTCAAGCTATTCTAAGGCGCTGACTACCTAAAGTGATGATGTCAAGCTATTCTAAGGCGCTGACTACCTAAAGTGATGAAAATGATGTCAAGCTATTCTAAGGCGCTGACCACCTAAAGTGATGAAATGATGTCAAGCTATTCTAAGGCGCTGACTACCTAAAGTGATGAAAATGATGTCAAGCTATTCTAAGGCGCTGACTACCTAAAGTGATGAAAATGCAAGAATGCTGAAATGCTAATGATGCAAATGATGCTGATGCTGATGATAATGCCGATGATGTTGATGATGCCGATGATGCTGATGATGCTCGGATGCTTCAGGGGGACCGAAACCCGTGCTAATGCTCCTGGCTGGACCCAATGTGGACTTATTGCCATCGCCCCCCAAGCCGGTGTGCAGGATAACTCCTGGTAAAAACCCTGGGGACTTATTGCCTTTGCCCACCATTCGTTGATCCCAAAAATAAGTTGACATCGCAAAAGGAGGATTTATTGCCATCACCTCGCCAACTTTCTGTCGCCAGGTCTTGTGACGCGCCTGGGTAATGCAGCTAGGTCTTATGACGAGCCCATATGAATGAGATGAATGCAATGTGTTTAATGAGAGTGGGTAAGCTAAAGGTAATACTAGGTCTTACTACGAGCCTAAGGGAATGCAACTAGGTCTTATGACGAGCCTAAAGGATGGTTCTAGGTCTTATGACGAGCCTAAAGGTGGGATCTAGGTCTTATGACGAGCCTAAAGGTTGGATCTAGGTCTTATGACGAGCCTAAAGGTTGGATCTAGGTCTTATGACGAGCCTAAAGGTTGGATCTAGGTCTTATGACGAGCCTAAAGGATGGTTCTAGGTCTTATGACGGGCCTAAAGGTGAATCTAGTGAACGTGAAAGATGTATGATGGGTCTAAACAGATGTAGAAGGATTAGGGTTTATGTCAAACCTGGAAACGGTGGGGCTCAAGACGGGCCTGCGGGTGTTTGAGTTGTGAAGGTAGGGCTTAGGACGGGCCTGCAGATGTCTGAGTGTGAAGGTAGGACGGGCCTAAGGGAATTTGATGTGGAGGTAGGGCTTAGGACGGGCCTGTGGATGTTTGATGTGGAGGTAGGGCTTAGGACGGGCCTGTAGAAATTTGATGTGGAGGTAGGGCTTAGGACGGGCCTGAGTGATATGAGGAGGGTTTGATCCTTTGGATTTTGGATTTTTGGGACTCAATCAGTGTCATTGTTGCAATTGTTGGGACCAACAATTGCCCCCAGTATTTTTCCTTAAGGCAATCCGAGTTTTTTAGGATTTTATGGCAATCGATCGGAACGATCGATTGCCCCCAGTATTTTCTTTGATTGATTAACTGCACAAAACAAGTCTCACTCTCACAAGGTCAGGGTTTATCTCGATGTGGTGCTTTCTATCTACACTCAAAGTATTTGATGCTTGCGCTCGTACTCTCCTTTTGGGTCAAGACATCTCAACCATTGAATTTGACATTTGTTCGATTTACGCGTTCAACCTGTTACTTTCACGTGATTGGATACACAACTACTAAGTCGGAAGTCTTTTGAGCTTATAACATGGCTATAGGGTGTAATGAAAGACAATGGGACGATGGAGGAATGTTTAGGATATGTGGAGCTATAAGGGTGACCAAAGCTGCAACTTGCACCGTCTCTCGGACTTGCCTTCTTTGTCCTGAAGTCGTTTGGCTACTTCGTGATGACTTCGCTTACGAGCTTGGAACTCTGGATTTTTGAATTGTTCCTTGCATCCTTTCTCCTTCTTCCAATTTTGGATTTCTTCAAGGCTTTTCAGGTTTGCCTTTCTTTGATTTTCTTTCCTTTCGGGGTTCTTGTGTTCCCGGTTTTGAACTTTGAGAGCTGTTTTGATGCTAGCTCATTTGGATCCTGTGTCACTTTGGGACCATTTACGGATCGCTTTGTCATGCTGGTAGCGGTTTTGCTTCTTTGGAGTTGTGAAGTTGTTGTTCAAAAGTCGGGCTCCTTGCTTCCTTTGGTCACCGGTTGGTTATTCATCATTGGCTGGCTTGTTTGTGGAGCTATAGTGTTGTAAAAGAGGTCATATATGAAAAGCTCAGCGGGGGTGCCTAGGGTTTAATGACTGGGTTCACAGGCTTTTGGCTGTGTGGTGCTGTACCTAGGTGCTTCGTCATCCCTAATAGTTGTGTATCCGTTCTTTGTTACTTTTCACAGGTTTAAGCGTAAATTTACAAATTATCTCCTTCGGTCGGAGTCATGCCGTTCACCTCACCTTTGGATGCGACCTCTCTGGAGTCGTGTAAAAATGACACGCTCTTTCGCTCTTGGTTTTACCGCTCAAGGCACTCTCGCGAAACGTTCACTCAGAGACTTGTTTGCGCATTTAAACAAAAGAAATAAACATTATCGCTCCTTAACTCAGATTGCCCCCAGTATCGTTGCGGGGTTTCTTTGACAAACCTTAGAATGCCCAAGTTTTTGTGGAGGGTGACCGCATGTGCGGTGAACAATGGTGGTGAGTGGTGATGGGGTGATTGCTGAGTGATTCTTTTTTTTTTTGCGGCAGCAGCTCTTTTTTTTTTTTAATGAAACGGTAGAAATGACGGAACGCTGCGACATGTGGGATGGCTGTGGGGAGGTGGCAAATGTGTGGATGGGTAGGCGGTTTTGTACAGGGGGTTTCGTGAAAGATGAAGGTTCTTACTCTTATATGCTTGTAGACATGCTTTAAAGAGAGAGTTTTTCTTTCCTTCTTTTTTTCCTTTTCCTTTTTTCAGCACATGAATGGAAATATACTCATTAGAACACGAATCAAAGAGGAAATTTTATTGATAACCAAAAGAAGTAACAACGACATTGAGTACCAACTAAATGGGAGTGACAACTAAACTAGCTAAAGAACTAAAAGAAAAGACAAAACAAATGCTACGCAAAACAACAAAAGGGAGAAGAAAAGCAACAGCGATCCTTAATGGTGTTTTGGCATAGGATTCCCGAAGATATTTCCGCGCTCTGAGAACTGAAGCCCCTGGTCAATCAGGTCTTGGATCTTATGCTGTAGGGCCCTGCAATGATCGGTGTCGTGACCTGGCAACTGATGGTAGAGACAGAACTGATTTGGGTTCCTGCCCAAACAGGTGACTCCTGGTCGGGGCGGAAGAGGCTGTAAGATGTTCTGCTCCTGGAGTTTTTTCAGAGCATGACTCAATGGCCGACCAATATCTGTGAATTCTCGTTGACTGAAATCCTGCCTTGGGGGTGGTACTGCTCGATAATTCCTCCCCTGTTCCCTTGGCTGCTGGACCGCATTTACTTCGTACTGTCCCGCGTATCTCTGCGGTGCGCTCTGCGCATAAGCTGTGCTTGAGTAGGAGGCCTTTGCTGTTTCAGATTTTGGGAACTTCGAATTTCCCCCGGACCCCCGGGGGTATCCAAGCTTTAGGTCTCCCTTGTGGATCTTCTCCTCCAAAACCCCCACCTGGCCCATGAGCATATCAAAGCTTGGAAAGTACATATACTTTAATTCATCATTGTACTGCTTTTGCTCAAAACCCCTGTCCGTGGGTGGTCCGTGACCTCGGACCTATGGTCCGGGACCTCGGACCTCGTTGTCCGAGACCACGGACACCCACGGACGGCGGCGGGATTTTAAAATTCAAAATTTAGTTTTTCTAATAATGTCCGGGCCCACGGACATCCTGTCCGTGGCCCCGGACTTTGCAAATTTTGTGTTTTCCTTTAATTTCGACTTTTCTGTATATTTAGGTTACTGGGGTCCGTGGTCCGGACGTTTGGTCCGTGGCTACGGACGTAAGCAAAATTTGACCTAATTCTGCCTCCGAAACCCTAGTTTAGGTAGCTTTTAATTTCACTTTAATTCTCTGTCAAAAAATGTTCAAAACAAAAAAAACAGAAGCTCGCGCACTTAGGTTAAAACGACTCGTAATAAGCCGTAAATAAACTAAGTAGAGGAAAAACGACCTAGGAAGGGTAATGAAAGTAATTGAACCCTAATTAAGTCGAATATCAAGCCCCGAACCGAACTCTCCTTTCCTAATTTGATCTAGGTTAAAATTAGGTGGCGACTCATAATAGGTTCCAGTGAGCTAGCTTAGGTTTTAATAATTATTGTTATATGACATAGTTATTAATCTTAGGCTATAAGTGGACCTAAAACCCAATCAGATCCCAATCAACTTAATCCACATAGGATAGGGTTTAAAATCGAGGCTCACAGACTGGCGACTCTGCTGGGGACTTACTTCTTAATTTTAACTTGTTTAATTTTAAGAAAGCGGGCTTAACTTGAAAATGTTTATTTATGGCCTTTACTATGTTCTTGTTTACTTCTGTGCGCACTTTAATTTTTGCACCCTTGCATCATATGAGAGCGAGGGTCCACACAAACCGGTTCTACCCCGGGACCCGTTTGAGGGTCCCCTGTCAGGGACTCACACCTTTTAGGTGATGTGAATAAGTGGGGGAAAAGAGGAGGTGTCGCCTAACCACACCCCCTTAATACCTGGGCTTTAGCCCCAAGCACTTTCCTGGCAGTACCCTTACCAAGCCCATTGTTTGGTCAGTCAAAGACCCGACCGTAGACGCACACCTTTAGGTGATGTGAAAAGTGGGTGGCCCAAAGAGAATAGCGTGCAAGCCCTATTTCTTTGTGGTAACCTGGGCCTGCGCCCCAAGCACCTCTCCGGATCGACCTATACCTGTCGGACTGAGTCATCTTGTGAGGGCATTTGCATCACCGCCTTACGTAAGACTTCTGAGTATGTGTTCTCTTTCTCCTGGGCCTCAGGCCCAATGTCTGCATCGACCCATCAATCTCCCCCAGTCCGATTAAAATGCTTGAATGTTTCAAACGGCCCAAATAGTCCGAAGAAGCAAAAGAGTCCCGTAATTAGAACACAAGGGCCCTCATAGGAAGACCTTTCCACGTCACTAAAAGCCCGTGCCCTAATATTTCTTTTTATGTTCCAAAACAGAAAGAAGGCAAGATTTCAGAAAGGCCTGGGACAGAAGTTCCGGACGTTTGACCCGACTGCCTACTCCCCCACCTCCGTTATTTCAGCCCGAGGCAGACTCTAGCTCATCTGACATGTCGGTCCAAGCGCATGACGATATCTCTCAGGAGGATCAACCAGCGGGGGGAGAAAACCAGAACACTTCTGTTGAAGAACTCATGAAAACTTTGATTTGAAACACCAGGAAGCGATCCAGGCGCTCGAGAATAAATATGTGGACACAATCGCCAAGCTAGAAGATAAGTTGGCTGCATTGGAAACGGCAGCCCAAAGCAGGGCCACCGAGGTCTGACAGGGAGCAGGATCAAATAGCCAGCCTGGTACGGAAACATCAAGCCGCCATTGAAGCCTTGGAGGCACGGCATACGGCGGCAACAGTTGAGCTCCATGAGAAAATAGGATCTTTGGAGGCGGCAAGACAGGAAAGACCGCTACAAGGATTTGTTAATCCTTTATACGGCATGGACAATATCTCCTTAGAAGGGCATGACACCCAAGTTGGATACGTTGGTGGTGCTCCCGGGAACCAGCTAGCCACCGAAGTTCAGAGGGCTTTGAGGCGCATTGAGCGCATGGAAAGGCCGGTAAACCCGCTGGATTTGATTATCTTTCCATGGGATCCTATCCAGATGTTGAGCTCCCGCGAAACTGAAGCTCCCTACTTTGGCTCTCTACAAAGGCTCGACCGATCCCCAAATTCATTTGGCGATGTTTGATCGAGAGATGTCTATCCTGAGGCTCAATGATATGCAGAAGGCCAGGTCTTCGCCCGATACCTAGATGAGATCCCTCAACGATGGTACCTAACTCAGAGGATGAACACCAAGACCTATGAGGAGATATGCGAAGCTTTCCTGACTCACTTTGAGTATGCTAAAAATCTGGAAATCACCCGATCTGACCTTGCTAGCACACGCCAAACGGGAAGTGAGTCCATGTCCGATTTTATAAAGCGGTGGAGGAGGAAGGCAGCAGGCATGCCTACAAGGATGGATGAGCAGGAACAAATCCGCATGATTGTTGAGAACATGCAAAAGCAGTACAATGATGAATTAAAGTATATGTACTTTCCAAGCTTTGATATGCTCATGGGCCAGGTGGGGTTTTTGGAGGAGAAGATCCACAAGGGAGACCTAAAGCTTGGATACCCCCGGGGGTCCGGGGGAAATTCGAAGTTCCCAAAATCTGAAACAGCAAAGGCCTCCTACTCAAGCACAGCTTATGCGCAGAGCGCACCGCAGAGATACGCGGGACAGTACGAGGTAAATGCGGTCCAGCAGCCAAGGGAACAGGGGAGGAATTATCGAGCAGTACCACCCCCAAGCAGATTTCAGTCAACGAGAATTCACAGATATTGGTCGGCCATTGAGTCATGCTCTGAAAAAACTCCAGGAACAACATCTTACAGCCCTTCCGCCCCGACCAGGAGTCACCTGTTTGGGCAGGAACCCAAATCAGTTCTGTCTCTACCATCAGTTGCCAGGTCACGACACCGATCATTGCAGGGCCCTACAGCATAAGATCCAAGACCTGATTGACCAGGGCTTCAGTTCTCAGAGCGCGGAAATATCTTCGGGAATCCTATGCCAAAACACCATTAAGGATCGCTGTTGTTTTTTCTTCTCCCTTTTGTTGTTTTGCGTAGCATTTGTTTTGTCTTTTCTTTTAGTTCTTTAGCTAGTTTAGTTGTCACTCCCATTTAGTTGGTACTCAATGTCGTTGTTACTTCCTTTGGTTATCAATAAAATTTCCTCTTTGATTCGTGTTCTAATGAGTATATTTCCATTCATGTGCTGAAAAAAGAAAAGAAAAAAGAAGGAAAGAAAAACTCTCTCTTTTAAAGCATGTCTACAAGCATATAGAGTAAGAACCTTCATCTTTCACGAAACCCCTGTACAAAACCGCCTACCCATCCACACATTGGCCACCTCCCCCCACAGCCATCCCACATGTCGCAGCGTTCCGTCATTTCTACCGTTTCATTAAAAAAAAAAGAGCTGCTGCCGCCAAAAAAAAGAATCACTCAGCAATCACCCCATCACACTCACCACCATTGTTCACCGCACATGCGGTCACCCTCCACAAAACTTGGGCATTCTAAGGTTTGTCAAGAAACCCCGCAACGATACTGGGGGCAATCTGAGTTAAGGAGCGATAATGTTTATTTCTTTTGTTTAAATGCGCAAACAAGTCTCTGAGTGAACGTTTCGCGAGAGTGCCTTGAGCGGTAAAACCAAGAGCGAAAGAGCGTGTCATTTTTACACGACTCCAGAGAGGTCGCATCCAAAGGTGAGGTGAACGGCATGACTCCAACCGAAGGAGATAATTTGTAAATTTACGCTTAAACCTGTGAAAAGTACAAAGAACGGATACACAACTATTAGGGATGACGAAGCACCTAGGTACAGCACCACACAGCCAAAAGCCTGTGAACCCAGTCATTAAACCCTAGGCACCCCCGCTGAGCTTTTCATATATGACCTCTTTCACAATATTGCAAGCTCCACAAACAAGCTAGCCAATGATGAATAACCGACCCGGTGACCAAAGGAAGCAAGGAGCCCGACTTTTGAACAACAAACTTCACAAGTCCAAAGAAGCAAACCACTACCAGCATGACAAGCGATCCGCAAATGGTCCCAAAGTGACACAGGATCCAAATGAGCTAGCATCAAAGCAGCTCTCAAAGTTCAAAACCGGGAAACACATGAACCCCGAAAGGAAAGAAAATCAAAGAAAGGCAAACCTGAAAAGCCTTGAAGAAATCAAAAATTGGAAGAAGGAGAAAGGATGCAAGGAACAATTCAAAAATCCAGAGTTCCAAGCTCATAAGCGAAGTCATCACGAAGTAGCCAACGACTTCAGGACAAAGAAAGCAAGTCCGAGAGAAGGTGCAAGTTGCAGCTTTGGTCACCCTTATAGCTCCACATATCCTAAACATTCTTCCATTGTCCTGCTGTCATTCATCACACCCCATAGCCCGTTAAAGCCAAAAGACTTCCGACCTAGTGGTTGTGTATCCAATCACGTGAAAGTAACAGGTTGAACGCGTAAATCTAACAAATGTCAAATTCAACGGTTGAGATGTTTTTGACCAGAAGGAGAGCATGAGCGCAAGCACCAAACACTTTGAGTGTAGGATAGAAAGCACCACATAAAGATAACCCTGACCTTGTGAGTATGAGACTTGTTTTTGCGATTAATCAAAGAAAATACTGGGGGCAATCGATCGTTCCGATCGATTGCCATAAAATCCTAAAAACTCGGATTGCCTTAAGAAAAATACTGGGGGCAATTGTTGGTCCCAACAATTGCAACAATGACACTGATTGAGTCCCAAAAATCCAAAATCCAAAGGACCAACCCTCCTCATATCACACAGGCCCGTCCTAAGCCCTACCTCCACATCAAATTTCTACAGGCCCGTCCTAAGCCCTACCTCCACATCAAGTTCCCTCAGGCCCGTCCTAAGCCCTACCTCCACATCAATTTCTACAGGCCCGTCCTACCCCTACCCCACATCAAATTCCCTCAGGCCCGTCCCTAAGCCCTACACTTCACACCTCAAACACCCGCGGCCCGCCTTGAGCCTTACCTCACACTCGGGCCCATCTTGAGCCTACCTTCTCTAGGTTCACATAAACCCTAATCCTTCTACATCCTTTTGGACCCACCATACACTCGGCTCATTTCACTTAGATCCACCTTTAGGCTCGTCATAAGACCTAGTTGCATTCCTTAGGCTCGTCGTAAGACCTAGAACCATCCTTTAGGCTCGTCATAAGACCTAGAACCTCCCTTTAGGCTCGTCATAAGACCTAGTTGCATTCCTTAGGCTCGTAGTAAGACCTAGCATTACCTCTTAGCTTACCCACTCTCATCAAACACATTGCATTCATCTCATTCATATGGGCTCGTCATAAGACCTAGCTGCATTACCCAGGCGCGTCACAAGACCTGGCGACAGAAAGTTGGCGAGGTGATGGCAATAAATCCTCCTTTTGCGATGTCAACTTATTTTTGGGATCAACGAATGGTGGGCAAAGGCAATAAGTCCCCAGGGTTTTTACCAGGAGTTATCCCTGCACACCGGCTTGGGGGGCGATGGCAATAAGTCCACATTGGGTCCAGCCAGGAGCATCGGCACGGGTTTCGGTCCCCCAGAAGCATCCGAGCATCATCAGCATCATCCATCATCAACATCATCAACACCATCGGCATTATCACCAGCATCAGCATCATTTGCATCATTAGCATTTCAGCATTCTTGCATTTGCATCCAGTTTTCACACCCTAGGCAGTCAACGCCTTAGAATAGCTTGACATCATTTTCACCACTTTAGGTAGTCAGCGCCTTAGAATAGCTCGACAGCATATCATCATTTCAGGCAGTCAACGCCTTAGAATAGCTTGACATCATTTTCACCACTTTAGGTAGTCAGCGCCTTAGAATAGCTCGACAGCATATCATCATTTTAGGCAGTCAACGCCTAGAATAGCTTGACATCATTTTCATCATTTTAGGTAGTCAGCGCCTTAGAATAGCTCGACAATGCTTTGTATTTTAGGTAGTCACGCCTTAGAATAGCTCGACAATGCTTTGTAACTTAGGTAGTCAGCGCCTTAGAATAGCTCGACAATGCTTTGTAGCTTAGGTAGTCAGCGCCTTAGAATAGCTCGACAATGCTTTGTAGCTTTGGTAGTCAGCGCCTCCGAATTGCTGGGCATCGTTAACCCGGTTTCACACAACGTGGAGGATTCTGTGGAGTCCAAAATTTTGGGGCACCACTCAAGCATCAACCAGACTTTTCACATTCGTTACAAAGTCCAGTTGACGGGGGGCAATCTGTTATACCCAAATTTTGACCCCCTGGTTAAGGTCTACGAGGTTGTGAGAGCCATCTCCATCAAACAGTAAGAGACTCCGGCCCGATCGGCGTGTTCCAGGGCCTGAGGAGCAGCTTCGTCATTGTCAGGGGCGTTTTCGTAATTTTTAAGGCTTCTTAGTTCTCCTATAGGCTTTCTCTCTCCTCCAAAGGGTGCCCAAATCAGCTCGAAATGCTTTGATATTTTAAACCCATGATAGAGGATGACATTTTAAGCATAATGGCGTTGGAATTTTGATTTTTCGAATTTCCAATAATTTTCTAGCAATTTCTGACTGAATCTGACGAGAAATTCAATTTAAAAATGCCCCAGCATTTAAAAATTCGTTTCCACCTCAGAAAATTCATAATATCCATTCTTGACATGTGGTTAAAATTTCATAGCAAATTCCTTTGGGAAGTTGCTTAGTTAAAATATCGAAAAATCTTACTTTTACTAGATTCTCTTTATCTTTAAGAAGTCTATATAAGGGGATAGGTTTTTGGATAAAATCAGAACCTCACATGCTGAAGAACCCTAGAGAGTCAGAAAACACGGCCTCCTCTCTCTCTCTCACGTTTTCCAACACCCGGCCACCCAAATCATACTGAAAATCCCCCGAAATCACCATCTAAACACGTTTTCCAATCCCAAAGCACCAATAATCATCAAAACCTCACAAAAACACCTCTAAAACGTGAAGAACAGCAAGAACAACCAACAACCAGAAGCTTGGGTCGAAATCCTCTCGGGTCTGCCATCAACGGAGCACTCGACGAGTCCCGGTGTGAAGAAACGTTGTGATCCGAAGGTAAAACAGGTAGAAACTCCACTTCCCTGATTCACCACGGTATTATCTGTCTTGCCTCAAAAATTGGGCTCAAACTAACCTTCGTAGGCTTCTGTATTGCTGTTTATTTAAGCCTCTGTCAGATAACTTGTTTGCTAAGTTTCGTGCTTAATTCGAATTCAAATTGAAAACTTTCAATCACTAACGTCTTGTACATCTTTCAGGCTACACACCCATAAAATTTGAGCTCAAAACACCCTCGGGAACCTTCTGAAAACCCCTGTCCGTGGGTGGTCCGTGACCTCGGACCTATGGTCCGGGACCTCGGACGCGTTGTCCGAGACCACGGACACCCACGGACGGCGGCGGGATTTTAAAAATTCAAAATTTAGGTTTTTCTAATAATGTCCGGGCCCACGGACATCCTGTCCGTGGCCCCGGACTTTGCAAATTTTGTTTTCCTTTAATTTCGACTTTTCTGTATATTTAGGTTAACTGGGGTCCGTGGTCTCGGACGTTTGGTCCGTGGCTACGGACGTAAGCAAAATTTGACCTAATTCTGCCTCCGAAACCCTAGTTTAGGTAGCTTTTAATTTCACTTTAATCTCTGTCAAAAAATGTTAAAAACAAAAAAAAACAGAAGCTCGCGCACTTAGGTTAAAACGACTCGTAATAAGCCGTAAATAAACTAAGTAGAGGAAAAACGACCTAGGAGGGGTAATGAAAGTAATTGAACCCTAATTAAGTCGAATATCAAGCCCCCGAACCCGAACTCTCCTTTCCTAATTTGATCTAGGTTAAAATTAGGTGGTGACTCATAATAGGTTCCAGTGAGCTAGCTTAGGTTTTAATAATTATTGTTATATGACATAGTTATTAATCTTAGGCTATAAGTGGACCTAAAACCCAATCAGACCCAATCAACTTAATCCACATAGGATAGGTTTAAAATCGAGGCTCACAAAGCTATTAATGGGTGTACACATTATAATTAAAACCGGCCCACATTAATTAATAGCCCGGGTCGTTTTTCGTCTTTTCGAATTAAACGCGTTTCGTCTCCGGTTTCGTCACTATTCACTTACCGGGTCCGTTTTCCGGAATTTTCTCGTTTATTAATTTTAATGGTTATTAAGCTACCATTAATACTTATTTATAGTTATTTAATCAACTATAATTTTTATGGGTCCGTTTGACCACATAAAGTCACGTTTTCGGGTTTTCTCGAAAAGCGTGCCTAAAACTCCGTTAGTATTTTTAATCCATTATTTGGATCCGTTTCCTTCGGGAATTATTCCCACAATAATTAGGCGTAATTAAGCCTTAGGAATCCATCTCGGACCCTAACGAGATCATATTTTCCCTTTATTCATTTAATACGCGTTTTAGCGTTTTTCGCTTTTCAAGCGTTTTCTCTCTTCTTTTGGTTTTATTCTTTTTACCAATACTCTCTAGGCACAATTAGGCCCTTAATAATTTATTAGAGTAATTAAATCACCATTTTTAGATCCGGGGTATTAAAATCTACCCCCCTTAGGAACTTTGTCCTCAAAGTTGGTGAATCTAAATGGTTACTCTCATGGGCGTACCATGCCAAGGTTATAATACATGTACAACCTTACAGACTTCACAAGTCTGTCTCATTTCATACTACACATACCTCACACATATCACAGCATGTATAGCAATCAAAGATACTTTTTGTTCTCTCTCCATGGAATCGGTCCGAAGACAAGAAGGCACTACAGTCCTCGAATCCATGTTGAGTATTATACTACTGATCCCTCAGGTACCGGTCACGTTGAACACTTACTCTTTCTGGTTCACGGCCGTTTCATGACAAATGGGCACTTACTCTCTCTGGCCCACGGTCCCTTCGGTTCTGATCAAAACATTACACATATACATATCTCAGGCACTCTGGTTGACTCACTCAACACAGGAACATCTCAGGGTACTCTCCCCGTCCCGCTGCCTTTGGAAAAATCACACACTGACACCGCCCCAACCGGTCACTTAGGACCGCCGCACGTACGGTGCAATGGTTTCAAACCTGTACACGCCCACCGTTCTACCGGTCACCAAGACTTAAGGCCACAGCCATCGGCGGGTGATAGCGGTTTCAAAACCAGTTTCGTTTCCATCTTCATACTTGAAGAAAATTCTTTTTCAAAATCTGTTTGAAAATTCTTTTTAAAACATCACACAACTCCAAATCAAATTTATGGTAGCTGTATCTTTTCTTAGCGTGATTACTTGTGACCACTATAGGGAGCTTCAAGAATCATCTAACCCTGATGTGATCAGCATCAGTGTTGAATTATCCTTCCACCCCAATTTGTGTTCGGTTTCCCTTGATCGCTAGCAGATCAAGTTCCACCTCCCACGTCAGTTTCAAACAATCAGATAGTCAAACATTTTTGTTTTCTATCTTTTACTCTTTCTAGTCATATTCACGAAACAATTCGTTTCAATTAATCTCTAGTTCCTAGTACTTAGGTCATTTGTCATTCTCCTTGCTTCACTACTTTACCTAGGTATTCCATACTTATGACTTCTTTTACCAATTGTTGCTCAATTTAAAACACATAACATACAACTCCAAAGGATGGAACTCACTCCATCTATCATTCTCAAATAAAATCACCTAGGGAACTCACTCCCTCTTAGGTTACACATCGGTTTCATGCCGATTCATACTCATCATAACTCATGTCTAATCTCACTAGACATATACTATACTCCTCTTCATAAATATTACTCTCTACTTGCATCTCTCATGCACAATACTTACTCGTTACTTGCATCTCTCATGCACAATACTTATACTTACACAATGAATGGGTACACATGTTTATGTAACATGAGGTCCAATCAAAACATTTTCTTTGTGCCATGCACATAGTAGTTTACGCACTAACACGAAAACATACTCTAAGCGGTTTCTCGCCCTACCCCCCTTAAAAGGGGTTACGCCCGCGTAACCAACCATATGTTATCACTGAACATTGGTTCACTAATTCAGGTATTATGAAGTGTTTTAACTTCAGTACGGTTAATTAACTCATAACCGGGTTCGGTTCTAGCCTCTAAGGCTTCAAGGGGTTTATGATATAGGTATACTTAACCCTGAATCACGGTCCACAAGCTTCTGCTGCGTGACCTGATAACTAGAGCTTAATTCGCTCTTTGGTATTCTCAATGTATTTCAATCGTCGCTTGGTATCTCTTACCGTATGCGAATTCGATGAATTATAGATTTTCTCTCCAATTCTCTGGAAATCTATATTTTTGTATACTCTGTATACTTTTGTGTTATTCACTACTTTTTCCGACTTATTGTCGGTTGAGGTCAAGCTGTTACTTAGCATGTAGTGCTTCCTCATTTATAATGACTTCTGAATCATGTTTGTTTATTTATTTTGTACAAGAATTCCTCATTCATACTACTCTGCCTTTTTCCACATATGGATCCTGGGCCCTGTGGGTTACTGCCCACGTTCTTTGTGCATCTTTGGCCAATGGCCGCACGGTTATCTCTCTAGATTCTCACTCAACAGGCTTCGTTGACATTTCTCAATTCCTGGCTCTCCCACTCGATCATTACCGCACAAGTGCAATACCAAAACACTCAGTCATACAGAGTGCAGAAGCGTAAACCCTTGACAGTAAATCTCTCATGGGATAGGAATGATTATGTCTCCTATACCACATTTTCTCATCAGCTTCATATCACTATCTGAATATACTCTTACAATGGTCGCTTACTGCGCACCTTGTCTTTCTCATTTCTATGGCATCCGCTACTACTTTAGCTTCCGCCAGGTGTTCTCGCCATTTACACGATGGCTTGCCATTCACTTGGCTCACAATATACGCTATTCCTCAAATCTCTCTGCGCACTTGCGCGCTGCTTACTCTGCAGTTTTTACTACTTACTGATTACTCTTCGGTCTAGAATTGCTGCAATCGAGGTCCTCTTTACACTCTACTATAGTTCATATACTCATTGGCAATATACACATGCTCAAGTTTTACTACACCGCTCTAGCGGTTTCACATTACTTACTTAGGTGGTAGCCTTTCTCTGGAGGATTCACGCAATGCCGCTCCATAGGCCCCATAATGACAAGTGGTATCCCCACTCTAAGGTAGTGGTTCATTCACCACTGTTCCTCTTATGCCTCTATGCATAGGTTTACAACGTTTAGATCTGCAAGTTGCAGTTAGTTTACCGGCTTATAAGCCACATTGCCTCGCCATGCTCCATGCGGGCTGTGTATACAGGTTTCATCTTCTCCGTACACCATTCAATGGTTTGGAGGTATTACTGGGCTTTTCGATAAGGTTGTCTCAACACACTTCCATACATGGAAGGCCCTTTTAAATAACTTGATATTTGTTCATGCCCTCTGGCAATCTAGGGTATCCCGTGTTACGTGGGATCCCTTCGGGTTTACCCGAGTGTTTGACTTAACACTTGTGTTCTCAACACGATGTTTCGTTCAACTACTGTTGACTTCGGCACCTTCACGGATTGCTCCTGGGTGTTACTGAGTTGTGCCATTACATCTGGCTTGAACTCATGGGTATTCAGTTCCTTACTCCGCCTTGCGGTTATATACCTGACTATCCCGTTTAGGGTTGTAATGTCTCCCATTATTGGGTAGATTATTGGTACTTCCTAATACCTTCTTGGTTAGGTCATTATCTCTTTCGTGAGGTATACTATGGGAACTCTATCCCGTTATCAAACATCGATATGATCATTAAGGCATTTGCCATATTACTTACGCTGGTATATATTCCAGTTATTAGGTATTTCCTGAGACATATCCAATGTCTGTGCTTAATACTCTGTGCTTCTTGCACTTTCGACTCTTAGTCATCCCTTGGAATGGGTTCTTGACTTCTTTCGCTTATAAGCTTGTCTGCGTTCTTCGGTCATTCGAGTGTCTAACTGTCTTGGTTTGAATTGGCTCTTTCGTCCGTAGTATGGAGTGGGCTACTTCCCGTGTTCCGTACTCTACTAGTATACATACATGGAGTATCTTATTGATACGTTACCACTTACCTGACTAACTCATAATTGGTCTGTCAGGTCCGCAAGCTCCTTCGGAGTGCGGTCGTTCCATGTCTCATTTGTGTACACTTGTAGTGTCGGTCACGCCTAAGTGAAGTATTCTGTTGCCAACTCCTCTTATATCGTCCTATGATAATTTACCATGGTTCTCTGGTTGGTTTTTTAAAAATTTGGGGGTTTTTGGAAAATTCATGTTTGAAAGAAAATTTGAGTCTTGAAAGTAAACTCTTTGCGGCATTTCAATGCCGGTTGCTTCTTACCAGGTCTAGCCTCTTGCTGACCGGTATATTCTTTATACAGTGTTCAGGCCTTTAGGCCTTTCCAAGGTTTCGTTTCAGAATTCTTTAGGGTTTGTGGTGCTATATTGGCTTCTCTTGCCGTCTTGGTACTTGCTAAGTACTGGTCGCTTGTCAAAGCTCTTCTTATTAGTCCCGCTATTACTGCACTTGCCGTGGCAAGTGCGCGGTACTGGCGGTTTTTGGGTTAACTCATACCGGTCACGGGATTGTTCACATTGTATTTGGTAGCCTCGTTGGCTCTTCCTTGATCCCCTAGTTGGATAACTGCTCCTTGGAGCTGCTTTTCATTCCTCTTGACATGACTGTCATTCATTTAGGCGCTCCTCCACTCTCGGAGTTCCTTAAATACTTTAATTCTATGATTTACCTCGTTGCTCGTTCCCACGTCTTTACTGTGGTTACCGAGGTTTAACTTATTTAGGTACTACTTCTGTAGTCCTATTCGGGTATATCCCGTAGTTATGCTTGTAGCTGTCTAAGCTGTATCAGTTAAGTATTGCAACCTCTTCGGGTGTGGCAGGGTGGGTGTACCTACTCTTGACTAGATTCTTGTCGGTTAGTGTACCGATGTTGGTATTAGTTAACTATGGCGGTCCGTAGACATGTGTCCGGGTTCTCGTTAGTTCTCATAAGTCCGTCTGGTCGCACGATTGGTGCATCCTTCTCACTGCTGCTCGACCAGCTGGGTTCTCGCGACTGCTAAGCATGTCGCCCCAGGCTGCCACAAATTCTGGTCTCCTTGGATTAGGATGTCTCGACCTTCCGTCGTTGCATGCAGTTATTGTCATTTCAGCGGGATCCGCCTCCGGGATTTCCGGTTCTCGGGATCTACCGCATGACAGGTTCTGGTTCAGAATGAAATATTTAACCACTGCCAGATCGGGTTTCCCCATCTCTCTGGCGTTCTTTCCCGAACTTTTAATACGGGGGTTGTGGAGGGCGGGTTTGGTATTGTAGGTATCCAGATCATACTGGAAGTTCCTAACTAGCGCATCTCTCACGCTACCACTCAACCCTTAGCCCTAATTCACTAATTCCTAACTCGGTATTTCCTAAGCTCGGTATTTCCAGTCATCAGAGCGATACTTCGCTCTGATACCATTTTTGTAACACCCCAACTGCTAATCTCATCATTACCTCTTAAACTGTTACAATTTACCATTAAACTCGCAGCGGAATTCTAATACAACAGAGGGTGATACAACGCCGTTAGCCACCCTCGTGGCTAACCAGGCCTGACTCACATACAGTAACGGTCTGATGGACTGGAACAACCGAATACCCATTACAAATACAATACTCAACTCATTTCTTTACTATACCGAGTCTACAATAAATGGATGCCGACAACATATTCGGTCTTACACTCCCTTCAATACATAAGTAACTAAAACTACTACCCATGTACCCACCGACCCCGTCCTACTCTCGAACGGTAACATCTTCGGTGTACCTGTAAAATAAAAACATCGCCCCTAGGGGCTCAGCTTAACGCTGCATATGAAATTCGCATACCCCGAGCGCTAACCGGGGTACGCCGACTACTTTTGTCGGATATACATGGAGTTCATTAGTCAAACAACATGCATCATAGCAATACAATAAGTACATGTAATGCTCAAGGAATTTACATCCAATCATGGAACACAATTCCTAACTAACATAACAAGGTTGTTAGTTGATCTGGTTACTCTTAGGCCTTGAGGGTTACCTCACTATGCCTTGTTTACTTATTCAATACCTCACCCGCTCTCTCGGGTTACTTATTCATGTACACACCCATTCTCTTGGGCTACTCATTTTACACTCACCCATTCTCTCGGGTTATTTATACTTTTATCTCACCCACACTCTTGGGTTAACTATACTCAAGCTCTTGTAGATTCTCGAGACACTGCAGGTCTCCTACGTCACGCTCGTTATACTTAGTACATACTTAGGCCAAAACTCATGGCTCTCTAGCATAGTCTTACTTCCCGGTTTCGACCCTACTCTGGGTCTAGCATGGTGGGAAGGTTCAACTAGCTCACGGAACTCTCTCTTAGTTCCTATCTCTTTTACTTAGGTCCGACTACTCTCGGACTACTCTCGTTCCCATACACTCCTCTCTCGGAGTTATAATAATATTATGTATATTAGTCTAGAAGCATCACTCTCGATGTTTCTAATGACTTGGGAACATTACTTTAGTTCGGTTAATCTTAGGTTTTAAGAGTTACCCATACATTTACTTTACTCATACTTTCGGTTACTTGCATATACCAGGTAAAATCCTCATATGGGAGGTCGACCATGTCTCAGTACGTTACTAATCCCTCAGGTCTCTTTTACCTTCTTCACTGGTTCACATCTTCGAACTATCTTAAATCCTCTTGAAGGAGGTTCACTTATCTTTCCACTCTCATTTGTTTCGTGGATTGTTTCAATGTGGTTTTCTAACCATTATCGGGTATTTACTCAACCCGTAATTCTCCTCACATTCTAGGGAGTTCATATGTTTGCGTTATCATTATACTTTAACGGATAGTTTGTGTGTTTGCACGTTTTCGTTATCATAAGCGTCGACCCGATCTATGGGTCTCTAGCCAAACGTTACTCACTTCGAGTCGGTCCATTCACTATGTTAGACCACACCGGCATACAAGTATGTTAGCTCATTCAACATACAACAAGGCATACATAATCAAACAAGGGATTATTTTCATGCTTTAATCTTGATTAAGCCGGCACACAAACACACAAATCAACGTAACTCGGTTAGCACGCGGAGTATGAGAAAATCATACCTTTCACCGGGGTTTTTACTTTTACCGTGTCATCTCACCATGCTCGGGTCACGCACGATTCTCTGATAATGTTTCAAACATTATTATTAATACTAAGCTCATACGGTACATAATATGCTCTCCCGTACTTACCCCGTTATCCCGTTATCTCGGTTTTATTCTTGTTAATTTGAGTTCTCACTTCTCAAACACTTCTAACACTTTCTTACACTTCCTAGGGCCTTAACATGTCACCAAACAAGGCCTTAACATCTTATAACATCATTAACATTTAAACCCCCATCATTCCAACCTTTAAAATGCTCTCTGTAGGTTTCTGGGGGTGGTCCGGGACTTGGTCCATACCCTAAGTCCCGGACCAATCACAAAACTAACTCTCGGCCAAAAATAATGCATGGTCCGGGACCTTGTACCTAGGCCAAGTCCCGGACCAGTGTGGTTGTTGATTCTCGGCCTAAATTCTATATATGGTCCGGGACTTGGGCATGGAGTTAAGTCCCGGACCAAAAGCAGAGAAGTCTCGGGGGTAAATTCAGGGGTGGTCCGGACTTGGTCCTGGACCTAGTCCCGGACCCTGCTACAGATTTTGCAATTTCAGCACTTTCCAATTCTGTTACAGGTTATCTCTTAGCCCATTGATCAACCTATCTTCACCAACTAAAATCCACATGTTTAGCAACTTATTACCCTACTTAATCACCTTAACCAAGCACCAATGCACTCACCAATTCTAATTATTTTCACTCAAAAATTCACTTACACTTTCATAACTTGTTTTCTTGTTTTCTAATACTCTTGTAACAGATTTTGGTGTTGCCTCCCACCATTCAATACTTCATTCACTAATGCCATTACCAGCACCCAAATGACATTATCTTCACTGCTACACACTCTACTTCTTTTGGTTTGGTTTTCAAACCATTAATCACTAACCTAACACTTCTTAAACCAACTAGTTTCTTCCTTATAATGAAACACTCAAGTCCATAATCTCCTAAACAAATTTTGACAGCACTTGGCTACTTTCTTAGCATTCTCCCCACAATTAAATCAGCTCACAACACTTCTTCAGCCCTGTTTGGTTTAGACATCAAACCACATCAAAATCCCACTTATTCACACATGTATGTTAGCTTAACTTCTAGGTTATTTTTCACACTTAAACACATTAATACATTCTGTTTCAAACTACAATATTGCAGTACCAAGGACACACAAGCAAGTTATTCATTCGATACCCACATCAATTTCGCAAAGAACTAAACCAATACAAGGTAAGCTCTTTACCTTGTTTCACTTTCAGTTTTCACTCCTCTTCTTCCTCTTTCTCTTGTTTTCTCTTTCTCTTCTTGTTTTCCACACCACACAAGGCTATTGATTGCCAACTACAATCACCGCCCATCACACACATCAACAATCAATTTATTTTCCTCACAAAACCTAATATATATATTAAGTGCTAGTTTTCAAAGTTTAATCTAGATTTTACCTTAGAATAACCAAATGGATAGCTTGGCGATCCATTGGAAGAGTTTCCAACCTCCACAAGAGCAAGATGCTCACGGCTGACATGGGGAAAAATTCAACGTGAAGGAAATTCTTTTCCAAAATTGGAAGAGTTAGCTAGAAATGAAGAGCTTGTAACTTCCTTTTTACCTTGAAGTATCAAGAAGAAGATGGAGGCTCAAATCAGCTCCTTAAGCTTCAAAAGGCAACACCCATGGAAGTGAAGGTGGAGGAACAAGATTTTGAGGGGTGGAAAACGTAGCCCTCGCCGATACGAATCCAACGGTAGTATTTTTATGGGATTCGGTGAAGAAATGAGAAAGTTAGAGGAGGAAGAAGGTGAGGCTTGTGAGCTGTTGGTGTCGCGACTAACAGAGGAAGAAGAAGAAGTTACAAGGCTGGAGCAAATCGTGAATGAGGAATGGAGAAGGTAAGTACTTTACTTTACTTTTTACTTTATACTATTTGCTTTACTTATTTATTTATTTGTCTTGTTATTACTTAATAGCTAGCAAGCTATTAATGGGTGTACACATTATAATTAAAACGGCCCACATTAATTAATAGCCCGGGTCGTTTTCGTCTTTTCGAATTAAACGCGTTTCGTCTCCCGGTTTCGTCACTATTCACTTACCGGGTCCGTTTTCCGGAATTTTCTCGTTTAATTAATTTTAATGGTTATTAAGCTACCATTAATACTTATTTATAGTTATTTAATCAACTATAATTTTTATGGGTCCGTTTGACCACATAAAGTCACGTTTTCGGGTTTTCTCGAAAAGCGTGCCTAAAACTCCGTTAGTATTTTTAATCCATTATTTGGATCCGTTTCCTTCGGGAATTATTCCCACATAATAATTAGGCGTAATTAAGCCTTAGGAATCCATCTCGGACCCTAACGAGATCATATTTTCCCTTTATTCATTTAATACGCGTTTTAGCGTTTTTCGCTTTTCAAGCGTTTTCTCTCTTCTTTTGGTTTTATTCTTTTTACCAATACTCTCTAGGCACAATTAGGCCCTTAATAATCTTATTAGAGTAATTAAATCACCATTTTTAGATCCGGGGTATTAAAAATAACTAGATTTTATATGTATATAGTATAGTGACCCCATATCCTAGAGAGTTGTTGGTGGTGTAGTGGGTAAGGGATGAAATATTGAGTGAGTTATCTGGTCAATCCACTATGATAAACTATGTTATAATTTTTTTTTTCTTCGAAGAATAGTGACCCCATAAATTTACATCCTGGCTCTAACCCTGACAAGCAAGATACACACGTGAGAAAGAAGGATAACAAGTATAAGCTGAGTCATCGGAGTTCATCTGAGTGTGTGTATCTAGTGAGTTAGTGAGCGCTTTTAGACTGTGTAATCAACTTAATACTTTCGGTGTTTAGTAGACTGACTAGTCGGGGAACGGTTGGGGAACCGTAGGCCTGTTGTCAGAAAGGGTAGAGGACTTTGGGGATAAGTCCAGAACTGTCCCTGAGTCTATATGTGGGGGCAGAGGGAGATTGAGTGAATTTATAGAGTGTAAATTCTCAATCGAAAAGGAGTTTCTAGTTTGTGAATTATCGCATCTCTACGTAAACTACTAGACTTGTTTAACTCAATGACACGTCCACGACTGATCGAGGATGTATCTGGAGCACTAGCTAGTTTTAGTTAGTATCAGAGTTGGTCTCTTCTAGAAAGCTAACTACTTGGAAGAGGATCAATGTCTCACTCAGCCCTTCTAGCATCAAAAGAAAGGGTCAGCCCCAAATCGACCACCGCTCTTCAATGGAGAAAACTACACTTACTAGAAGAACAAGATGGAATTTCACATCAAATATGAAGATCCAAGGATTGGAGGGTGATAACTCAAGGAGAATACACTTTTCAGGATGCTTAAGGATCAAACATATTTGTAGACAATGACAAACGATCAGATAAAAGTTAGCATTTAATGCATGACCTGTAAGAATTCTTCATTGTGCATTACTTCCTAAGCAATATTCAAGATATCATCTCCTAAAATAGCCAAAGAATCTGGGAAACATTGTAAGTGACTACGAAGGAATGATGAAATCAAGAAGACTCGTATTTGTAACACCCAAAACTACAACAATACCTTGAACAACCATTTGTAGCGGAAAACATAACTCATCACATTACTTAACTCATTGGTGTTACACGCCGTTAACCACCCATGTGGCTAACAAGGCTAATACATATACATTGTATCGGTCTGATGGACCAGATTCCCGAGCAACTACACATTACAATCCTGTTCCATTTTCAATAATCAATATACATTTACATTCCAACTGTACCGAGTATTTATAAAAACTAATACCGATAACAGTTCGGTCTTACTAAACCTACAATACAAGTAATAAAATAGCTACCCATGTACAAACTATCCCCACGTCCTACTCTCGAACGGCTCCTAGCTCCTTGTACCTAAAAAGAAAGAAAGGGTGGCCCCCCAAGGGGCTCAGCACCTTTGCTGGTATGGTAATCGGCAACCCGCATACTACCGGGTCACACACAACTAATTGTCGTCTAAGCATGTAGTGATTATATTTAAAACATGCATGTAGAACCATAAACACATAACACATTCACAAACACACAAACACCCATAAGCATAGCAAACAGCGACACACATAACATAACAGGAACGAATCCCTTGAGGGAAATGAACCAAGTATTAGTTAGCCCACTTAGTAAACCCTAGAGAACAATTTCAGTCTCATGATAAGCTCGTTACATAATAAACATAACTAAATGTGTCGGTCTTAGTATAGTACCGATCACACCATCACACCATAATTTTATTAGAGGTGTCGGTCTTTATATAGAAAACCGAACACACCATACACCATAACTTATTTAGAGATGTCGGATATAGTGACCCAATCACACCTTATACATAATCCCCCTAGCCCGAACAATAATTAGGTAGGAAAGCCATTTATCTTAGGCTTGTGGGTGATTGTAATCCAAGAAGGAAAAAAATCAATAACAGAGTGGGAGTCAAAGCAAATATAGACATCAACTCCCAAACAAACCTTACACATAATCCCCTAGCCCGAACAAAGTCAGTAGGTAAGCCTTGGTTAAGCTTGTGGGAGATTGAATTCCAAGAAGGAAAAACGACCATACATGGGAGAGAGTTGAATCCATTATGGATAACAACTCCCGTACATAACGCGCGCGACCGAGACTCCCGGATTCCTCACCCCCATTAATATATAGTTAAGAGTTCCATTATGGAACCTATCACATCCATACACCATTTGGTGTTACAACTGGTTAAAACACACAAGGGAGGTAAACATACTTACACACACAAACAACACACAACTAACTCACGCATAGCCGTGGTTTAAACGTACCCATGGTTTGGGTCGTTAAATCCGAATACCGATCTCTTATGTCATCCTAGATTTGGTTAGCTATGGTTTAACAGTTCCGAGGTTAAACGGTATCGGAACTAAACACGCCACATAAATGAATTACTATAAACTCATTTTATGCTCATTCTTGCAAGGTGGCAAACACACAGAAAAACAAGTTGGCATACAAGCCGGTGTAATCCAGTAGAACACAGGTTACAAGAAAACCATACCTGTCACCAAGGTCCACTCTATGTGCCTCTTATGTTCCTCGAATAATTCTCGAACAACTGGAACATTACAATTGTTTCCATTAACATTGGGGTAATATGATTGTTTAACGACTAATGCGCCCATAGTTAACCCGTCATCCCGTCATACTTAATTTTACTCTTGTGATCTTAAGTTCACAACTCTCACATCCAAGCTAATCAATGAGATGCTTGTGCTTGGTAGAACTATCTCAAATGAAGATCAAATTAGGAAATTTCTCATATCACTTCCCGCCTCTTTCGATAGCAAAGTTAATGCTATGCAAGAAGTCCATGATCTCTCTAAGATGTCTTGGCTAACGTGTTGGGATCACTATGGCGTTCGAACTCAAGCTACAACAAATAAACTCTTAAAGCACAAAAAGGGAAAAGGCAAGGGTAGCCCTACAGGTAGCTGAAAATGAAAATTTGGATTGGAAGAAGATGACGGTGAAATGGTCTTGTATGCCAAAAGGTATTTCAGGAAATTCTTTAGAAACAACATGAGAAAAGGGAAAGATTCCAAGGAATCTGATGATCGCCAAAAAATAAGTAACGACAAATGCTTTGGATGTTCAAAAGGGGACAGAATCACATCAAGGACTGTCACAAGACCCCGAGAGGACAACGATCGAGTCAGGAGACCTGTCCGAAATCTTTTCAACGGGAACCAAAGAAAAAAAGCCTTCTTCGCTGCATGGGGAGACTCAGAGCTTAGGTAGCGACAAGTCAGGAGATGAAAAGGCTCATCTCTGCATTAAGGACACATGCTTAATAGCTCAAAAGAGGAGACATCATAATCCGACGAATAAGAAAATATAACTGAGGTAAATTACTCTCAACTTAGAAGGAAGATTCAGAAAGGTGAACTTTCAGGGCTTAGAAAATTCTCTCTCATATTGGTTGATCAATTGGAAGTACTTGAAACTAAAAATAAATAGTTTTCAAATGAAACTGAAGATCTAAAGAACAACTCAGATAAGAATAAGGTAGTAAAACTCAACAATGCGTTGAGAAAATTGCAAAATGACTACTGTGAAATACGCGGTGCTCATGAAAGGTTAAAGATGGGAAAACAACCTGAAATAGATGAATCAGTTTTTACTCTTAGCAAAAAGGAGAAAGAACTAGCTTCTCTCAAAGCAAAGTGCGTAGGATTAGAGAAAATTGCTAGAACACCAAATGAATGATAGACGATCGGTCGGGTACCTATCGGGCACCCATCGGCAAGGAGTCTATCACCTTTGCAGATAACCTGGTCACCCTATCTCTAGATGTCATAGATCACGATTTATGTGACATTGGCAACTAAAGAAAAGTGGATTAAAAGGGTGATAAAAGAGGATCATAGAACAGAGAGATTGTGGTGATAATTGGCCCAAATATTTTTGGGACCCTAATTCCACAAACTAACTTGTCAATTGCAGAATCGAGTGAGAAGGGATCCCTGCTGGTACATCGACAACGGGTGCTCAAAACACATAACAGGAGACAAATGGAAGTTCCTCTCACTTGAATCAGGGGGCCAAAAAACCGTTTCCTTTGGCGACAATCAAAAAGGTAAAATCATCGGTGTAGGTAAGGTTGGTTTTTCATCTAATTATGTTATTGATGATGTCAACTTAGTTGATGGGTTAAAATTTTAATTTGCTTAGTGTATCTCAATTTGTGACAAAGGGAACTCAGCTCATTTCTATACAACACATTGTAATATAATAAGTCTGACTGATGGAAAAGAAATTTTAAGAGGAAGGAGATGGAGAAATGTGTATATAACGAGTTTAGAGGATATTGACAGTTTAAATATTCCATGTCTAACTGATCAATAAATGACTCTACACTTTGACACAAAAGACTAGGGCATGTTAGCATATCATTGCTAAGAAAATTAGTGAGAGGTCTTCATGAGATTAAAAAAACTGAGACCAATATTTGTGATACCTGTGTGAGAAGTAAGCAAGCTAAGGCTTCCTTCAAGTCAAAAACCATTGTGAGTACAACCTTACCACTTGAACTGCTCCACATGGATTTTTGTGGACCAATGAGGATCAGAAGTTATGAAGGAACCTGGATAGTATTTGTTATTGTTGATGATTACTCACATTTTGTGTGGACAATCTTTATTGCTTCTGAAGTCTTTGAGAATTTAAAGTTGAGAATTTAAAGTATTTGCATGACAAATACAAGTCCAACTCAATCTCAGAATCAAAGCTCTATGATAAGATCATGGTTTTGAATTTGAGAATCAAAACTTCATGGAGATATGTGATAAACAAGGAATTAATCACACATTTTCAGCACCTAGGACACCTCAATAGAAGGGGGTAGTTTGAGCGTAAAAAATGGAACATTGCAAGAAATAACACGAGCCATACTGCTAGGGAGCGGTCACCCACATGTCTTTTGGGCAGAAGTTGTGGCAACTACGTACCATATCACCAACCGAACACTTGTTCGACCAATCCTCAACAAAACCTCCTATGAGTTGCTCGAAGGAAGAAAACCAACATTAGTCACTTCAGAATATTTGGATGTAAATATTACGTTCATAACAATGGAAAGAACTCCCTAGAGAAGTTTGATGCCAAGAGTGACCTAGCAATATTCCTTGAGTACTCTGAAAGAAGCAGAGCATACACAGTCTTCAACAAAACAACTTCAAGAGTAAAAGAATATGTGCATATGGTGTTTGACAAAGCTGAACCTCATGTGATCAGAGGAGCTGATGAAGAAGCATTTGGATTTGATTTGAGCAGACAAAACGACACAGAAAACAACAAAGATAAGTTTCCAGCTGAAGAACTCATGCCCAACCAGTCAGCGATAGGTCAACAACCTGATGACAAAGAAGATGGTGAAAGAGCAATCAACAATCTTCTATCACCAAATGATCCATCAATATCGAGTCTTGTATAAGAACCATCCTCGAGAGAATGTCATTTCTAACATCTCCAAAGGAGTTCAAACAAGATCACAAGCACGAGATCTCCTCGCCTTCTCAACTATAGTTTCATCTATTGAACCCAAGAACATTAGAGAAGCACTTCAAGACTCATACTAGATAAAAGCAATGCAAGAAGAACTGAATCAGTTTTAGAGATGCAAGATTTGGAATCTTGTACCTCGACCTTCTCATCAAGGAGTACTTGGAACAAAATGGGTCATAAGAAACAAACTGAATGAGATGAGAGAAGTTGTAAGAAATAAAGCTCGTCTTGTGGCACAAGGATATCGTCAACAAGAGGGAATAGACTTTCAAGAAACATTTGCTCCTGTGGCAAGAATGGAATCTATTCACCTACTCATAGTGTAACACCCTGGATTTTTTCCTCAAATGAAAGTACGACGATACGAATCTAACGCCGCAAACGGAATCAAAAATGGACTTCAAACGAGTCTTAAAACTGAGAAACAAGATCTGTCCGGACTTATGTCCGACCTTGGAAGTTCGGACACAAGTCGAAATAGAAACCATGGTGTGTCCGGACATACGTCCGGACGTCGAAGCTCGGACGAAAGTCAAACTCCAACCCCCAGATTCGTCCTTGCACTCTGTCCGGACATGTCCGGACACTTCAAAACTGTGAAATTAAAATAGCTCTGGGGCCTGTCCGAACTTGTATGTCCGGACGGACATTCGGACAGGTCCAAATTGTGAAAATCAATTGAAAACAACCTTAGAAAAATACACTTTCACACCACAACTTCAATGGCAATTAAAATGAACAATTCATATGTAATTATTACAATCACAACGGAAAATACTTCAAATCCAGAGTGCTACCGCCACACTCAACCTTTGAGTGCTCAGGTTATTCCCCTACCAATCAACAGGAAAATAAGTTCCCAAAAACATTATAACCCAAATGTTGTAACCCAATTATCTTAGCTCAAATATTGCAACTTGAATATGACAACTTAATCATTTATCCACTCCTAATGCTATGTGATAGCGCATCTCCTAGCCCAAACTTCAGTAATCCATACCTACGATCATAAAACAATATACAAACACGAAGGGATCACACAAATCAGGGAAACTGAGTAAACATTGCCTCATTGTGTAAAATACATTTTGAAACTCTTTTTGGATTTACAAACCAATAGCACAACAACATCATTTCCAAACCGAAACCATTCAAACAATCACCATTCATCAAAATAAATCGGGGGAGAGCTTTCACCATAATTCCAATTACAAGTACACACAGATGGACACCCAAGTTGGGGCCGCGACAATAGTATTACCACCTCACCCTAGGAGCTGTGCTTGAGCTCTGTAGACAGGTGCCCATCTGGTAGGACACTAGTCATGACTAGAGTTTGCTTGCAACCTTACGTGCTAAGCCACTCTTTCACCTGTTACATAAACTTCATACTTAGATAAACATATTAGATAAACAACACAGGTTTGCTATCATCAAAACCTAAGGAACTGACTTAACAAATTTCCCTCACAACCACCATCAGGAATGACATATATTTAATTTGGAAGTCGATCTGATGCAGGTGCCAACCTCCAAACGCAGCGTGCACGCCAGAACTTCCTGGACTTCCCAACCCCCTAACCCGAACTCTTTAGAAGTTTCATTGGAACAATCATCTACTTCTAGAGTATTATGTTGAATCATCTCTATTCCAGATGTCGACTATATATGGAGGGAAGCTAGTGAGGAAATTCTCATATAATATTTCCGTTAGATGGTTCGTGTACTCAACCTCTAAAGTTCTCTAACTATCATCGTATGTACCGTATGTGTGTTTTATATTTACTTCAACGTGAAGTTAGTAGCACACAACATAGAAGGTCATGGCTAGATAAGTGTAATAACACGTAACAACATAATAAGTCATATTCCTTGCAATTATATTATTGGTCATTTCACACAATAGATAGCACACAAGCCGATGTAACTCAGTAGCGTGCATGGTACATGGTCATATCGTACACCGAAGAAGAAGCTCGTTTAACTCCCGGTTGTCATCTCGACTTTCATCCCGACTATCCTGATCCTATAATTGGATCAATCGAGAGTGTCATTATTTAATTAAACTTACCAACTATATATACATGTGTGTATGTATGTTCTCATAATTCCTCACCACATTAGGCATACCATTAAGCTGTTTTATACTTAATTTAGTATAATGTAACTCTCTCTTAGTGTTACTTTATATAGTCTCATACTTTGGGAATTCTATATTATCCTTATGAGTTATACAACTCTAATATCTTACTCCATCAACCAAAGTCCCAAATCCTTTGATTATATATATATATATATACCAACACCCTTCGAATTAAATGTCATGCTAAGTGACTTTTATCCACATAACCGTGGTGTATTTGTATAGACACACTTGTTCTTATACTTGTTATTGTTATTGTATTGCTAAGACTATATCAATCCTCCAATAATTCCAACTTTTAAATTCAAACCACCGTTATATAATTCCAAACCTGTTGATAAATTGTTCCAGTCCTTCAATTATATATATATATACTTATGAGTTTGTTATCATAAGTTTCAAAGTCACACTTATAATATTAGTCCTCTTGACTAATATATAATCCTTATACACATACATACACTTATATTATATATTGTATGTTATCATTTCATTCCAATGACATAACAACTTTACCATTTCCTTGATATTTCCCTTAATTTGTCACGTATAGCATGACCACACTACTAATACTTTTGTTTATTACATTACAACCCCAAATGTCATCCAACGTTTACAATTAAATTCCTTATACTTGTATAACCTATAGTTTCAACTTCCCACTTAATTATTTCTAAGTTCCATTTTCTAAGTTCTTCCAACTCCAAACAGAACCTCTACTTTCTTAATTTTGAACTCCTGCCCATTATTTCGGATATTTACATTTTGACCCAACAATTTTATAATATTCACAACTTACCCTTAATTCCATTTATCTAAAGTTTAAACTCTTTATTTAATTAACTCCAAACTTACCCCTTAAATTTTGGAAATTACAGAACAGACCTCTTTGCATTTGGCTTTTACATAAGTTTTTCCATAATTACAATTTCGCCCCACCAATTTTCTAAATCTTACAATTTTAATCCTAATTCTTACTTAACTCAATTGTCAACATTTTATTCATTAATTTTGGTTATTACCCTAAATTTACTTGTGGTGACCAACTTTGTACAGCTTGCCCCCAATTTTTATTAATTACAGCTTTGCCCCAATTAATTTCAGAAGTTTACAATTTACATCTAAACTTTACTCTAGCTTATAATCTTCATTATTTACTAATTAAACCTTGTATTTTTGGCTTTATATATACTAACCACATCACTTTTACTCTTTTACAATATTAGCCTATCTTTGACCACATATTGACTAAGTCATTTTACAAACTTATATATATATATATATTTATATATCTTTAAAGTCTATTTTAATCTCCAAACTCTTCCAATTATATTTTAATTTTGTAATTATTTTCGTACCCCAAATTTTAAGTCTTTTGTACTACCAAACTACCCCAAAATTCCAGATTTTTACACTTTGTATAATAACATTTTAACCCATAGTTTTAATGTCATTCAAAATACCAAAATGCTTATAAATAAGCCTAAATGTTTGGCCATGCTACAAACTATATTGTAAACTTTTAATGTATCAAAATAACCATAATATTAAACTCCTATTCTAGCTTATTTTAATTTCAATACCCAAAGTTTACAGAAATTACAATTTGCCACATAAACTTTATAAACTTGTCATTTTAGTCCTTAGTCCTTAGTTAACTTAACCAAATATTCTAACACAAGTCATACTTAGGTCATTATAGACCATTTAACTCAGCATACTCTTAACCATATACCCATATTTAACTTAAACAACTTTAAAGCATAATAATGTGTTCTAAAGTTAGAACTTTTACATTATAGTTTCCAAGCTAGATTTTGTTCCTTGTAAACCCAAGATTTTCAGTCCTATTTTACACAGGGAGGACACTAAGTTTTTTTTTTTTTACAAATTTAAAGGCTTAAACAAGGTTTGGTGTACTAAGGAATTGGATTAGTAGCTTACTCTCTTTAAGGTAGATTTTCCCCTTGAATTTCCTTACACTTTTGGCCAGCTTCTTAAGGATTTGAAACTCCACTTCATCCATATGAAAAAGAAGAGCATGGAGCACAATGTTAGGGTCTTTGGACACCAAAACAAATCAAAGGAAGGATCTAAGGCTTTAAAGCCTAAAATGTGCTCTAAGGTTGAAACTTCACCTTATAGCTCAAGAATCTTGATTTTCTCTTCCAAGGGATTAGCCACACTAAGAAATGAAGTGGGAAGCAAGTTCATGTGTAGATCCAAGTGTAGAACATGAAATAACACTAAAAAACTCTAATTTTTAAAGGATTTACCTTAGGTTTGACCCATTTTGGTATCGGCCTTGTTGAGGTTTGAAGATGATCACACTTTTTGTATGAAATGAGTGAGGAAGATAGGTTAGAAGAGGGCTCAAGTCTTGGCCATAATTAATCAAAAGAGAGTTTAGAACTTAACATACATTTGTATACTTAAGGTAGTGGAGGCTTAGCTTGGTTCCATTTCCTCCTTGAGTGCCAACTTATCACCCCAAAATAGGTGTAGATATTTGGATTTTTGTGAAGATATGCTAGATCTATACTCTCCTTAGCTTGTTGATGTGGAAAGGAGACAGACTTAAGTGAAATTGAGAAGGCCCCACACCATTGATACCATTGGTGTGTTCTTGAATATCTCAAGCAAAAGAATAAGAAAACAAATATAGAAGATGAAGAGAGGTGGCCAGATATGAAAAGAGAGGAGGGAGGATTTGATGATGATGTGTTTTAAAGGTGCAAAAGGAAATGAAGACTTTCCACTTTATACTCTTGATTAAGGAAGAAAACTTGCATTTGATGACATGAGTCACCAAGGACAGCCGACCCTCCTTAGATATTTATTTGGGTTTCGTTTGGCCATTGACCAAGTCAATGAGAATAAGGCCTTGTTTGGCACTATTCACAAATTGGTGCACATTTTTGATATTTTTTCTTTAATTAAGCTTTCCCGTGTGGTACATTATATTCCCTTAGTTCACTATGATGTACAAAAGCCTTAATAACCTCCTAAAGTCAATTTTTAGACAATTTCATAAAAATGTGTTTTAAGGAGTCCTAAGGCACCTTTGGTGTTTTAACACATTTTATGATTTGGTTTTCTTTGGTAATTGTTCTATCTTGTTCTTACCTTAATATAAGGTTTAGGAATCCACTTTGGATCCTAAATTAGGTTACAAACCTTAGGTTTCCTAAAGCACATTTTTTCCCTAAGTGATCTTAAAGCATGCACATGTTTGCTTTCTATGATCTTAAGGCACATTTTAGCCATATTAGATCATTATTTGATCTTTAATCGTTATTCATTAGTTAGGGGTATTTCAGTTTCCTACGGGATTGCGGGATTTGAACGATGATACTTAAAATGACTAGATTTAGGCACGGTCAGACATGATGAGGATGTTTGGGTTGAAAACACCAAACGATCTAAATTTTCATGTCAAATATCTAATGCTGGTAGTTTGTACATTTGTTTGAATTTTGATTGTTCATTAGTTTATGGTAACGTTATCTTAAGTATTTTTATTGAATCGTTTTAGACTTATCTTTATATTATGACTTGATCTAATTAATTTGATTGACTTATCTTTTCTACAGTGGATGATTACCCTATGGACGATCCCATTGGAGAAGCTGAGCCTAATCAACGAGACCAACTGAACAGGTCACACGAGGAGGAAAGAAAGGGAAGACAGCAAGCCACACAAGCATGTGGCCTGCCCTTCACAGCAGACACCATCGCCAGCAGCTGCCTCCTCCTCGGTAGAATGTGAAGAAGAGAGGCCCCACACAGGCACTGAAATCTAATAGAGGTCCCCCATGAAGCCGGTACAGTTCAACGAGTACCAACAGCCGTACCGAGTTTAGAAGAATGATTAGTGCTATGTTGGCCATGATGAAGACTTACTGCAACATAAACCACACTTGGAAGCAAGTGCCACAATCGTTAAAGGACATTATGTCTGAGTGTCTTCAGGTGTGTTTATTTTTTGATAGCATGTTGTTCTAGAATTTTAGGTTTCTCGTACGTGTACTAATAACTACTAATCATTTATGTAGGCTCGATTTTGTGTAGATTCTTCTCTCAAGGACGTTGTGCAAAAAGATAATTGTTGCGGCAAATTTTTTCGGTTACCATAGAAAAATCTCACCGACAAGTACATTCATAAGACAAATCAAGACCCAGATACAAATGATACGAGAAGCTAGCGATGAACTGCCACCCGGGAGAGTACGAAGCATCACAAAAGAGTTTAGTGGATGCAGTTCGTTCAGTATCATCATTGAAATACCCCAAACCTAGTTATGTTGTTTAAACACCTAAATAGGGTGTAATAAGACTAAAAAGAGTCTTAGAAACCTTAGTAAACAAATTTAAACAAAAGGAAACACAAATGTGCTTTAAAGTCAATAAGAGCCAAAATGTGCTCTAAGCTTGGGATAAACTTGGGTAAGACCTAATGAGCTTACCAAGACCTCATTTATATACTAATGAACATATTAAACCAATTACCAAAGAAAACCAAGCTTGAAAACAGGTTAAACACAAAATGTGCTTTAAGAAGTCTTAAAGCACGTTTGAAAAATTGTCTTGTAAATGAGTTTTGAATGGCTAAATGTCCATCATTACTCTTAAATATATATGTGTACTATATAGTATCACATTTGGGTGGCTATATTAATGGGAAATCAAAAATTTCACTTCTAAGTGCCTTGTTTAGGTGAATAGTGCTTTTAATAAGCTAGTATAACATATGTTGTATTAAGTAATTAAATTGACAAACAAAGACTAAAACACCCTCATACTAATAAAGGGGGCCGGTTTTCTAAGTGTGTGACTCACCACTCTTTAGTTGATAATATAAGTAAGTAAAGAAAACTAATTAAACTTACTTTTTACTTTATAAGCATAAATATCTCCTTAAAGCAAATTCTATCTTCATTCTCTCATTTCTTTCCTTCATTCACACGGTTTCCCACCTCTATTCTTCCTTCTTCCTGCTTCTCTCGGTAATACCACTACCACCATTAGAACTCCCACTTTGATCTCTTGTAAAATCTTGCTCACTTGTCCAAATCAAAAACAAACACCACCAATCTCTTCCTCTCATCAAGCTCTTCATTCCTATCTTCTCAAAACTTCAAGAGCTCCATTTCGGTGCCAAGGTGTTCCACCATTGAAGGAGCTTGAGCTTGTATTTTGACATATTGTTGATCTTCTTTGCTTCTAGGTAAGGAATCTCAAAGAAAAATCATGTTTCCTCCATGTTCTTACCTTGACCGAAAATACACATTGATATAGCTCTTTGTGTGACTTTGTTCTAGCTTCATTTCAACTCTTCATGGACTAGGTGGAGTCCTCTCTTGTTATATATTCAAACTCTCTTCAAAGATCAAGGTAAAACAACTACATTAATGTTTTTGAAACAATGTCAAATTAGGGTTTACAATGAGATGAAGCTATAGCTTGAATACTCATATAATGTTTGTATATTGTCTAGAACTTGACAAGGAATCAAAATACCATACGGTTTTGTAAGGAAACAAGAAGGAAGTGTTTTGGAAAAGAGGTAAATCTACTAACTTAATGTTGTTTAATGCCTTAGGAGAAATGAGCCTATAATTGCTTATTAAAACTACCTAAAGAGCAAATGGTGAATGACTTAGTAAGTGTTCTCAAGAGCTTAGTAAAAGGCATATGTGTTGTTGAGTGTATTGCAGGTTAAAGGCATATATTGTGGAAATTCAGTGTTTATGATTTAGCATTTTAAGGGCCTAAGAGCCATGCATTTTAAGGGCCTAAGTGCCATGCAATTTAAGTTATGCACTATATTGTGATGTAGTGTGAATTTGGTGAAGTTGTGTAAGAAAGTGTTTAGAGGTGTTTGTGTGTTTAATGGAGAAACAAAGTGTTTAGGCTTAGTAATGTTCTAGGAGAATCCATGTCAAAATTTAGATAAGAAGTAAGAAGTTCTAAGTGTTTACATAAGGTTTGGTGAGTTAGATAATGTAGGAAATGAATAAGGAGTTCATGATGTTTTAAAGGAATTTTGATGAACTAGGAAGTGTTCTAGAGTGTAATAAGGACTTAGACATGATCTTGAGGTTCTAGTAAGTACCAAAGCCACTTAGGACTTAGGTAAATACCTAGGCAAACTTTGGTAATAAGGAGAAAGTGTAAACTTGGAAAAGAATTGTTAAGATGATATAAGGAGTTAGTTGTGAGAGATGATGCTTGGGAGATGATGTTAAAATAAGGAGAAAGCATTTTGGGATAGTAGTTATCTTAGGTATGAAACACCACTTGAAAAACTAGGAGAAAATTGTAAGTGTTAGGAATTTTGTGAAGGAATAAGTAAAGGCTTAAGGAATTAGAAAATGAGTTTTATGAGTGTTTAAAGATGTCTTAAGTTGTGTTTAAAGTGCCCAAATGAGGTTAGAGAGTACTAGGTTATATGGGGTGAAGTTTGGAGTTGAATGTAAAAAGGAAAACAAAGATTTGGGGCAGACCGGACTTGCAAGTTCGGTCGGGCCCAGTTTTACCCTGCGAGAAAGGCTTCTGGAATGGACCGACTTGGGACCGGACTTGCAAGGTCGGTCGGGCCTGTAAGTTGTGTACGGATTGAGTTACTGGAATCGACCGGACATAGGACCGGACTTGGCAAGTCCGGTCGGGCTGAATTTCCGAAGGGAGAAACTCTCTGGAATCGACCGGACATGGACAAGTCCGGTCGGCAAGTCCGGTCGGACCAAAACTTGTAAAAAAAAAAAAACAGAAAAGAATGTGACTTATGTAGTTAACCCTAGGGTGTATAATGAAGGTAACTAGGGTAAGATAGACATTAAAACATGTCATACAATCATGTTAAATACTTAGTAAGTTGAAGTTAAATAAATAATTAACCGACATTACTAATGTGTTTAGGATTCTCTCAAGGTGGAAATCAGTCGAGGCAAGGACCAAGGTATGGTTTTCTTGCAGTCTGTTGCCTACCGGTTTACACCGGCTTGTGTGTTGTTTGTTTTTCTGTGTGTTTATGACTTTGTAAGATTAAACCATGTAAAGAGTTTACCGTTGTTAAATATCATTATGTTGTTGAGTATGACTCTCTCTTCCCTTGTGTGTGTCTAACAAGACTTGACCTATGATTGTGAATTGTTTGTTGTGTTCAATGATGAACTACTAACAAGGGCTAACGGGGGAAGTGAGGAGTCCGGTCTGTTCCGGCCACGCGTGTGAGTATGGGAGTCGATGTCATAACCGGTTCGATTCTCTCTGTATGTTATGGTTAAGTTTCCAATTTGGTTTCTAACCTTCCCTTTAGCTTAACAAGGCTATTTTACTGACTCACGTCGGGCCACAGGGGCATACTATGTGTTATTTCGGTGTGCTTGGATCACTATATCCGAGGCACCTTGTGTTAAGTTAACCGTTCAATCTAACCGGACGGTAACGAGTTATGCAACGAGCTAAGTATGAGCATGGCAACATTCTCTAGGCTCAAGTGGGACTAACTGTGTTGGTTCTCTTCCTAAAAGGAATTGTAAGTTTGTGATGTGTGTTATGATGTGTACAATACCCATATTATGTTGATGTATATATATGGTTATTAGTTCTATGCTCGGGAGTCTGATCATCAGACGGTACAATTGTATTTATTCAGCCTTGTTAGCCACGTGGGTGGTGACGGCATTGTAGCACCATTCGTTTAGTTACTGTTTAGTTGTTTATTTCCGCTGCGATTCCAAGTAATGTGTTGTGCGTAGTAGGGGTGTTACAAAAAGTGGTATCAGAGCGAAGTATCGCTCTGATGACTAGAATACCGAGCTTAGGGATATACCGAGTTAGGAAACCTAACTACAGATACCTAAGTGAACAGATTTGGAAAGGTTGACCACTAACTAAGTGTGGAGATACCTTATTATCGGGAAGCGTTACAATCGTTGGACCGATAAGTGTGCAAGCATAATGCTAATGAGATGTTCATATGAATTCAGATGGCAGGTAGACCACGAGGTAGGGCCGCGGGCGCGGTACTGGAGGTATGGGTGACCAGGGTGATGATACTACGGCACAGACTATGGCTGAGGCAGTTGCAGCCGCCGTAGCTCAGCTGGTACCCGACTTAGTTGCTGCTATACAGCAAGGGCAACAGCCCGGAGTTCAGCCACCACCACCACCGCCACGAGAGACCAATTGGGTCAAGGCGTTGGCTGATCTGAGGCCGCCCTCATTCAGTGGGAGACCGATCCCCGTAAGCTCGAGGCGTACATCTCCGAGATGGAGACCGCCTTCGAAACCCTAGCACCACCTGAGCAGGTCAAGGTACGACTTGCTGCTTACTACTTGAAGGGCTCGGCACAAAACTGGTGGAAGCTTGTGCGCGAGGGTAGAGTTGCTGACCCGACGTTTCAGTGGAGGGAGTACACGGCTCTGCTGCGAGCCAAATACTACCCTATACATGTGCAAGAGGCCAAGCGCCTGGAGTTGGACAATCTGAGACAAGGGGATAAGATGACGGTAGATGAGTACTACTCAGCCTTCATCGGACTTATCCACCTGCTACCGGATCTGGGTTACTCAGACCGGATCCTTGTGAACCGTTTCTACAACGGACTGAACTATCGCCTACGCTACGGCATGGGGCCTACTGGATATACCACTTGCAGGTAAAGGAACTACAGTGTAATGTGAATAAGTGTGTACAATGTGTTAATGTGTTGTGAGTTTATTTGGCGGGGCATAACTGACACCCTAAATATAGGAGTGCTATCATGCCGCTGCTATCGTGGAGATCACCGTCCGTCTGAGGGACGAGGAGAGTGCGCTCAAGCGCAAGGCTCAGAACGAGGGCCAAGGCACGCAAGGGCAGGGGAGAGAGAAGAAGAAATCATACCCCCAGTCCCAGAAAGGACAGCAACAGGGTGGCAAGGGCCAGACCCAGACCACCACTGCTGAGGAGCCTCTGCAGCTCACCTATGCGTATGCGGCCAAGCCCCTACGTTCTTACCCACCTAAGGGTAATTGTCTAATTGTGTGATAAGTTAGAGTATATGTTAATAAGTTGTGGAACAAGTATTGATTGTGTATTGTGATAGCAGCTAGCACGGGCTGGACCGGAGCGCCACTATTACTGCAAGTGGTGCAACGGAGACCACCCCGGCAAGGACTGCAAGGGTAACGATGTTCAGTGCCGATACTGTAAGAAGATGGGTCACCGCGATCATGAATGCTGGCAGAACCCGAACAGTAGGAACTTCAGGCCCAAGGGGCAATGGAAGGGTAAGGCCACTGCGACCACCGATGGCCAGAAGACGGCAAACCAGCCACCCCCAGATCAGAGGTACACGGAGTCCCAGAAGGGGAAGGGGTCGGGGTCCAACAAGGCCACCCTGAATGTGGTGGACCGGTCTGAGGCGCCAGGGCCCTCTTCTAGACCAGGTACCGCCTAAACTGTTGAATGTAATAAGTGTCTGCATACCGCATTTCATGCATGTGTGTGAGTGAGTTTAAATAAACAACCATGTGAGTAAATAAATAAAGTATAGTGTGAGATTTACCTAATTAGAGTACTCTAAACTTAAAGGAACTTTCAATATATGTTATCCAATCCCACCCACACCAAACCCTGAAGAAACCACCATCAACATCACCGACTTTCCATTGGAGCAATGTCAGGTTATCCAGCCAGGTATGATACTCTTAAATGGATACCTGACACCGGAGGCACAAATCCATATCATCAGACGATGCGACGAACTTGGAGCAAAACCAGGAGGGTTTACACACCCGAATACCCGAACGGAGCAAGGATGCAATTGAAGATGATGTGCATGGGTAAGGACTGGAACCCTTACACCAAGTCATATCAAGAAGTGCGAGCTGAAGATGGAGCAACAGTATCAAGTATACCAGAGGAGTTCCATGCGGTCGTTAACCACGCCGTGGGAATTGCTCAGCAAGTTGAAACGGAATCAATTCCAAGTGTAAAAGCAGATCTATGCATTGTGAACTTCTACCAGAAAGGTGGACGGTTAGGTATACACCAAGACAAGGACGAGTCACCCGAGTCTCTAAGTAAGGAGTACCCGTGGTGTCTTGGTCCATTGGTGATACCGCAGTGTTTGTGTATGGCGAGCAGAAGCGTGCTGACCTCGCAAAGAAGCTACTGCTGAAATCGGGAGATGTATTAATCATGGGTGGGCAATCAAGGATGCTATACCATGGCATCAGAAAGATCAAACTGAATACCGCACCGTCGGCAGTGATCAATGCCACACACATGAAACCCGGACGTTTGAATTTGACCTTCAGACAGTTTTAAGCCTTGTATAATTATGTGACAAACCAGTATGTATTAAGGATGTTGTAAGTGTGAATCATGGCGAGTATAAGCCAATGAATGTTGTAAAAAGAGTGTGTTAATGAATAAAGTGGAGTTGTTTGAAGCATATAAACGTGTTGTTACCCAATACTTATTAGTTTGCCAATGAATTAGGCTGTGCACTCGGAACGGGAGGTATACTGAGTGTCTGCAATAAGGCAGAAGCCGGCAAGAGCGGCACAATCCTCACCGGTACCTTTCCAGTGAATGGCGTGGATGCATCGATCTTGTTCGACTCTGGAGCCTCACACACATTCATTTCGCTATCATTTGCGAAGAGGCTGGGGTTAGATGGTGAAGAGATGCCAGACTTCGTGGTTACTCTCCCGTCGAAAGAGCGGATCCGATGTACCCGCTACTACCGAGGTGCTATTGTTCAAATCAGGGGTGAAGAGTTTCCGATCGACTTGATAGAGTTCGACGGATTGGGTTTGATGTGATTGTCGGGATGAACTGGTTGGAGCGGCACAAGGGCAGAATCCTGTGTGCCGAGCATCGACTGCTTCTTCGGAGTCCATCTGGGGTTACCATATCTTACCGCCAGAGGCCCAGGGAGCCTTCGACTCAGATCATCACCGCCATGGCTATGTATCACGAGTTACGACGAGGGAGTGATGTATACCTCTGCTATGTCCAGGACATAGAGAGAGACCCTGAGTTTAGCCCAGATGTGCCGGTAGTGTCGGAGTTTCCTGATGTATTTCCTAAGGAACTGCCGGGCATGCCGCCAGCACGAGAGGTTGAGTTTGAGATTGATCTAGTTCCGGGCACCGGACCCATTGCGAAAGCACCTTACCGTATGGCTCCAGCAGAGATGACAGAGCTCAAGGAGCAGCTGAGAGACCTACTCGACAAGGGCTTTATCCGCCCTAGTGTTTCACCATGGGGAGCGCCGGTCCTCTTCGTGAAGAAGAAGGACGGTAGCCTCCGCCTATGTATTGATTATCGGGAGCTGAATGCTGTTACGGTGAAGAACCGTTACCCTTACCACGCATCGACGATCTATTTGATCAGCTTAGGGGAGCATCAGTATTCTCCAAGATAGACCTACGTTCCGGATACCACCAGATTGCCATCCGTGACAGTGATATCGAAAAGACAGCTTTCAGAACTAGGTATGGGCATTATGAGTTCACAGTTATGCCGTTTGGCTTGTCAAATGCACCAGCAAAGTTCATGGACTTAATGAACCGTTTGTTCCAAGATCAGTTGGACAAATCAGTGGTAGTCTTCATCGATGACATACTTGTGTATTCGAAATCGAAAGGTGAGCATGAAAGCCACCTGAGAGATGTATTGCAGACATTGAGAAAGAATCAGCTGTATGCTAAATTTTCTAAGTGTGAATTTTGGTTGAACCAAGTATCCTTCCTTGGACATGTGATTTCTGAGGCCGGGATCGCTGTTGATCCGGCAAAGATAGATGCAGTGCGCACCTGGCCTAGGCCGAAGACAGTTACCGACATCAGGAGCTTCCTCGGTCTGGCAGGTTACTATAGGAGATTTGTGAAGGACTTCTCCAGTGTCTCGAAGCCGATGACTTCCTTGATGAAAAGGATGCACCATTCGAGTGGACAGTCGACTGTGAGAGGGCTTTCACGAGTCTCAAGGATGCTCTGACATCTGCACCGGTTCTGACATTACCAGACGGTCCAGATGGGTTTGAGGTCTATTGCGACGCATCAGGCAGGGGTATGGGTTGTGTGTTGATGCAACACGGGAAGGTCGTGGCTTACGCCTCCCGACAGCTGAAGAAGCATGAGGAGAACTACCCTACCCACGACTTAGAATTGGGGGCCATTGTCTTCGCACTGAAGATATGGCGACATCACTTGTATGGGGTAAGTGTGACGATTTATTCTGACCACAAGAGTTTAAAGTACTTGTTCACTCAGAAGGAGTTGAACATGAGGCAAAGAAGGTGGGTTGAATTTCTGAATGATTATGACATCAATTTACAGTACAAGGAGGGTAAGGCAAATGTGGTAGCTGACGCATTGAGTCGCCGAGCACACTCTCTCCATTCGCTAGTCTCTCATACTGGCTTGGTTGAAGAGGTGCGGAGTGCTCAGATGACGGATCAGTACATGGTGGAGATTAGACAGAAGCTTATTGATGGCACATTCGAGGGTCAGAAGTACGACTTCAGACTCCACGATGATGACCTGATTAGGCTTAATGGCCGGTTGTGTATACCCAGGAGTAGCGCTGAGCTGAAGGAGCGCATATTGAGTGAATCCCATTGTTCTACTACTTCGATTCACCCCGGAGCTTCAAAGATGTATAAAGGTATGAAAAGATATTTCTGGTGGGCTGGAATGAAAAAGGATGTGAATGACTATGTGTTGAGGTGTCTCACTTGTCAGAAGGTCAAGTTTGAGCACCGACGGCCTGGTGGTATGGTGCAGCCAATGCCAGTGCCGGAGTGGAAGTTCCATGACATATCTATGGACTTCGTGGTAGGGCTTCCGCCTACAAGGGGAGGTCTGAATATGATTTGGGTTGTAGTTGACCGACTGACCAAGGTGGCCCGATTCATTCCGATGAAGGACACCTGGAAAGTGGCAAGATTGGCAGAACTATTCGATAAAGAAATTGTAAGACATCATGGTGTACCAAAGACGATTGTATCTGACAGAGATACCAGATTCTTATCCAGATATTGGAAGTCTACACGAGAGGCATTGGGTACTGAACTGAAATTGAGTACGGCGTTTCACCCACAGACCGATGGTCAGAGTGAGCGCACCATTCAGACACTTGAGGATATGCTACGTGCATGTGCACTTGACTTTCAGACCAGCTGGATTGATAAGTTACATCTGATCGAGTTTAGTTACAACAACAGTTATCATGCATCGATCAAGATGTCTCCCTTCCAGGCATTGTACGGTAGACCATGCCGCACGCCATTATGCTGGGATGAGTCGAGTGAGACGGTCATTATAGGACCAGAGTATCTTGAGCAAGTTCAGGCAGAAGTTCGCCAGATCAGGGAATATGAAAGCAGCTCAGGATAGACAGAAGTCGTACGCAGATGTGCGCCGACGTGACCTGGAGTTCGCCGTGGGCGATCAGGTATTTTTGAGAGTATCCCCCATGAAGGGAGTGTTTCGTTTTGGCCAGAAGGGCAAGTTGAGCCCAAAATATGGGGCCTTATGTTGTGACGGAGCGGATCGGCCCGGTAGCTTATAGACTTGACTTACCCGCCGAGCTGGGCAAGGTACATGATGTATTTCATGTGTCCCAGTTGAAGAAGTATATGTCTCATCCGTCTCATGTGCTTCAGCCTGAAAGGCTAACTTTAGAGCCGACCATGCGATCAGTGGAGACTCCGGTACGGATTCTGGACACTAAGACTCGAGACACTCGCCATAAGTCTGTGAGACTGGTGAAGGTTCTCTGGTCTAACCAGGACGTTGAGGAGGCCACTTGGGAGCTGGAAGATAAGATGAAGGCGAAGTACCCGTCGTTGTTTACTTCTTAGTGTTTGTATGTATAGGGTACGGGGCGTACCCCTATTTAAGGGGGGTAGAGCCGTTTCGGTCATATGTATGACATGTATTTGAATACATTGTCTGTGTTGTATTGTCATGTTGTTAATGTTACAGACCGCTGAGTCTGAATGATGTTGTGATGTTTTGTTGTTTGGACCATGTGTCCGATATGATGTAAAGATGTTGTTAATGTGATATAGAAGTGTTGTTGATATGTGTTCTCATGTTCTAATGTTTAAGTTATGTGGAAGTATGAACTTTGGGGACAAAGTTCTTTTAAGGGGGGTAGATTGAAATACCCCAAACCTAGTTATGTTGTTTAAACACCTAAATAGGGTGTAATAAGACTAAAAAGAGTCTTAGAAACCTTAGTAAACAAATTTAACAAAAGGAAACACAAATGTGCTTTAAAGTCAATAAGAGCCAAAATGTGCTCTAAGCTTGGGATAAACTTGGGTAAGACCTAATGAGCTTACCAAGACCTCATTTATATACTAATGAACATATTAAACCAATTACCAAAGAAAACCAAGCTTGAAAACAAGTTTAAACACAAAATGTGCTTTAAGAAGTCTTAAAGCACGTTTTTGAAAAATTGTCTTGTAAATGAGTTTTGAATGGCTAAATGTCCATCATTACTCTTAAATATATATGTGTACTATATAGTATCACATTTGGGTGGCTATATTAATGGGAAATCAAAAATTTCACTTCTAAGTGCCTTGTTTAGGTGAATAGTGCTTTTATAAGCTAGTTTATAACATATGTTGTATTAAGTAATTAAATTGACAAACAAAGACTAAAACACCCTCATACTAAAAAGGGGGCCGGTTTTCTAAGTGTGTGACTCACCACTCTTAGTTGATAATATAAGTAAGTAAAGAAAACTAATTAAACTTACTTTTTACTTTATAAGCATAAATATCTCCTAAAGCAAATTCTATCTTCATTCTCTCATTTCTTTCCTTCATTCACACGGTTTCCCACCCTCTCTTCTTCCTTCTTCCTTGCTCTCTCTCGGTAATACCACTACCACCATTAGAACTCCCACTTTGACCTCTTGTAAAATCTTGCTCACTTGTCCAAATCAAAAACAAACACCACCAATCTCTTCCTCTCATCAAGCTCTTCATTCCTATCTTCTCAAAACTCCAAGAGCTCCATTTCGGTGCCAAGGTGTTCCACCATTGAAGGAGCTTGAGCTTGTATTTTGACATATTGTTGATCTCCTTTGCTTCTAGGTAAGGAATCTCAAAGAAAAATCATGTTTCCTCCATGTTCTTACCTTGACCGAAAAAATACATTGATATAGCTCTTTGTGTGACTTTGTTCTAGCTTCATTTCAACTCTTCATGGACTAGGTGGAGTCCTCTCTTGTTATATATTCAAACTCTCTTCAAAGATCAAGGTAAAACAACTACATTAATGTTTTTGAAACAATGTAAAATTAGGGTTTACAATGAGATGAAGCTTATAGCTTGAATACTCATTATAATGTTTGTATATTGTCTAGAACTTGACAAGGAATCAAAATACCATACGGTTTTGTAAGGAAACAAGAAGGAAGTGTTTTGGAAAAAGAGGTAAATCTACTAACTTAATGTTGTTTAATGCCTTAGGAGAAATGAGCCTATAATTGCTTATTAAAACTACCTAAAGAGCAAATGGTGAATGACTTAGTAAAGTGTTCTCAAGAGCTAGTAAAAGGCATATGTGTTGTTGATGTATTTGCAGGTTAAAGGCAAATATATGTGGAAATTCAGTGTTTATGATTTAGCATTTAAGGGCCTAAGAGCCATGCATTTTAAGGGCCTAAGTGCCATGCAATTTAAGTTATGCACTATATTGTGATGTAGTGTGAATTTGGTGAAGTTGTGTAAGAAAGTGTTCTAGAGTTTTTGTGGTTTAATGGAGAAAAACAAGTGTTTAGGCTTAGTAATGTTCTAGGAGAATCCATGTCAAAATTTAGGTAAGAAGTAAGAAGTTCTAAGTGTTTACATAAGGTTTGGTGAGTTAGAAATGTAGGAAATGAATAAGGAGTTCATGATGTTTTAAAGGAATTTGATGAACTAGGAAGTGTTCTAGAGTGTAATAAGGACTTAGACATGATCTGAGGTTTAGTAAGTACCAAAGCCACTTAGGGACTTAGGTAAATACTAGGCAAACTTTGGTAATAAGGAGAAAGTGTAAACTTGGAAAAGAATGTTAAGATGGATATAAGGAGTTAGTTGTGAGAGATGATGCTTGGGAGATGATGTTAAAATAAGGAGAAAGCATTTTGGGATAGTAGTTATCTTAGGTATGAAACACCACTTGCAAAACTAGGAGAAAATATTGTAAGTGTTAGGAATTTTGTGAAGGAATAAGTAAAGGCTTAAGGAATTAGAAAATGAGTTTTATGAGTGTTTAAAGATGTCTTAAGTTGTGTTTAAAGTGCCCAATGAGGTTAGAGAGTACTAGGTTATATGGGGTGAAGTTTGGAGTTTGAATGTAAAAAGGAAAACAAAGATTTGGGGCAGACCGACTTGCGACCGGACTTGCAAGTTCGGTCGGGCCCGTTTACCCTGCGAGAATTGGCTTCTGGAATGGACCGACCTTGGGACCGGACTTGCAAGGTCGGTCGGGCCTGTAATTGTGTACGGATTGAGTTACTGGAATCGACCGGACATAGGACCGGACTTGGCAAGTCCGGTCGGGCTGAATTTCCGAAGGGGAGAAACTCTCTGGAATCGACCGGACATGGACAAGTCCGGTCGGCAAGTCGGTCGGACCAAAACTTGTAAAAAAAAAAACAGAAAGAATGTGACTTATGTAGTTAACCCTAGGGTGTATAATGAAGGTAACCTAGGGTAAGATAGACATTAAAAATGTCATACAATCATGTTAAATACTTAGTAAGTTTGAAGTTAAATAATATATTAACCGACATTACTAATGTGTTTAGGATTTCTCAAGGTGGAAATCAGTCGAGGCAAGGACCAAGGTATGGTTTTCTTGCAGTCTGTTGCCTACCGGTTTACACCGGCTTGTGTGTTGTTTGTTTTTCTGTGTGTTTATGACTTTGTAAGATTAAACCATGTAAAGAATTTACCGTTGTTAAATATCATTATGTTGTTGAGTATGACTCTCTCTTCCCTTGTGTGTGTCTAACAAGACTTGACCTATGATTGTGAATGTTTGTTGTTCAATGATGAACTACTAACAAGGGCTAACGGGGGAAGTGAGGAGTCCGGTCTGTTCCGGCCACGCGTGTGAGTATGGGAGTCGATGTCATAACCGGTTCGATTCTCTCTGTATGTTATGGTTAAGTTTCCAATTTGGTTTCTAACCTTCCCTTTAGCTTAACCAAGGCTATTTTACTGACTCACGTCGGGCCACAGGGGCATACTATGTGTATTTCGGTGTGCTTGGATCACTATATCCGAGGCACCTTGTGTTAAGTTAACCGTTCAATCTAACCGGACGGTAACGAGTTATGTAACGAGCTAAGTATGAGCATGGCAACATTCTCTAGGCTCTCAATGGGGACTAACTGTGTTGGTTCTCTTCCTAAAAGGAATTGTATGTTTGTGATGTGTGTTATGATGTGTACAATACCCATGTTATGTTATATATATGGTTGTTAGTTTTATGCTGGGAGTCATGATCATCAGACCGTACAATTGTATTATTCAGCTGTTAGCCCGTGGGTGGTTGACGGCATGTGCATATTCGTTTAGTTACTGTTAGTGTTTATTTCCGCTACGATTCAAGTAATGTGTTTGTGCGTAGTAGGGGTGTTACAATCATATCCTGAGCACCAGGTGGAGGTAAATTGCATTGGTCTTGTTATCTTGTTTTTCAACATTTGCTTATTTACATCTTACATAGTATAAAACGTATTTGTAGGATCTTCGTGTTGAAACAACAAGCAAATGCAAAGAAATCTTATACCCACTCAGTTAGGCACAAAGTATTGTCGAGCGCGTACCAGAGTGGGAACAACAAGGCTTACTACCATCGAACCAGCCATAGAACCTAGCGGCAAAAAAGGATGATGATCTGAAAGTTGAGTCAAGTGTAAAAAATTCAACGCCATTAAAAATCCTCGAGGACGATATTGCCACGCGGATCCATTATTAATCAAATGGTGAGTATACAATTTCGGTACAAAAGTTTAATTTTGGTTTGTGTAACTGTCAACTAACTAATTTGTTATTTTGTGTTTTAGGAGGGTAAGCTCCCAAAGTTATTGAGGTTCTTGGACTCAAACAGACAGTATGAAACCTCTTTCTCGCGCTTGGAAAGATGAATCATCATGATCGTGTTGTTGGTTTAGGTGGACAAGTTGGTATCCGCCATGCTTTTGGCAACCTCGGGTTTAGGAAAAGGCCCGCAGTAGGGATGTTCAATCTTGACCCAAACCTGAAAACCCAACCACGGCCGTAAAAAGTCAAGTTCGGGTTAAGATATTTGACCCAAAAAAGATTTTCGGGTTGGGTTTGGGTGGGTCATTGACACCTATTTCAGATTTGGATTGAACCCACAAACCGTAACCCAGAAAAAATAATTAAAATAGAAAGTATTTCTATTTGATGACTAAATTAGTGTTAATGATTAATTATGACTAAAATAAACATTTAGTCAGTGATTATGATAAATATAGTGTATAATAATTAATTAATATTAAAGTATTATATTATTTATTAAAGAATCCAAAATTAAAAAAAATTGGAAAAAAACGGGTCTAGTTGGGAACCCGCTCTGGGGTTGAAGAAAATATAACCTGTTCCAGGTTCGGGTCGGGTTCGGGTTGACCTAAAGTATTTTGGGTCGAGTTCGGGTTGAGCTCAACCCGACATGGAACCTGATTTTGGCACCCCCTACCCGCAAGGGCGGATGATCAGCTACGAGGAGCATTTAAAGATAACTGCTAAGCTAGAGCATAATTTGAGCAGAGGATTGGCAGAGGGTTAAGCAGGATCTTCAGCAGATGGTCGCTGAAAAAGATGTCCAAAATGCGCTCACAGATGTTCAGCAGTCAAAAGTTTCTAGACCACTACTTGGACCATCAGCTGATCGAGAGGGAGACACAAGTACGACAAAGTAGTGTGCACTCGGCTGAGCCGTATCCATATGCATCTCTTCAGGTTAAACACATTAACTAAAAAATGATATTTGTATTATCATCAACCTAGGATTGACTGTTTTCGTCTATCCCTTCTACTTAACATTCAAGAATCCCTTAAGGGCACGTTGTTCTTACTGATGGGAGGCGAGGCTGCTATGGTGGCATGGGGTAAATGTTCCCCCCATCTTCTACAGACATGGTGTATGGTGAACTACTCCGACCGTACCATGTCCGAGTGCTTTTGGATGATTATATGGCAGAAATGCTGATGTTGCTTTGTCGGTAACCTCTGCCACAGAAGAACACACCGTGGTCTGCCACAAACTACTACATTCCAGTGGCCAATTAGATTGGGTAATCTCCTGAGCCATAAAACACAATGAACACTTACTCTGAATTATAATTATGTAGCATTTCAACCAGTCTATGGTTTAGGGTCGCTTATACCTAATTAATAATAACTTGGAAAAGGTGAAGAAAAAAAACGACTAGAGGGAAGGAAAAAGTGTTGTCACACTATCTCCTTCGAAGACGTCAAGGTTAGACTTAATTTAGTAGAGCGAAGGATATTGGATGGGTTATCACTGAAAATGAGACTTCTGCACGCGGCATTGCTGTTGACGTCACCTCACAGTGATTTGATCACTGTGGAGGATTTCCAATGTCTTTTCACTATCAAGAAGCATGACAACTCATCTCTTCGATATCTATATGTTTGATTTCGTCGAGGTATTTAGGAAGGTCTGGTTAAATGTATCGATCCTCAAGTCAGCCGTCATGTGAGCGACTTATACCTTTTCTATCTGAATGCAAGACTGAAATAGTGATTGTACTAAAACTACATCACTGATGCTATTGTATTATGTTGTAGGCATGTGCAATATAAGGCACTTGACGTTCATCATAATGACAACTTCAGATTCCTATGCCCTACTATGTGCTCGCAGTAACTATGTCAAGTGACGTCCAACGCCTATGATATACTAGACGAATGCAATATTGAATGTGCAGACAAGTCATACATTATGCTGCCATATTATCAGGGGTAAGTCATACTTCCATATTTAGTATGTTTTATTTATAAGTTATGTTATTAGTGTAATGATTTCAAATTTATTTAACTACAAGAATAGTCGGCATTGGTCGTTGTTGGGTTTGTCCATAAGTACCCAAGAGTCTATCAGGTTGGCTCACTTGGTAGGAGCGCCAGGTTACCAGTGATATTATAAGCTCTACTGAAGTTAGTTATTTAAATTATACAACAATTGTTATACTTAATATATTGTTTCATTTTTTTCAATTAAAATATGTGTATTTCAAACTCTTTATTTGGTATAGTGCCTTGAAAGCTACATTTTTTCAATGCAAAGGCAAGTGAAGAAACATCCCGTGGACCCTAGTGAAGGGTTATTACTTTGTAATATTGTCAATAACAGTTAAAACATTAATAGTAGACCTGCAAGTATGACTGAGAACGTACATGTGTGTATGTGTAGTGTCCAGTGCAGCCCGGTGGATCAAAATAGGATACTATGTCATGAGGTTTATGCATGACTTAGTAGTCGCATCCATGCTTTTCCAGAAAACTAAGTAGACAAGATATAAAACATTCTTGAAAGTGTGGTTTATATTTTATCCTTTGTCGCACTTGTAGTTTCTCATTAGTGTTCCATTTTGTTTGTTAAGGCTTTGAGCAATTAGTAGGCAGTGGACATTATGAAGATCATCACATAACTGAGATGCTGAGGAATGGTCATAACTCATCTCCACAAACATACTTAGTTGATCATTACTTTGCACTGAATATAGTTGTGTTATAGATGTATTTCATTGGTTTGAAATGTAGTGAAGTTTACTGTAATGGAGTGTATTGTAGTGGAGTATGGTGAAGTGTGTTGTAGTGGAGTGTAATGAAGTGTATTGAAGATATTTTGGTTATTTTCTTATGTAACTTTCTTGTTTCTTGCAAATATTGTGGTGTGCCGATGAAATGGCCACTTCATGGTTTATGATAATGTACTGAGGCGTCCCACTGTGGTGGCAGCATTATGGAACATATATACAACTTTTCTTGATTATGTGGTTTATTTAGGTGCAATTATAAGCTAGAAAAAAAAACAAAAGCAATCATATTTTGCCGGCTCCTAAGAAAGAACCACCGAAATAGGATGCCCCGGTGAATTTTACACATGCCTATTTGGCAAATCTTCTTAGAAACCGCGGAAATAGGTTACGACCCAAACAGACTGCCTACATGGGTGGCTCCCAGTCCAAATCTCTCAGGTTCCGACCAACCCAAAAGGACTGACCCATATGGGTCGCCGCACAGTACCCAAATTTAGTTTTGACCGACCTAAAAAGGTCGACCCATACGGGTCGGTCATTTTGTGTTCCAACTCTTGGGTTAGACCATCCCATACAGGTCGGTCGTTGTGTTCCAACTCTCAGATTTCAACCGACCCAAAACGACCGACACATATGGGTTGGTTGCCTATTTGGCGGTTCCTGTTTAAGAACCGCTGAAATTTGGTTGTTGAATTTTCTATTTCGGCAGGGAAATTTTCAGCGATTCTTGAAACAACCGCTGGCGGTCCCCATTTGGTGGTTCACAACCGCCAAAATAGGTCTTTTTTCAACTGCATAAATAGATGTTTTTCTACTAGTGATACCTTTATTGTTCAAAATTAATTTCTTGAGATTGAATAGTGGTGATTTTCTATAGAGGGAGTTGGGCAACTTTACCTAAATCCATGTGAACTCGCTTCCAGCCAATGCACAAAAGGTCTTAGTGTGGGATATGTGATTATCAAGCGTAATTGAAGTCTTGATGTCCTTCCAGTAGCGACTAACTATTCTAGTGCTTATAGAGAATTCACATAAATTGAGGTTAGAAGTCCCTTGTGTATTTTGCATCTTGACTGCTAGCGAGAAGAGCTTCAGTGAGGCGTTGTGTTGCCTAACTTTATTGGAAAGCTTTGCCACTCTTGAAATTTTCTCCTTCCATGGTTTTTAGTTTCTGGTATGTGAGATTTTGAGAAAATGATGTGATGTTTCAGTTTGATTTTTATTTATAGACACATTTGTAAAGCTGATTAAAGTTTTGGTGGGAAATTTTAAATTGTAAATTTGTTGTAAAAAATATGGGAGGGAACTTCTTCACAATGCATTTGAATTTGGCTTATGGAGGTGTAAGTGTACATGTGTTATGTTAAACTGGCAAGGTGAATTTTACACGTGATGACATCAACAACTCTGGTTTATTGTAATATGAGGGGGATTATGGTAAAGCAAGCAATGCTATAGTTAAAAAAATCAAATTTTCTTAATCTGTGTTCTTTTTCATTAACCGGAGGTCAAAAAGCGAATGGAGGGAGTAATAACATAAATAACTTTCATATCAATTTAAACAATATTTACATCAATTTGAACAAATTTTTAACTTGAATGAAGATTGTACAACACTCACTGTTCAACTGATGTACAATAGTATTTACCTCATAGCTAAGAAACATTGTGTTAGAATTTCTTAACTATAAAAGCATGTAGTAAAGAGAGAAATAAAATAATAATTTTGTGGGAGTGAAATCAACTTTTACTTATGTGGTTACTCTAAGAAACCACTTTAGATGTTGGTAGGGTTATCTATTCAATTTTTCATAAAAAGGTGTTCTCAATAATTGATGCATTTTTAAGATTTTGATTGGTCGTTCAAAATCTAGTCAAAAAATTTCTAGCTATGGGCATAATAATTAAGATGAAAAAAAATTAACCATTTTATCCTTACTTTTTCATTATGAAATTGACGTAAATGGAAAAGTAGTTATGAGTGAGAAGATTAAAGGTAGAGTTAGAAAGTAAAGGACAAAAAAACCAAAACATAATTGACATATGCCCACACTTTTAAGTTCAAACTTTTTACACAAATAAATGTGGAAAAAATTAATTTCCTTCACTTATAAGTGTTTTCATAAATGATATAGAGATATTAGGGATTTTTGTATTTTATATATACATATTTGTACCTAAAATTTAACATAAGCTCTCATTATAGAGTTCTACACAACAAGTGTAATTGTAACACCCCTTCTCGTAATCTAGACTCAATCCTATCATTATTGTACTCAACTCATCCAATGCAGCGGAAATAATTACAATAACTTAACTTCGGGTGTTACCGCCATTACTCACCCACGTGAGTAACAAGGATTCCAATTACATACACACATGAAACGCTGTGATGGGACCGAAGAGATAGTAATTTCACATTTACAATCTTATATTATATATTTGTGATCATTCTAATTTAAAACAAAATAGTGCAACAGAAGTAAAATCTCAAGTAATAAACCCAAAGGGTAGTATATATCTAACTACCCAAATCCCGCACTCCAATTACGTCTTCCGTTGTATACCTAAAAATGGTTAGGCCACAACGGGCTTAGCACAACTTGCTGAGTATGATAACATGTAACCCGCTGGCTATCTAATTGTTGAGTGAACATGTGATTGATTATTATGCAATACGTGTAAAAGTGCAATAAACATCCAATCATGCTGGTATGTAATCACAACACAAGCTCAAGTAAATGATCTGACATATCAGGATCAAACATCAAACAAATTTCAAATACAATGAGTCATTCTCTTTATCCTCTAGGTCTTGAGATTATTTTGGAATCTCAAACACGACCTTAATCAATTTATTCTCGGACAATCCTCAAAGGGGTTGCCTCTTTCTAAAGTCAATTATTAATTGTGTTCGGGTATAAATGAACCCTGTTAGGCGAGTATTGAACTTTCAAATTGCATGACCGTCGGTGTGACGCATGACTAACTGGGTAATATGTGAACCCTAATAAGCGAGTATTAAACTCTAAATTGCATGACCGTCAATATGACCCATGACTAACCGGGTAATGTGTGTACCCTAATATAATAGGCAAGTACTAAACTCTCAAATTGCATGACCGTCAATATGGCCCACGACTAACCGGGTAATGTGTGTACCCTAATATAATAGACGAGTATTAAACTCTCAAATTGCATGACCGCCAACATGACCCATGACTAATCAATTCCCCCGTAAATGAGTAGAAGTCAAGACGCCGAGCCAAAGACTTGACTTTGGGATGACCAAGTCTGAAAACAAGGTCCAATAGAAACGAATCATTGCAGATACCATCCTTCAATACAAATGCATGTGTATCCTCTCTTCAATCTCGTTAGAAGTAATGAGAACGTTTGTCCTACTTCTAGTATGTTAAATCGATCATCTCTGTTTTGGATGTTGACTAAATATTGAAGGAAGTTAGTAAGAAACTTCTCATGTAATTCCTTCGTTAGATGGTTCGTATACTCAAATATGTTAAGTTCTCTAACCGTTTGTATGTACCGTATGTATGTTTATGTCTACTCTAATGTGTCGTTAGTAGCACACAACATAAAGGTCAAGGTTAGAGAAATACCATAACACAAAACAATACAATAATCCATATTCATACAATTATCTTCAAGTCTTTTCAACTAATCATTTCGCACACAAGCTAAGGTAAATTCAGTAACACGCAGGGTACATGAAACCATACCATACACCGGAGGAACGCTAACGTGAAGTCTCGTATCTGTTCTCTAAATTCCCAAGTCTGGAATATAACATTATGCATTAATTCCTTATAAATTCATGCATCTTTCGGTACTCCCGTATAACTACTAACCCTTCGTAGTTAACCCCATGGATTAATCACAAGTTATTAATCAAGTTATCCTTGCGGTACTCCATTCGGGATTAGTTAAGTTAATTCTCTTAAATTAATTTATCAACTACACTATATAGTTTCATAATTCACTTCCAATGCCTTATGGTTCTCATAATTTCTCACCACATTAGGCATACCATTAAACCCCTTTATACTTAATGTAGTATAATGTAACTCTCTCTCTTAGGGTTGCTTTGTATAGTCTCATACTTTATGAGTTCTATATTAATCCTTATGAGTTATAAAACTCCAATCTCTTACTCCATTAACCAAAGTTCCAATCCTCAACTATATATATTTATATATATAAGTTTATTCTCAAGATTTCCAATGTCACTCTTATCTTACATATATTGTATGTTATCATCTATCCAAGTGTGACATATCAACTTTACTAATTCCTTGATATTACCTTAATTTGTCACGCATGCATGATCATACACTCTAATACTTTTGTTTATTACATTATAATCCCAAATTACATCTAAAGTTTATAATTAAATTCCTTATACTTATATAACCTATAGTTTCAATCCCCCACTTAAATATTTCAAAGTTTCACTTCCCATTTCTTCCAATAACCAGACAACACCTAGGATGTCTATAATTTTGAATCCTACTCAGATTTTCATTTATGTACGATTTGGCCCCAATTCTTTTCTATTCTTTACAATTTGCCACCAATTACATTTATCTTTTAATTCCAATTCCTCAACTAATTAATTCTAAACTTTCCCTTACATTTTTGGGAATTCCAAACAAACCACAATATCAATCTCTGCCTACACCTATATTTTTTTCCATATTTATGGTTTTGCCCCATAAATTTGATAAACTTTACAATTATACATAATCCTTATTTAATTCCAACTTCAACATTTTCTCTCCAAATTTTGGTCAACACTCTGTGTTCAACTAGGATTTACCAAGTTTATTCTAAACTCCTCCAAACTTTCCAGAATTGTGCTTTGGCCCATAACTTTTATAGTTTTTACAATTTACCCCTAAAACTGATTTAAGCTTATAACTTCCATTATTTCCAAACAAACACTCAAGATTTTGGCTTTATTATTGCCTAACACCCCAAATTACATTCCTTTGCAACTTTAACTAAATTATATGATCACTAAATCATTACGTAAACTCCTAATGACTTTTAAAGTCAATTTTGTCCTTTAGCTTAGTCCAAACGATTCCTAACCATTCACCAACTCTTGAGTAGTGTTAAATCATTCAAACAAATCCTATAATTCTAGAATTTGGCATACAATGTAACTATGTCATAGTCTATGCTTTTAAAGCATATAATATATCAAAAAGCTTATAAATCAAGCCCAGACATTTGGTTATTACCCAAACCATAATGTAAACTCAATATACACCAAAAAAGCCCATAAATTGAAGTTCTCTCATGGATTAATTACAGCCATAGCCCCAAAGTTTCAGTTATTACCAAAAAGTCTCTTAAACTTCATAAAAATGAAATCAAGCTCTTAAATCATTTCTTAATATAAAAAAGTGGTATAATATGATTTTATGTTCATTATTAGGTCAATGTTGACCATTTTTAACCCTTAGCACCCGGCCATAGTCAACTCTCAACAGTGAACAACTTAAAAACATAAATTGAGCATTAAGGTTAGAATATTAACCTTAAGCTCCAAACTAAGGTTTATTTCCTTCCAATCTTGGCCCTATATCAAAATAAGGTAGATTATTAGTTTTTGTACAGATCAAAGGCTAATCAAGTGTTTTAAGCACCAAGACTTTGGATTAGCCACTTACCCTTCTTAAGGTAGATTTTCTCCTCTTTCATTCCTTTGGTTTCGGCCAACTCCTTGAGATTTTGGATTCACTTTTCGACTATGTTTACACGAAGAGAAAGAAGAACAAAGTTAGGGTCTTTAGACTCCTTAATATAATCAAAGGGAAACCTAAGGCTTAAAGCACCAAAATGTGCTCTAAGGAATGAATTTACCTTATGGCTCACAAGTGAGATTATCTTCTCCAAAATCTTTTCCAAGCCTAATAAAATAGGTAGGAAGTGAGTTCTTGTTAGATCCATGGTTACAACATAGTATAAACACTTTAAACCCTAATTTTTCAAGGCTTACCTTAGGTAGAACTTCCAGCTATTTTTGGCCATCCATGTACGGTGATGAAGATAAAAGTTTGTGAATGAAAAGAGTGAAGAAAATGAGTTAGAATAGCCTTAGATTTTTGGCCATATATAAGTCAAATGAAGGCTTGGAGCTTAAAGCACATTTTTATACCTTAAGCTTGTAAGATCTTAGCTTGGCTCCATCTTGTGCTGTTGGCCGAATTTTTTCCTTCAAAATGATGTAGGAAACTCATATTTTGCTCAATATGAAGGTGGATCTATGTTCTCATTGCCTTGTTGATGGAGGAAGGGCAAATATTTAAGGGAAAGGGTGTAAGGAAGCTAATCCACCATCAATGTGTTCTTGAAAAGCTTGAGGAAGAAGATGGTGTTCTTGAGGAAGAAGATGAAGGTTGGGGACTTCCAAGGAGAGAGAAGGGAGAAAATTTGGAGATATTTATGAGTTGAAGTGTCTTAATGACTAAGGGAACTAAGGATGACACTTAAAGCACTTTCTTCCAAAGTTAGTAAAATTTGATGACTCATATGGTACTATTCATGGACTGCCTTATTGGAGATATTTTGATTGTTTACTTTGTCTTTATGAGTATTATAGTATTAAGACTTAAATGTTGTACACTTGGACATGTTTCATGTGTTAGATTGTAACATGTGTTGTTACCTTGTCCTGTAACACCCCAACTAACAACAACACACTCAACAACAAACTGCAGCGGAAAACTTAACTCATCACATTACTTAACTCTTTGGTATTACACGTCGTTAACCACCCACGTGGCTAACAAGGCTAATACATACACATTGTATTGGTCTGATGGACTAGATTCCCGAGCAACTGTACATTACTATACCTTTTCATTAACAACAACCAACATACATAAGCATTCCAACTGTACCGAGTATTTACAAACTGATGCCGATAACAATTTCGGTCTTACTACACCTACAATACATACACAGTTAAAATGGCTACCCATGTACAAACGACTACCCCGTCCTACTCTCGAACGGCTTCCAGCTCCTTGTACCTGAAATAGGAAAGAGACGAAAGGGTGGCCCCCCAGGGGGCTCAGCACCTTTGCTGGTATGGTAATCCCGCAGCCCGCATGCTACCGGGCCACGCACAACTAATTGTCGTCTTAGCATGCGGTTGATTATATTTGAATCATGCATGTAAACTATAAACACACAACACATTACATTCCACCACAATGGGGCTCAACAAAACAGACAACACATCCATACTTGATAAATCACTCATTGTGTTCTTTAACCCTAGAGGGTTCTCCTCTAATGGAGCTACTTCCTTAATAGACGACACTTACCCAATAATCGGGTTATCCTTAAACGCCTTTTATTATAATCTGGGATTCATATCCATGATCCACATACTCCACACAACAACTCATTCCACCTTTAATGTACATATGACATAATATCGCAATAAGAATTGCAGTACAACAATAACACATAACATAACGGGAACGGTTCTCTTAGGAACCGACCCAAACATAGTTAGTTCACTTGTAATCCTAGAGAATAAATACACCCTCGTGATAAGCTTGTTACATCACTCATTACCGTCCTGTTAGTCGGACGAGTAACTTAACTTAAAGATGGATCGGATATAGTGATCCGAACATACCGTACATAATCCCCAATAGACGTGAGTCAATAGCCTTGGTTAAGCTCAGGGGTGATTGAAGACCAACGAAGGAAGACAACCAACAGAGAGGGAGCTAAAGAAACTGTATACATCAACTCCCAAACAACGCGCGACCGGAACAACCGGATTCCTCACCCCCCATAATATATATATAACATAGTTAAGGGCTCCACTGTGGAACCTATCACATCCATACACCTTACAGTATTTCAACTGGGTTAGACACACAAGGGAGGTCCATACATTCACACACAAACATCACACAATTAACTCACGCATAGCCGTGGTTAGAACGTCCCATGGTTCGGGTCGTTAAATCCGAATACCGATCTCTCATGTGATCCTAGACTCAGTTAGCTAAGGTTTAACACTTTCGAGGTTAAATGGTGTCGGAACTAGACACCCCACATAATTAAACAACTGTAAACTCATTACATGTTTTTATCTTAAAAGGTGGCAAACATACAGAAAAACACATTGGCATACAAGCCGGTGTAATCCTGTAGGACACAGGTTGCAAGAAAACCATACCTTGGCCCTTGCTGAATGAACGAGTCCCGCCAACGTAGTTCCTAAACATGATTCGTATGTCGGTTAATTAACTATTTAACTTCTGAATAAACTAAGTGTTTTTACATGATTATATGTCATGTTTCCTTACTTAATTCACACTTGATTATTCTTGTTATACCACTAGGGTTTACTACTTAAGTCACTCTTGTTTGTTTGTTTTTTTACAAGTTTTGGTCCGACCGACCTTACCGACCGACCTTACACAAGGTCGGTCCATTCCAGAACACATTACTGTCAAAATTTCTACTCCGACCGACCTTGCAAGTTCGGTCCATTCCAGAAACAATTCCCGTTCAAAAATTTAGACACAACCGACCTTGCAAGTCCGGTCCCTAAGGTCGGTCTATTCCAGAGACTTAATCCGTACCAAAAATACAAGCCCGACCGACCTTGCAAGTCCGGTCCCCAAGGTGGTCCATTCCAGAGACCGTTTCTGGCAGGGTAAATTGGGCTCGACCGACCTTGCAGGTCCGGTCCCTAAGGTCGGTCGGCTCCAGACCTTTGTTTCTAAATTCCCATTTGACTCCAAACTTCACCTCATGTATCCTAGTATGTTCTAACCTCATTTGGGCACCTCAAACACACCTTAAGACTTCATTAAACTCCTTAAATCTCCCATTAAAGATCTTCCTCAAGCATTACACAATTCTTATAAATACTAACACTTGTAGTGCTTTTCCTTAGGTTTCTAAGTGGTGTTTTATACCTATGACAATCATTATCCCAAAATGTTTCCTTACCACCATTACCACTACTCCAAAGGCATTATTTCTCACATACACCCCATATTCAAACTCCTTCTAGTTTCCACTAGTTCACACTTGGATCTCCACAAGGCATTATTTTTCCTTTGATCACCAAAACTTGCACAAGACTTAGCACTTCACAAACATAACCTTGGTGTGGTTAAAACACCCATTTGATTTTATAAATCCTCCAAGTGAAATCCCCGAACTTAAATATAGGGATTAAAATTTATCTAATACGTATTAAGGGCCTAATGACGCCTAGGTAATATTGGTAAGGAAAAATAAATCCAAAAGAAATCAAGAAATGCTTAAAAAGCGAAAAACGCTAAATAAGCGTTAAATAACCATATGAGGTATGAGACCTCGGTTAGCGTATTATATGGATTCCAAAGGTTTAATAAGACCTAAATAATATATGGGAACAACTCCCGAAGAAAACGGATCCAAAATGAATTAAAACGCTAATAGAGCTTTAGAGCACGTTTTTCGAGAAAACCCGAAAACATGACTTTAAGTGGTCAAACGGACCCGTAAAAATTATAAATCATTAAATAATAATTATTAAGCATTTACGGAAGCTTAATAACTAATAAAATAATTAAACAAGAAATTCCGGAAAATGGGCCCGGTTAGTGAACGGTATCTAAACCGGGTAAAATAACGAGCGTTTTCTGTAAAAGACGAAAAACGCTCCAACTAGTAATACTGAGTGGGACCGATTTTTAATAAGTCAAATAACCCCCTCACACACATGTAACTAGCTAATTAAGTAAGAGAGCAAAAAGCAAATAAAGTGAAAAAGGTAAAAGTACCTTACATACTCTCTCACCTCTCACTTTTCTTCTCTCTCTCCCATTTCTTTCTTCCCCACCGTACTCCCTCTCTTTCTCCTTCCTCTGGCTGCGATTTGAGCTCCCCCTCCACAACCATGGAAGCTTCCTCTTCTTCCTCATGCTCCACCTCCATGTGAGCTCCAAATGCAAAACTAATTACATATTTGAACTCCCCTCATTCTCCTCTACACTTCTCTCTTTTCAAAATCCAAAAATGAGGAAGTTCATTTTCGTGGGTACACCCCATTCAAAGAGAAAAGTACACCATTATGGAGCTTGGAGTCTCCTCTTTCCAACAAGGTAAAAAGCTCCATGAAAGACCTCGTTTTTTTTCTCCATCCCTTGTTGTGACTGATTTTACCTCTCTCCCTTACCTTGTTTTCTCTTGTTTTGGAGCTTTGTTTCAACCCTCCAATGGTGGAGAGAACACCTTCTTGAATCAAGGGCTAAAACCCCTCCTAAAAGCTTCAAAAGGTAAACCCTAGAAATTTGTTTAAAATATCTTAATGAGTTAGTACAAATCTAAGGGTTAGTATATTAATTATACTTGTTTGTATGCTATGGGTGATGGGAATGGAGTTTGGCAACTCCATTCCCCACAAAACCGAATGGGACAAGAGAGAAAGCAAGAGAGAAATGGAAAAGAATGGAAAAGAAGAAATTATAAAGCTCAAGGTAAGAGCTCTTTACTAATGTTACTTTTTATGCACTAGAGTAATGGAATGGGTAAACAAATAAAAGAACCTAAACTAATGTATTAGTATTGAAGTTTATGAAGTTTTGAGTATTTGTGCATTAGTATGTGAATTATAGGCCTTGGAGCCAAGTGGTTGTGAATGAGTACTAGTATTGATGTTTGATGGAGTATTGGTGTATTTGGATGGATTTGTAATTTGCTTAGTTGCTGGTAGAACCCTTGTGGTTTGGCTAGAATAGGAATGATTTTGGTGATAATGAGAATGTGTGGATAAGTAAGGAAAGTAAGTAAACTATGGCGAAATTTTAGTAGGAATTGTGCATTAAGAATGACTTGGTGAATGGGAGAACCAAGATGTGTATTGGGATTTAGTAGAGATGTTTAGAAACCATGGATAGGTAGTTGTAGTATGTGAATTTAAGGGTATAAAATCTGTAGCAAGAGGTATTGAAATGTGTTGGAGAAACAAGGGATAATTAATGTGTGAGACTTGGATGAGTGAGTAAGGTAGTGAGTAAGGCTTTAGGTTGAGTATAATGCAAATGAGGCTATAGAAGAGCCATAGGAATAATGGGAAGAGGAAATGAAAATCTGTAGCATTTATTGGAGAAGGAAACATGGTAACAGGAGAGGAAAACTCTAAGTAATGGGTGGATGTAACAGATTTTTATAGAGGAGAATTAGACTAGTTTAAAATGCTTAATCAATGTTAAAACATGTTAGATTATATGTAGAAATATAAGGAAAGAGATTGGTAGAAATTTGGAGTTGAAACAAGTTGGAAAATTTACATATTTGCAAAACCTGTAACTAGTCCGGGTTGCAAACCAGAATGCAAACCCGGACTAGCACGAAAACTTGACAGAAACTTTTGCAAGGGAGTGGTCCGGGTTTCAAACCAAGATACTAACCCGGACCACCCCAAAAACTTACCCGAGAGTTCTGTAAACTAAGTGGTCCGGGTTGTAAACTAGGGTATAAACCGGACCGTGCAAAAAAGACACTCGTAACTCACAACATGAAGTGGTCCGGGTTTTAACTAGACCCTAAACCCGGACCATGCTTATTTTGCACCCGAGGGTTGCTCCAGTGGGTTGGTCGGGTTTGTAAACCCGGACACTAACCCGGACACCCCTAAAAACCCTCCAGAATGTATTTTAAAGCTAAACTAAAGTAGGGTAAGGATGGGTAATGATATTATAAGTTAATTAAGACATGATTAATGATGTTTAAAGGTCATTAAGGCTATAAACAAGCTTAGAAAATAATTGTAAGTAAGCAACTTAAGTAAATGTATTGAAGTACCAAAGAGTTAGTAAGTATGAACTAGGAAACCTTTAGGAAAGTAATCAGTAAGGTTAATTATGGATAATTAACCATCCAACTGTATGTATGTGATAGGATTCAATAGTTGAACACCGAAGGGAGTCGGTGAGTCCAAAGTCAACGGTGAAAGGTATGATTTCTTCATGCTCTGTATCCTAACTGGTTACCCCGATTTGTGTGCTTATGTGATCACCAATAAGATAAATGCACGAATCGGACTTATACTGCACTTAACTGTGTTTGAACTATTTTGTTCTTGTTGTATCTTCTTGAACAATTAGTTTGTATAATTCATGAAATGAATGAATGGAATTGAGAAGTATGTGTAAGTATCGTGTACTTGAGTATTATAAGTATGTATGGAAATGGAGTATTGACTTCTACTAATTCCTAACCTTCTAACTCCTAACTTGAGTAATGAGTAAATGGAATGAGTAGAAGTCCAATATAGTTTCGGCCACGCGTGAGGATAAGGAAACACAAGAGGTTGGATCCGAATCCTGGCTGTAATCTTTTCCATGGACCAAATCTCTTGAATGGGTAGCATCCTGGATTAGTGAGCCACCCTAAAGCCCGGTGGTGGGATGTAGTAATCCCTGCCCGGAGGTCACACCGACTTAACTGGAAGTAAAGTATGTATGAAGTAAGTATTGTATGTGTATTGGTCTTGACTATTGTAAGTCATCGACCGGAAGTAAAAGAGTATCGAACACCCGATAAACCCGGGTGTGTAATGAAGCTAACTGGACCTTGTATGTATTGGAGAATTGTATCTCCGTGTTGTGTATTGAAATACCCCAAATCTAAATAATATTATTTAATCATTATTTATTGGAATATAATCCAAATATAAATCATTTCACGTACGCATGCAAACCCATGCATGAAAACGTTACGTAAAAACAGTCGTTTCACCATAAACGCTAAAACGCCTTAGAAACATGTGATCAAGCATGACCTTGTATGACCTTCTAAAACTCAAACCAAATGGTCATACACTCAATATATGAATATATAAATATATTCCCTAAGCTATATTCAGTCAAATACGCAAAACGCTCGGGAGTGCTCACGCGCGCCCCTTAAAGCAAGAAAAGCTCGGAGGAGTGCCGAGGTGGCACGAACTCCTATAAAATTAATTCCTAGAGTTCCTAATATCATTATTTACCATTCTAAAGATAACCCACGAAGTGGTTCATCAAAATTCAACAAAAACCATAGGAGGATTTCTTAGCGCTCCTTTTGGCCCGGGAGTGTCCCGATGGCCCGTAAATTATGTCACGGGTTGATATAACCCCATATAACTCAATGTAACATCTTAGTATATGTTTATTTACTATAATAAGTGTTTACAAACACTTGGAACTCATAAGAACAATTGGTTTCCCAAAATTTCCTTAGAGCACAAAAACACACCTTCGGGTGTCACGAAAATGCGTTTTACGCAATTACCTTGTAGTTTTTGACATGCCACGAATTGGTAATCTTAAATGGGGTTAAAATGACCTTCTAAATAAGTTGGTGTGACTAGTCAACAAGGCTCTCTATAGGGGCCGATTTAAGGGCAAAAACTAGTATAAAAATTGCATTAAAAATTTATAAAAAGCATAGAACATGGTGACTCACCTTCCCATGTGTTATATTACTTAATGTCTAAGTATGTAGGTCTCATTTGACCAGCAAGCTGTCGAAATTAGGCCATGGAATAAGGCCATGTGAGCTAGAACAGAAACAAATGGGAAAAAGTAAAAAGTGGATCTAGAATTCACTTTTCTAGATTCCTTCTTTTCCATGTGACCTAACATGCTTGTCCTTGGCTCTTCAATGTCAATTAAGACACCCCATTTGACCCTTGAATTCGTGACTCTACAAGGGAGGAAGAAGACAACACAAACTTAGAAAAATCAAAAGAAGATACCTTACCTAAATTTCCTCGTCTTCTAGTTCACATTATTTCTTCCACATGCTCTTGCCTTGTCACACTCCTCATGGCCGGTTTTCAAGCTGGAAAAGAGGTCATTTATTGAGCCAATAATCATGTAATAAACAAAGGAAAAGTAAAGTCATTTGACATTAAAAATTGACAAAACAAAATCAAATTCCAATTTGCTTCTTTCATTTACGTGAGCTAGGTCTCATTTCCCTCCTTGCACATTTCCTCCACGGTTTGGTAAGGCTCCCTCCTCTCTCTTCTAGCTTCATCTTCTTCCTTTGAAGCTCTTAAGTCCATTAATGGAGTTTTAACTTCTATCTTTATCTTTAAGGTAAATTCCTAGCATTTCTTGGCAAGTCTTGAAGCAAAACTCTTCCTAGCATATCAAGGTGGGTTCGGCCACATTTAGTTCTCCAAGGAGGTTGTCCAAACCAACACTAAATCAAGGAGCATCTCAAGGTTATCTTAAGGTAGGTTTTAAAGCTTGAAAATCCTTAAAGCACATTTTTATGTGTAACCAAGTTCTACCTCTTCTAAGTCTCTTTTCTTCTTCATCTTGATGAAGGAAAACTTGTTCTTCACCTACCTTAGGAGTGCCGAAATTATAAGGAGCAAAGTCTAAGGTAAAGTCTTGTAAAACTACTTCCAAATCTACTTAAGATCTTTATTCAAGATCTAACTCCTAAACACCTTCACCTCTTGCATAAAACCGAAGAGGAGCATCAAGTTTACCTAGGAGAAAGCTTGGAGATTCAAGAAGAAGTTCAAGCACTTAACCACCTTTGTTAAGAAGACTTTGTTTGACCAGACGTTGACCAGGGTATAATCAACTGCAACCTACGGTGAACGGTATGGGATTCTTGCAACCTGTTTTCTAACGGATTACACCGGCTTGTGTGCTATCTGTTGTTTGTAATAACGACCAAGATAATTAATGTAAAATGTTGTTTTACTCTTGTGCACTGTTGTGTTATTTTATGTGCGTGATTGTTGCTGACTACAACGTGTATGTCCCACGCATACAAACACTACTATACCAGTGGATTAAATACCTGCGTTTCAGTATACCGAGGACTTGTACTCAAGTCTCTCACTAACTTCACTTTATAACAAACGTCATTATCCTAAACGTGATAATTGACAATACACATTGTGTTTTTGATTAATGTCTTTATATGACACTTAACAAATATATACTTCGAGAATGAGGAGCCCAGTTGGATCTGGCCATGCATGCTACGGGAGTTGTACCTGTCTCAGGTCGTCTCCTACTACGTCGCGACGGAACATTCAGTTGGGAGGAAGACTTTATTCCTTCCGGGATTCAAATGCCCTTCAGTTCGAGGAAGACTTTATTCCTCTAGTGGGTTCTTATTTCCCACGCCATTCAGTTCAGGGTTTAACTACGTTATCTCCTGGGGTTTTTATACCCAACCTTTCTTTATAACGAGGTCACTATACCTCCACTATTTCAGATATTCAGTTATAACGGTCAGTCCCATTGTGTGGACCGACTATCAGTAAAGAATTTCAGTTCAGCTAACTCGGCCTTATGTGTCTTGTTCTATGTGACATTATTGTCCTTGTTTGGATACTTGTTATCATCAGATTATGCTTGTTTACAGCTTTATAAAAATGAACTGCATGTGTTCGACAAAGTAGTTGGTGTGGCCCGATAGACGATGGGCTGCGCGTTTTCCATACCAGCATTGTTTGCTGAGCCCCTTTGGGGGCACCCCCATTTTTCAGGTACCTGAAGTTGAGGAAATCACCGCACTGAGTGTAGGTGGGGTAGACCAAGCTTTGGGAGTCTACTATTAGTTATTTGTTTTATTTCAGTATTCTACTTTGAGTTTGATTCCTAGTATCTCGGGTTGTATCTGTATTCCAGACCGTGACATTTGAGGATTGTATTTGGACTTAGCCTTGTTGGTCACAAGGGTGGCCAACGGCATTGTAATACCGCCCGGTTGTTGTATTTATTTCCGCTGCAGTTGTATTTTATTTGGGAGTGATCGCCGTTCAGTTTATTGGATTTCGGGTTGGGGTATTACAGTATTGGATATGTAGTGAGTATGTATTGTGTATGTGTATTCTGGAAAATGATAAGTAAGCATTGGTTGACTGTATTGTCTTCCAAGCATGTATTGTACTGTGCGTATGTATGTATACCTTGTGTAGCATTGTAGTAGCGTGAATGAAAGCATGTATGTATGTATGCATGAATGTATGTATTGCAAATGAATTGCATGTATTCGACCAAATGGTCGGCGTACCCTCGCTAGTACTCGGGGTATGCGGTTATCATATTCAGCGTAAGCTGACCCCCTCGGGGGAACATTTTTAGTGTGCAGGTACCCGGAGCGAATACGGTCAAGGTAAGAGACCGGCGACGCGCCTTGTAATTAGAAGTATCTAGTTGTGAGGAATGGGTAGTAGATTGACTCCTAGTGAGTATGTATGAATTTGGGAGAAGTATTGTATTGATTTGGAACCTAGTAAACTCAGTATGCGTAGTGTACTATCTTGTACGGAATTGTGGAGTATTGTATTGAATGGAGTAATGTATCGAATGGAGTATCGTAGTATCCAGTATGTAACGAGAGTATGTATTGTATTAAGTAGTACTCGGATATTCCGGTCCATCAGACCGATGCTGTATGTAGAAGTAGTAGCCTTGTTAGTCGCGTGGGTGACTAACGGCATTGTACCACCCTCTGTATGTACTTAAGTATCCGCTGCGTGAGTCTGATTGTATAAGGAGATTGGACGGTAATGACAGTATTAGCAGTAGGGGTGTTACAAAAAGTGGTATCAGAGCGAAGTATCGCTCTGATGACTGGAAATACCGAGCTTAGGAATACCGAGTTAGGAATTAGAAGCTTAGGGCTAAGGGCTGAGAGTTAGCATTGGAGATATGCTAGTTAGGAACTACCGGTGAGTACCGGATACCTACAATACCAGACCCGCCCTCCGCAAACCCTATTGTATATCTTGGGAAAGTACGCCAGAGAGAAGGAAAGACCTCTCATACTCGGGAAAACCCGATCTGGCAGTAGTGAGATAATCCTATAAGAGGAAAGAACTTGACACACAGTAGATTCCAAGAATTGGAAGTCCCGGAAATGGAACCTGGTTGAACAACAATACCCGTACTTAATAGCGGTAAGACGAACACTCCAACCACAAGGAGGCTGCAACATGCAACAACATGGGGCGACATGCTTAGCAGTCGCGAAACCTAGCTAACCAACCAGCGGCAGGAAAGAAGCACTAACCGTACAACGAAATGCAAAAGGAGTAGTAATGGAACCCGAGACACAAGTCTACGGGACAGTAATAGCTAAGTAATACCACCAACGGTATGCTAGCTGACTAAGGACATAGTCGGAAGTGGTTAACTCCAAACCTACAATGCCATTAAGGTTGCGATACCTGGCCAATATGGCTCAGACAACTACAAGAACAACCTTGAGACATAACCCGACAGGACTACAAGAGTAGTGCCTAAACAAGCTAAGGCTCAATAACCACGGTAAACCAGTGGGAATGAGCAACAAGGGGAAAACATAAAACTAAATAAATGGGGATCTCCAAGGATTGGAGAAGTACCCCGACCAAGACAACCATGTCAAGATCAACGAAAAGCTACTTAAAAGGATCGAGTACCCAAACATAAATCAATATGATCTAGGGAAGAGTCAACAAGACTATTAAAAACAAGTGGGAACCATACCAAGACCGGTATAGGTCTAACCAAAAAACCAACAGTACCACGCACTTGCCGCGGCAAGTGCAGTAAGAACAGGAATTTGTAAAGGAACTTTAACACGCCACAGGTACATAGTAATGTACCGTGACAGCATTGAAACAACTATAGGATCACAAATCCTGGAAGCTAGAGGAATCAAACCTTGGAAAGGCCTGACGGCCTGACCATTGTATTAAGAACATACCAGTCAGCGGGAAGCTGGACTTGGTCAAGACCACAAACATGGCTATGCCATGTAGAACTTCTTTTAACACCGAACCATTGTTTCAAAACCCAAAATTCTTCTTTCAAAACCATAACTTTTCTTTTAAACCTTGGATTTTTAAACAAAACCAACAGAATTACGGTGAGTATCATAGATTGATACAAGAGGAGTTGACAATAGAATACTTCACCTAGGCGTGTGACGAACACTACGAGTGTACCTAATTACGGGATGTGGGACAACCGCACTCCGAAGGAGCTTGCGGGCCTGACATATAGTTGGGTAAGTGGTAACGTATCAATATGGTACCCCACGTATGTATACATGTAGTGTACGACACACGGGAAGTAGTCAACTCCGTTCTACGGACCATAAGTAAATTTTAACCAGAACAACTGGACACCACAGACAATCAAGGAGAAGGAAACTCAGTTAAGGAACAAGTATAAGGAACTCAGAGAATCCATCTGAAGATGAGGAATGAGAATTAGGAAGCGCAAGGAGCGCGGACTAATAAGAATAGACATTGGATATGTCTCAAGATGTCAAACAAACACATGACAGCTGGAAGGGATACCCAGCCTGAACACAGTAAGGCAAAAGCCTAACGTGAACACCACAATGCTCAACAAACGGGACAGAGTTCCCGAAGCAGTCACAAGATTACCATAAAGTATAATCCATCGTTGGACAGGATCTTAAGCCTAGTCTAAAACACTAGGAGGAGTATAAACAGCCTACCCAAGAACGGGAGACGCTATAACCCACAAGGGGATAACTCAAAATGCAATACCATAAGACGGTATAGAGGACAACACACGTTATAAACATTAGCCGGACGTAACGGCATGACTACCAACACCCAGGAGCGATCCTTGAAGGGTGTCTGCGTTAACAACAGTTGAACAAGCATAATGATATGAGCACGGGAGCTAAAACGAACATTCGGTTAAGATACCGAAGGGATTTCACATAACAGGTAATACCCTAGACTACAAAAGGCACTGATTAGCACCAGAATGCCTAAAGGACCTCCTATGAACGGAAGCGTGATGTCACGACTTACCATGGAGCCCAGTAATACCCTCAACCTATGGGGTACGCAAGGAGTGGAAACAGATATAAGCAGCTTGCAAAGAGCATAGCTCGTAGCAATACTGCTTAAAAGCCATCAACCAACTATGTTATGTAAACCTTAAAGGTTGCATAACCCACACCATTCGATAACAAGACTTGCAAGAGATATTGTCTCATACGACAAGAAATCAACAACTGGACCATCAGTTCAAACCCAACATCCTGAGTGGCTTGGAGTAATGGCCATCTCAGTGTCACTGTCACTAGAACACCAGTCTAGTATACAGTTGACGAGCTCTAATTACCCTTCATGCCTACTGTAGCTAATAACACAGAGGCATAAGAATCAGGATAATGCCAACATTGGCCTAGTCCACATTTGGACACTACGAGAAACCCAAGGGAAGGTACTCCCCGTTAGCCAAAGACCACCGATGTGGTGAAGATGGGAACCCTTAGAAAGGCTTCCATCTATTATAACAGTAAAGCCTACGCATATAGATGCTGCCAAGAGGCGATCGAACAAGAAAAGACATCCCAAACCATTACGACTTAAAGGAGTAAGTATACTTCACATGCACCCAAGCATGTGGTGAACCATTGTATAAATACTAACATAGCAAACCTTGGCATTAGACCTATGAGTGGAGACAAACCCCTCAACAAGAACTTTCACCTATTAGTGATAAAATACTCTTCAAATTAGAGAACGGGACCAGAAAACCCTTGAAGTTTCTTGGGATGTCCCGGCGATGTACATACAAGTAGAACTGCACAGCTGGAGCCTATAAACAATGCTCAGCACTGAACGACAATCATTGTCAAAACAATCAACGGGAATACACATTGAACACCACGAACGGCCAGCGCTCAAGAGAGCTTATAAACCGATGAACTATCACATCCCTGGTCAACCAAGATACTTGGTAAATTGTATCACAAACGATGATAGAATGTGAGGTAAGCTAACCTACACATAAAATCTAAGTTGAATAAGACATCTCCACACTGGGAAATAATCACATTGCGGTATGCTACGACAACCGTCATACACACGAACAGGGGAAACCCTCAGTGTACACACCATAAGGAAATGGTGCCAATGACAATGGCAATAAGTAAAAAGGAACTATCATAGTAACAAAAACAGTGAAAATGATGTTGTATAAGGAGTAAGAATACGGTGCGCAACAAGCGACCGATATGAGGAAGTAGCAGATAATGACACGGAGTATAAGTACGAGATGACAGGCAGAAATATCCTTTCCTATCACATAAGTGACTTACTGCCAAGCGTTTACGCCTCTGCACTCTGTATGACTGAGTGTTTTGGTATTGCACTTGTCCAGCTAATGATCTAATGGGATGGCTAGGGATATGGAGAATGTAAACCGTAGTAAACCTTTCTTTTCACCGGCGAACATGGCATAAGCCAGTTAAGCAAGCTTAGCAACAAACCGTGCGGTCTAAGGCCAAAGAAGCACGAAGAGTGTGGAACACACTAACAATCACAAGATGTGAATTCCATTGGGAATAAAAGGTGAAAGGAGACGTAAGAAAGTCACTAGGACCGACACATAGAAATGCAAGGTCATACAAGTAAAGAACACTTGTACTGAACCAGAAGAACTGGTATAATTCAGAAGCAATTGACAATAAAGGAAGCACTACAACTAAGTAGTGACTTAACCTCGCCCGACAATAAGTCGGAAGAGCTTGGTGAATAATCACGGGAGTACGAGTAGTATACATAATAGATCGCCAGAGAGATGGTTATAAATCTTAAACTCATCGAGTTCAAACAGCGGTAAGAGAATACCACACTGTTAGTACACCCTATTCCCATAACGAAGGGATAAAGGGGCGATGAGTAACATATTGGAAACAACCAAGGAGCAGTAAAGTACTAAGATTATCAGGGTCACGCAGCAGAAGCTAGTGGGCCCTAGCTAGGAGATGATATACCTAGTAAGCATAACAGAAGGGCTATTAACGCCTTGAAGCCTAATAGGCTAGAACCAAATTAATTGTGAGTTAAATAAACTCATATAGGAATTTTTGGTGCAAAGACTAAACCATTGGTATGGTTAGGACCCTTTGACCAGAGCATATTGTATAGTATACCGTAGTGAAGTTAAACGCTTCAGATTGCCCAAATTGATTAAACCAATGTTTAATAATAATAACATATGGTAGATTACGTGGGCGTAATCCCCTTTAAGGGGGGTAGAGCGAAAACCGCTTAATGAAAGTTTTGTGAATAAAACACATAAACCATAATGTGCATAGCACAAATGAGAATCAAATTGATGATTGATACTATGTTAAATAAACATAAGTATTCATTCATATTATAATTATGGTAACTAGGCATTAGACATGCAAATACCATAGGATGAATGTACCCATCTTGTAACACCAGTGTAAGAGTATTGTAAAAAAGTAATGAGTAGTGGACGCAGCTCCACAAGTATTGTAACCTTTGAAGAAGTAGTATGAAAGAATGAGAGTAGTTGAGGAATGAATTCTAGAGTAGTGTATTTGTAAGTAAGTTATGGAAGTAAATTGAGACAATAAATTTACAAGTATGGCAATCCTAGTTGAGATGGAGAGTAATAGATGGAAGTAGTGAAGGTTAATGAAATGAGCATTAGGTATTGAATCCAAGAAAAGATTTGGAAATAGCGAGAGGATGATTGATGGATTGAATCCATCCTTGGAGATGTATGAATGATCACGATAGAAAGAGTAAAAAGATAAAAATGAAAACATAATTATTGCTTGTTTGAAACTGATGTGGGAAGTCGAACTTGATCCTGATCAGATCAAGGGAAACCGAACACAAATTGGGTGGAAGATAGTTCAACACTGGTGCTGATCACATCAGGGTCGAACGATTCTTGAAGCTCCCCTCAGTGGTCACAAGAATCACACATAGGATAGAAGTAATGAATACAAATTGGAATTGGAGTTGTCTTTAGAAAGATTCTAATTAGTAGTTGTAAAAGGATTTCCCTAGATGGAAAGTAAGTAATTGTTGGAAGCTTACCGGAGAATGACAGTAGGTAGTGTATTGTATTATTCCAAGGGCAGCAGGACATAGAGGAGTCCTGTGTCGAGACGACCTGAGTGCCTGCGGGATTGTGATGTGAATTGCATTGCTTTGAGGATAGCTTTGCACTGTATGTACGTATAAATTGGTAATGAGGAACCGGATGGTATAGTAATATGGATTGAGTAATTATGGTACATTGGTATGGTATGGAAGGAGAAACACTGAGTAATGAATTTGGGAATTGTAAGGAGGAGGAATGTATGGCTTCGGTATTAGGCAAGTATAAATGAGTAAGTATAGAAACCCCATAACTGCGAACAACTTTGAGGACAAAGTTCTTAAGGGGGGTAGATTGAAATACCCCGAACTTAAATATAGGGATTAAAATTTATCTAATACGTATTTAAGGGCCTAATGACGCCTAGGTAATATTGTAAGGAAAAATAAATCCAAAAGAAATAAGAAATGCTTAAAAAGCGAAAAACGCTAAATAAGCGTTAAATAACCATATGAGGTATGAGACCTCGGTTAGCGTGTTATATGGATTCCAAAGGTTTAATAAGACCTAAATAATATATGGTAACAACTCCCGAAGAAAACGGATCCAAATAATGAATTAAAACGCTAATAGAGCTTTAGAGCACGTTTTTCGAGAAAACCCGAAAACGTGACTTTAAGTGGTCAAACGGACCCGTAAAAATTATAAATCATTAAATAATAATTATTAAGCATTTACGGAAGCTTAATAACTAATAAAAATAATTAAACAAGAAATTCCGGAAAACGGGCCCGGTTAGTGAACGGTATCTAAACCGGGTAAAATAACGAGCGTTTTCTGTAAAAGACGAAAAACGCTCCAACTAGTAATACTGAGTGGGACCGATTTTTAATAAGTCAAATAACCCCCTCACACACACATGTAACTAGCTAATTAAGTAAGAGAGCAAAAAGCAAATAAAGTGAAAAAGGTAAAAGTACCTTACATACTCTCTCACCTCTCACTTTTCTTCTCTCTCTCCCATTTCTTTCTTCCCCACCGTACTCCCTCTCTTTCTCCTTCCTCTGGCTGCGATTTGAGCTCCCCCTCCACAACCATGGAAGCTTCCTCTTCTTCCTCATGCTCCACCTCCATGTGAGCTCCAAATGCAAAACAAATTACATATTTGAACTCCCCTCATTCTCCTCTACACTTCTCTCTTTTCAAAATCCAAAAATGAGGAAGTTCATTTTCGTGGGTACACCCCATTCAAAGAGAAAAGTACACCATTATGGAGCTTGGAGTCTCCTCTTTCCAACAAGGTAAAAATCTCCATGAAAGACCTCGGTTTTTTTTTCTCCATCCCTTGTTGTGACCGATTTTACCTCTCTCCCTTACCTTGTTTTTCTCTTGTTTTGGAGCTTTGTTTCAACCCTCCAATGGTGGAGAGAACACCTTCTTGAATCAAGGGCTAAAACCCCTCCTAAAAGCTTCAAAAGGTAAACCCTAGAAATTTGTTTAAAATATCTTAATGAGTTAGTACAAATCTAAGGGTTAGTATATTAATTATACTTGTTTTGTATGCTATGGGTGATGGGAATGGAGTTTGGCAACTCCATTCCCCACAAAACCGAATGGGACAAGAGAGAAAGCAAGAGAAGAAATGGAAAAGAATGAAGAAATTATAAAGCTCAAGGTAAGAGCTCTTTACTAATGTTACTTTTTATGCACTAGAGTAATGGAATGGGTAAACAAATAAAAGAACCTAAACTAATGTATTAGTATTGAAGTTTATGAAGTTTTGAGTATTTGTGCATTAGTATGTGAATTATAGGCCTTGGAGCCAAGTGGTTGTGAATGAGTACTAGTATTGATGTTTGATGGAGTATTGGTGTATTTGGATGGATTTGTAATTTGCTTAGTTGCTGGTAGAACCCTTGTGGTTTGGCTAGAATAGGAATGATTTTGGTGATAATGAGAATGTGTGGATAAGTAAGGAAAGTATAAACTATGGCGAAATTTTAGTAGGAATTGTGCATTAAGAATGACTTGGTGAATGGGAGAACCAAGATGTGTATTGGGATTTAGTAGAGATGTTTAGAAACCATGGATAGGTAGTTGTAGTATGTGAATTTAAGGGTATAAAATCTGTAGCAAGAGGTATTGAAATGTGTTGGAGAAACAAGGGATAATTAATGTGTGAGACTTGGATGAGTGAGTAAGGTAGTGAGTAAGGCTTTAGGTTGAGTATAATGCAAAGGCTATAGAAGAGCCATAGGAATAATGGAAGAGGAAATGAAAAATCTGTAGCATTTATTGGAGAAGGAAACATGGTAACAGGAGAAAACTCTAAGTAATGGGTGGATGTAACAGATTTTTATAGAGGAGGATTAGACTAGTTTAAAATGCTTAATCAATGTTAAAACATGTTAGATTATATGTAGAAATATAAGGAAAGAGATTGGTAGAAATTTGGAGTTGAAACAAGTTGGAAAATTTACATATTTGCAAAACCTGTAACTAGTCCGGGTTGCAAACCAGAATGCAAACCCGGACTAGCACGAAAACTTGACAGAAACTTTTGCAAGGGAGTGGTCCGGGTTTCAAACCAAGATACTAACCCGGACCACCCCAAAAACTTACCCGAGAGTTCTGTAAACTAAGTGGTCCGGGTTGTAAACTAGGGTATAAACCCGGACCGTGCAAAAAAGACACCCGTAACTCACAACATGAAGTGGTCCGGGTTTTATACTAGACCCTAAACCCGGACCATGCTTATTTTGCACCCGAGGGTTGCTCCAGTGGGTTGGTCCGGGTTTGTAAACCCGGACACTAACCCGGACACCCCTAAAAACCCTCCAGAATGTATTTTAAAGCTAAACTAAAGTAGGGTAAGGATGGGTAATGATATTATAAGTTAATTAAGACATGATTAATGATGTTTAAAGGTCATTAAGGCTATAAACAAGCTTAGAAAATAATTGTAAGTAAGCAACTTAAGTAAATGTATTGAAGTACCAAAGAGTTAGTAAGTATGAACTAGGAAACCTTTAGGAAAGTAATCAGTAAGGTTAATTATGGATAATTAACCATCCAACTGTATGTATGTGATAGGATTCAATAGTTGAACACCGAAGGGAGTCGGTGAGTCCAAAGTCAACGGTGAAAGGTATGATTTCTTCATGCTCTGTATCCTAACCTGGTTACCCCGATTTGTGTGCTTATGTGATCACCAATAAGATAAATGCACGAATCGGACTTATACTGCACTTAACTGTGTTTGAACTATTTTGTTCTTGTTGTATCTTCTTGAACAATTAGTTTGTATAATTCATGAAATGAATGAATGGAATTGAGAAGTATGTGTAAGTATCGTGTACTTGAGTATTGTAAGTATGTATGGAAATGGAGTATTGACTTCTACTAATTCCTAACCTTCTAACTCCTAACTTGAGTAATGAGTAAATGGAATGAGTAGAAGTCCGATATAGTTTCGGCCACGCGTGAGGATAAGGAAACACAAGAGGTTGGATCCGAATCCTGGCTGTAATCTTTTCCATGGACCAAATCCCTTGAATGGGTAGCATCCTGGATTAGTGGGCCACCCTAAAGCCCGGTGGTGGGATGTAGTAATCCCTGCCCGGAGGTCACACCGACTTAACTGGAAGTAAAGTATATATGAAGTAAGTATTGTATGTGTATTGGTCTTGACTATTGTAAGTCATCGACCGGAAGTAAAAGAGTATCGAACACCCGATAAACCCGGGTGTGTAATGAAGCTAACTGGACCTTGTATGTATTGGAGAATTGTATCTCCGTGTTGCGTATTGGATATGTAGTGAGTATGTATTGTGTATGTGTATTCTGGAAAATGATAAGTAAGCATTGGTTGACTGTATTGTCTTCCAAGCATGTATTGTACTGTGCGTATGTATGTATACCTTGTGTAGCATTGTAGTAGCGTGAATGAAAGCATGTATGTATGTATGCATGAATGTATGTATTGCAAATGAATTGCATGTATTCGACCAAATGGTCGGCGTACCCTCGCTAGTACGCGGGGTATGCGGTTATCATATTCAGCATAAGCTGACCCCCTCGGGGGAACATTTTTAGTGTGCAGGTACCCGGAGCGAATACGGTCAAGGTAAGTGACCGGCGACGCGCCTTGTAATTAGAAGTATCTAGTTGTGAGGAATGGGTAGTAGATTGACTCCTAGTGAGTATGTATGAATTTGGGAGAAGTATTGTATTGATTTGGAACCTAGTAAACTCGGTATGCGTAGTGTACTATCTTGTACGGAATTGTGGAGTATTGTATTGAATGGAGTAATGTATCGAATGGAGTATCGTAGTATCCAGTATGTAACGAGAGTATGTATTGTATTAAGTAGTACTCGGATATTCCGGTCCATCAGACCGATGCTGTATGTAGAAGTAGTAGCCTTGTTAGTCGTGTGGGTGACTAACGGCATTGTATCACCCTCTGTATGTACTTAAGTATCCGCTGCGTGAGTCTGATTGTATAAGGAGATTGGACGGTAATGACAGTATTAGCAGTAGGGGTGTTACACCAAGACTATACTCAAAGCCTCTTAACACTTAAGAACGCCTTAATTCACATTCTTTCACCATCTTAAAGCTTAACCATTCATAGTACCTTATAGGTCATAAAATCTCATTATTACACATAAACTCCTTTGTTTATCAACTAAATTTTGCCATAGCTTCTCTTGTATATTCTCACACCCAAACACTTAGGTTTTCACCTTTTGACAACCAAGAACCATTAATCATTTTAATACACACAAACATATTGTTTTTCATCCTTTAACCATCCAAGACATTCATCTTCACAAAGAATGTTCTTTACACACACCTAAACCCTTAAACTACACTACATCACAATATAGTGCATAAACTTAAATTGCTTGGCACTTAGGCCCTTAAATAACATGGCTCTTAGGCCCTTAAATTGCATAAACCTTAAACACTGAATTTTCACATGTATATATTGCCTTTGACCTGCAAATACACTCCACATCACATATGCCCTTTAATAATTCCCTTAAGAACAACTCACTAGCTCTTTTACCATTGGCTCCTTAGGTATTTTATTAAGCAAATTAAGCTCATTTTTCCTAAGGCATTCAAACTACATTGAGATAGTTTATTTACCTCTTTTCCTCTCAAACTTCTTTCTCGTTTCCTTGAACCGAAAATCAGCAAGGAGTTTGATCACTTGTCAACTTTCTAATCAATATACAAGCAAGATAATGAGCATTCAAACTTCATGCCCAACACATTGATAAACCCTAGGTTATAGATATTGTCTTAAAGCATTAAGGTGATTGTTTTACCTTGGAAATAGAAGAGAGCTTGAATAAGTATCAAGAGAGGACTCCACCAAGCCCTTGGAAGATTGGAATGAAGCTAAACCAAAGCAAGAAAAAACACCATTACTAGTGATTCTCGGTCACACACAAAAACAAGAGGAAATGTTATTTTTCTTTGGTTTTCCCTTACCTTGAAACAAAGGAGAATGACAAGGCATGGAAATGGCTCAAGCTCCTTCAATGGTGAATCTCCATGGCACTGAAATGAATCTTTTGAAGATTTGGAAAGATAGAAGTGTAGAGCTTGGTCTAACTAGAAGAATGGTGGTCTTGAAATTGAATTTGGACCCTGAAGCTAGGAGTTACAAGCAATGGAAGTTGGAGAGGGTATAATTGCTGTAGCAAAACCGGTTGGAGCTTGGGAGAAGATGAAGAAATCGGTGAGGATGGAGGAAAATAAGAGAATGAGGTGAGAGAGTACTCTTTGTTTAGATATTTATGTTTAAACGTAAATAGTAACTTACTTTATCATTACTTATTTACTTGTTAACTAGCAAGGTGGTGACTCACCTTAATAAAAAACCGGCCCCCATCATCTACTTAGGGGTATTTTGGTCTTTGTTGACCAATTAACTTACTTATATTGACTTATGTCATAAACTAGCATATTTTGGTTACTATTCACAAAACAAGGCACATATTTGTGAAAATTTTGATTTCTCATTGATTTATAATTCCTAATGTGATAATAAGTAGTACAAATGTTAATTAAAGAGTAATGATGGACATTTAGCCACTCGAAACCCATTTACAAGACAATTTTTTCAAAAATGTGCTTTAAGACTCCTTAAAGCACATTTTGTGTTTTAACTTGTTTTCAAGCTTGGTTTTCTTTAGTAATTGATTTAATATGTTCATTAACACATAATTAAGGTCTTGGTAAGCTCATTAGGTCTTAACCAAACTTATCCCAAGCTTAGAGCACATTTCCGCCCATATTGGCTTTAAGGTATCTATTTATGTTTTGTTGAGTTTAATTGTCTACCAAAGTCTCCTAAGGACTTAATTAGCCTTATTAAATCACAATTGAATGTTATAAAGTCTTGGTAGGCTCTTTGGGTCCTAACCAAGTTCACTCCAAGCTTAGTGCATGTTTTTGCTCAAACTGTGTCTTAGTGTTTTATTGTGTTTTACTATGGTTTAAATTGTACACTGATATTTCTAAGGCACTTTTTAGCCTTAATATACCATAGTTTAACATTTAAACAACATATCAAGGTTTGGGGTATTTCAATCTACCCCCCTTAAAAGAACTTCGTCCTCGAAGTTTACACTTCCCACACATCATTTGGATTAGAACACGGGGATTACTTGCAAATAAAACTTCCATAACCAAACATACTTTACATCACACCCTCGGACTTAACGGTCCGGGTAACATATACACCACCATAGAAGCGATCGACCAACACCTGGCCGGTGTATCATAAGTCAGGTAGAAGACGGAGGATGGAAGTGAAGGTGCAGTAATACTCGTCGACAGACATCTTCTCTATCATCTTCACGGCATCCAGCTCTAGCCTTTTCTTGGTTTTCACATGCTCCGGCTAGTATTTGGAACGGAGGAGTGAGGCAAAGGACTCCCAGTCGAAGGTGGGGTCATTAACATGCTCTTGCTTGACTAGCTTCCACCAATCCATAGCCGCATCCTTCAGATAGTAGGCTGCAACTCTAACTCGAACTCCAGCAGGAGCTTCGAGGGTTTCGAACGCCGTCTCCATCTCGGAGATATAGGCTTCTAGCTTAGCCGGATCACTCGCGCCCTAAACAAGGAGGGCGGAGTTCCGCTACAGCTTTTACCCAGTTGGCTTCTCTGGGTGGGGGGGGAGGGATTGGTCCCGCTTGGTTCTGTTGGTTTTGTTGGTTTGTTGCATTGCATTGATTACTCGTCTCCAGGTCTTGTACATAACATAGATACACTTCATGGCCCTTTCTGAGCTCCCGGTACATAGCCATAGCAGATATAAGTGTGGTCGAAGGCTCTCTCGGTCTCTGGCGGTAAGATACAGTAACCCCAAAAGGACTCTTGAGCAGCAATCGATGCTCGGCGCAGATAATTCTACCTTTGTGCCGCTCCAACCAATTCATTCCGATGATTAAGTCGAATCCCAATCCATTGAATTCGATGAAGGAAATGGGAAACGCTTCGTTTTTGATTTCTATGGTGGCTGATCGGTAGTATTTGGTGCACTTTACTCGCTCCTTCGATGGGAGAGTAACCATAAAATTCGGTAGCTCATCCGCATCTAGCTTCAACCTCTTCACAAAAGATGGTGATACGAACGTGTGAGAGGCGCCGGAGTTGAATAATACATTGGCTTCAATGCCATTCACTGGGAATGTTCCCGTTAAGATGGTGCCGCTTCTGCCAGCTTGTGCTTCGGTGAGGATACTCAGGTTACCTTCGGTACCGAGTCCACAACCTATTGAAGTCACAATTGGATAAGTATTGATGGTGGACACAAGTGGAATTTAAATTAACACTGCTCTTTATTGATAAACCAACCATCATATAAACCGTGTCTCTAATACACGTTACTAATAGATTACATGATACTATGAATTTAATACTTCCTAAAGATAAGGTTCAGGCGTCCTGGTTTCATGTGTGTGGCATTGATTATTGCCGGTGGTGTCGTATTCAGTTTGATCTTGTTGATCCCATGATACAGCATCCTAGAGTTTCCACCCATGATTAGGACATCTCCTGATCTCAATACCAATTTCTCTGCGAGGTCCACATGCTTCTGCTCGCTATACATAAAGATGGCGTCATCACCAATGGACCAAGACACTATGGGCACTCCTTGTTCAAGAGATTCCGCTGTCTCGTCCTTGTCTTGGTGTAACCCAAGTCGTCCTTCTTTCTCGTAGAAGTTGACGATACAAATGTCCGCTTCAATTGCGGGGATCGGTTTGTGTTCGCATTGTTGTGCAAGTTCTACTGATTGTGTGACGAGTGTCTAAAACTCTGGAGGTATTGTCAGTGACGTTACTCCGTCTCGTGTCCATGTCTCTTGGTATGTCTTGGTATAAGGATTCCAATCCTTTCCCAAGCACATCATTTTCAGCTTCATCTTCGCTCCACCGGGGAATTCGGGTGTATAAAATCCACCTTGACCCATTCCTAGTTCGTTGCATCGTCGAATGATTACAATTTGGGCTTCGGGTGTCAGGTATTCCTTTAATAGGATCATACCTGGTCGGATGACCTGACACTGCTCGTTGGTGTAGTAGTGATTGGTGATGTCGGTCTCTTCTTGATTCAGGTTCACCGGTATCGGGTAACAGATACTAAAGCTTCCTATGGTTATAAATTTCATCTACGGTGAGTACTAGTTCCGACTACTTCATTTCATGCTTAATACACACTTCAATTTATTTACTCATGCATTCACTCATACGATTACTCTAATACTTAGACATGATTCTCAAGGATTAAAGGTTCGGATAATTACCTGGGCCGGACTTAGAACCGGACCCATCACAGTCGATAACATGAAGGACAGGCTGCCTCTGGGGTGCGCCCCTCTGAGGACCCCGGGATCCCTGTCCCTGTGGTGCCTACTGGGTCGGTGCATCGCCAGATGCAACCTCCTTGCCTTCCCTTTGCTTGTAGCTTTGGTAGTTCCCCTTTGGCTTGGCATTCTCTGGGCATCTATTGGCTGTATGACCCGGTTTCTGCTAGTTGTAGCACTTGATTTCTCTCCCATAGCAGTCCTTGCCGGGATGGTCTTGGTTGCACTTCCTGCACACATAGGTGCGGCCGTCGGAGAAGGTTTTGGTGAAGCCGGAGCCAGAACCTGAGGTTTAGAGGGTTAGCACATGTGTGTGTGGATATACTAGATATGGTACTTGTACGAATACGATTTAGGAATAGAAGTTTACCCTTAGGTGGGTGTGATCTCAGTGGCTTTGCGGCCACCAGTGCAGAAGAACCTAGTTGAAGCAGCTCAACTGACTTGCCCTGCTCAGCATGGGCACTGCTCTCACTTGGGAATTTCTTTTGGGATTGCTGGAAGAAATTTCCCTTCTACTTTTTCCAGCTTTTACCCTGGTTCTGCTCCTCGCCATTGGTGTTCTTGTTGTTGGCTTTGCGCTTCAGCGCGGTTTCTTCATCCCTTAACTGGCAAGTGATCTCAACGCGAGAAGCCGCGTGATAACACTCCTGAAGTTTCAGGTATTAGCTGGGATTCTTATTTAAAGAGGTAGAGAAAGAGGATACAGTATTCAAGGAATTCAAGGAATTTAAGGAATTGAAATGATACTAAGGGTTAACCGATATTTACCTGAAGGGAGGTAAATCTGGTGTAGCCCATACCGTACCGAAGGCGATGGCCCAGACCGCCATAGAAGCGATCGACCAACACCTGGCCGGTGTATCCTAAGTCGGGTAGAAGACGGAGGATGGAAGTGAAGGTGCGGTAATACTCGTCGACAGACATCTTCTCTGTCATATTCAAGGTATCCAGCTCTAGCCTTTTCTTGGTTTTCACATGCTCCGGGTAGTATTTGGAACGGAGGAGTGAGGAAAAGGACTCCCAGTCGAAGGTGGGGTCATTAACATGCTCTTGCTTGACTAGCTTCCACCAATCCATAGCCGCATCCTTCAGATAGTAGGCTGCAACTCTAACTCGAACCCCAGCAGGAGCTTCGAGGGTTTCGAACGTCGTCTCCATCTCGGAGATATAGGCTTCTAGCTTAGCCGGATCACTCTCGCCCCTAAAGCAAGGAGGGCGGAGTTCCGCTACAGCTTTTACCCAGTTGGCTTCTCTGGGTGGAGGGGGAGGGATTGGTCCCGCTTGGTTCTGTTGGTTTTATTGCATTGCATTGATTACTTGTGGTAGCATCTGCGCTACCGTGGCGGCGACGATCTCTGCTATCGTCTGCGCGCCCGGTCCGTCATTGGCCCCTCCTCTAGGGCGACCTGGACCTCTTCCTGACATCTGAATAATTAACATCCACATTAGGCTTCGTACATGTGACCAAGGGGTCTTGAATTTAAATAAGGTATCGTTCCTAAGAACGTCAAGGGTATCCGTTATTAATAACGGTAGTTCCTAGTTAGGTTTCTAAGTATCCGTCTTAAGACGGTTGAAATCCTAACTCGGTAATCCCCTATGCTCGGTAACTAAGGACATCAGAGCGTTACTACGCTCTGATACCACTTTTTGTAACACCCCAACCGCTATTCCTACGCTTACCGTTCAATCATCCCAATAATCAAAGTTACTCACAGCGGAAATACTACTACTACGGCGGGTGGTACAACGCCGCTAACCGCCCATACGGCTAGCAAGGCTTACTCTACAATACAGTGACGGTCTGATGATCATAGTATACCGAGCTACTAAAACATTGCTTACTGAATACAAAAGATAGCATTCTTACATTACCGGATCACCGAGTATTTAAAGTATTTAATTACATCCCTTTCCAATTGTTCCCAAAAGAATGAGTTTCTACCAATTACTCATCTATACCCAATCTCCGTCCTATCAACATCCAAAAAGGTGTAGCCCATGGTACACCGGCTATCAAAAAGCTACAGCCGTGTACTACTTAGTACACCATTCATAATCCGTTAATTACAAATCCAAAAAGAAACAAAGCTACTTCACTTCACAGCCTTCATCCTTCTCTTGTACCTGCGTGTAGTAAAAACATCGCCCCAAGGGGCTCAGCAAAAGCTGCGCATGAACTCCGCATATACCGCATGCTAGCTAGGGCACGCCGACTATTTGACGTCCACTAAACATGCGGTTCATTAATTTCATACATACATGCTTTACATACAACATACATGCATATACAATACATTATACAATTCAAGGCAACCATACAAATAGTGCACACAATGCTTACCTTCGCAGTGTTAGCCAAGTTACGCATCTGGGTTAATCGGAATGCTATTTACTCTTTACTCATTACACATTCTTACTCGTACTTTACTTACTTACTTCCATTTACTTACTTACTCATTCTTATTTACTTACTCATACTCAAGTTAAGTCGGTATGACCTCCGGCCCGGGGACTACACCGTCCCACCACCGGGATTTACTTGACTCACCAATCCGGGATGCTACCCACTAAGGGATTTGGGCCGCGGACCAGTTTAAGAGTCAGGAATTGGAGCCAACCTCTCGTGACTCCGCATCCTCACGCGTGGCCAAAACTATATCGGACTTCTACTCATTCCAATTTAATTACCAATTTATGTTAGATTGGTTAGCTTGTTAGGAATTAGTTAGAAGTCCAATAGCAATCACAATCGGTCACATCACAATACAACATACATACACACATTCATATCCATCCATACATTTCATGAATTATACAAACTAAGATTTAAAGAAAATATACACAACATACAACACTACATATTCACAAGTAAGCATGATAACTCCGATTCGTGCATTTATCTTATTTAGTGATCAATTAGCACACAACACACAAATCAGAGTAACCAAGATAGCATACGGGGCATGAGGAATTCATACCATTCACCGTTGTACTTGTATCCCAACGTTCCTTCAGTGCTCACAAATCAAGTCCTATAGCATACATATGTTCGAGTGATTAATTTAACTATCATTAACTTAATTCGATTACTCTTGTGTTTCCTAAGTCATACTTACTAAGTCCTTTCCATTCTTACACTTACACATTACTTACTTACTCTTCTTTACTTTAAGTTTATTTCCTTAACATTGGTACATTGATATATGTACATTTATATATGTGGGTATACATATATATATGTTATTATTATTTAATTTAATTTTTTTTTTGTAAGACCCGGCCGACCTTACAAGTCCGGTCCCAAGGTCGGTCGAAGTCAGTAAGGAATTACGCTGGAAAATTTCAGGGCGACCGACCTTGCAAGTCCGGTCCCAAGGTCGGTCGGTCCATTCCAGTAAGTTACACGACGGAGGATTTTAGCCCGACCGACCTTGCAAGTCCGGTCGCAAGGTCGGTCCATTCCAGTAGGCTGCATTACGGGAAATTCTTCTGGCCGACCGACCTTGCATGTCCGGTCCCAAGGTCGGTCCATTCCAGAAGGTTTCCGTCCTTTGTAAATCTGGGCTTGACCGACCTTGCAAGTCTGGTCCCAAGGTCGGTCCGGCCCAGTATTTGCATTTTTATTTCTGTTTCCAGTCCTCTCTTTTACCCATTACTTCCCCATTGTTCCTACACTTATTCCCACATGTTTTAGGACTAATTAAACCTCCCAATACACCTTAGTTCATCCATCAACCTATTACCCATTTCCTTACTAATTCATACACATAATTTTACCCAAGTTTCATTTCAACACTTACACTAGTTCTTCCTAGTTGCATTATGCTACAGATTTTAACACTTACACTCCCCATCTATAGTTCCCTCTTCTAGTGTCATTTCTAGAGTTTCTAACACCTCACAATACATTAACTATCTCTCCCCATCTACCCATTACCTAACTCAAACAAAATCTGTTACAACACACACTTTCCACCTAGTTTCTAGCCCACTAAGTGTTCTATTCCTAGGCAAATTTCGCCATAGTCTCCCCTATATTTTTACACTCTCACCACATTGTTTCACTCACATAAATGATCCACACCACCTGTTTATAGCCAATACAAATATACCCAACTCTCATACATAAATACCACACTAAACAACATTAAATTCCTGCACTCAAACATTAACTCCCATCTATGTTTTAACGAGTTTTAAAATGTCTTTTAAAGGTTTAAAAGCTTGTTTCCTCCTACACGTTACACTACCATTACACTACCATCTTACGATACATATTTTCATTTCTAAAAATCTGTTACATACATATACATAAGACTACACAAAGGTGAGCTTAATTACCTTGTTTTCCCTTCTAGTTTTCTTTTTCTCCTTCTTGCTTCTTCCTTCTTCTTCCTTTCTTTTCCTCTTTCTCTACCGGTTTGTAATTTCAATTCTCCAACACTACAACCCATACATATACATACTTCAATACTAAAAACTAACCCTAATCATTATTTAAGCTTTTAATGTATATTCTAGGGTTTAGAAATCTCATTACCTTGCAAGGGTGTAGGTAATGCTTGGAATGGCTCAAGAACAATATTTCCACCCCTTCCAAGAGGCCAAAATCGGATGGGTACAAAAGAGCAAGGAGTTCAACACTTGAAATCTTTATTTTGCAAATGAGAGCAAGAAAAGGAAGTGGTTTTGGATTTCTTTTTACCTTAAACCAAAGAGGAGAAGGAGGGCCTTCTAATGGTGGTCTTGAAGCTCCAAAACAAGAATACCCATGGAGATGAAAGTTCTTGTTTTCGAATTTTGGAAAGAGGGAAATACTCTCCTCGATGAGAGGATTCCAATGGTACAAGTTTTGTAATTTTTGGAGGAGATTTGAGGGAGTAACAAGAGGAGAGAAGATAGAGTTTTTGTGGGGGTTCTCAAAACTCCATTGGCATCGGCTGGAGGAAGAAGAAATAGAGAGTGAGGGGGATGGGGTTTACGTGAGTGAAGAGAATAGAGTAGGAGAGAGAGTGTGAGGTAAGGTAGTATAGTAGTTACTTTTTGCTTTTAATTATTTTGTTGTTTTGTAAATAAGAAGAGGTAGGTGAGTGAGTGTGTGAGAGAGAGGGGTAGGGGCCGGCTGGCACCACACACACACACACAACTTTACTTTTTATTTTAAAAGTGGACACATAAGTTTTGGTTATTTATGTTTCTACCCCACAACTTCCCGTTTTTGACAGTTTTTACTAATTTCTCGTTTTATTGATTTTATTGGTTCTAAAGCTTCACTAATATTTATTAATGATTATTTAGTTGACCAAAATTGTTACGAGTCTATTTGACCCGCTTAAAGTCACGTTTTCCCGGTTATCTCGAAAAGTGTGCTTTAAGGTTCGTTAGCGTTTTTAATCCGTTTTAAGGATCCGTTTTCTTTGGAATTTGTTCCCTTATGATTATTTAGACTTAATTAAGCTTCTAAATTACTTATTAGTCTAATTAATCACTATTTTTAATTACGGGGTATTTCAACTACAAAAATATTCTTTGTAAGGTTAAGTAAGAGAACTTCCATTATGTAAAGTATCTATCGACGCTTTATAAATACCGATTCAAAATCCTTTTGAAAACACAAGCAACTCCAAGTCCAATTTATGCTATTACCATCTTTTCGTAGCGTGGTTATTTGTGACCACTTATAGGGAGCTTCAAGAATCATCCAACCCTGATGTGATCAGCATCAGTGTTGAACTATCCTTCCACCCCAATTTGTGTTCGGCTTCCCTTGATCTCATGAAAATCAAGTTCCACCTCCCACTTCAACTTCAAACAACAATTAATTCAAACATTTCCAATTTTCTATCTTTTTTGTCATTCTAGTCATAATCATACATCTCCAAGGGATAGAACTCCGTCCATCAGTTATCTTCATTCACTTAAATCCTGTTACCTAGGGAATATTATTCTCACTAGGTTCTATGTCGGTTTCATACCCTTCCATGAATCACTATATTACATATATACATATATTTTATCAAAATATAACACACGATTTTACATTTATACACTGTCGGGGTTTTTGTTCCCCGTGAGTTTCTTTACTCCCTTACACTTGTACTCTCACACACAACTGTTACAAAATAAACACATTTATCACAATGGTATTCGCATCTTCTGTGCGCGATTACCACAATTAAACCATGAATGAATGTGTATGTTTATGTAACACACACACCAATCACCAAAGCAAGTTATTTTGTGTTATGCACAACATAGTTCACGTACACTTGTACGGTAAAACATACTAAGTGGTTTTGCGCTCTACCCCCCTTAAAAGGGTTTACGCCCACGTAATCAACCGTTGAACATTGGTTTAAAACGTTCTACCGTCGTGAAGTGTTTCAACTTCCATGCGGTCTGTTATACAATGCGTTCTGGTTGGAGGGTCTGAACCATATTGCGGTTTAGTCCCTAAACCAAGAATTCTCATTGGAGTTTATTTAACTCATAACCGGTTTCGGTTGTGGCCTGTGAGGCTTCTTAGGCATTAATAATTAGCCATTTATTCGTATTCACTATGCACATTCGGTATCTGAAGCATGGGTTCACTGGCCTCTGCTGCGCAACTCTGATAACTTTAGAGCTTAGCTTGCCCCGTTCGTTATTCTTACTGTATTGTATATCTTCCATTTATCACCTTTATCTTGGTAATAATGGTTTCTCAACCGACGCGTGGTATCTCTTACCGTGAGCAAATTCGGTGAGTTGCAAACTTTTTATCCACTTCTTTGACAATTACTGTGTATACAGCTATGTATTTCACAATGATTGACTTAATTTCTTCTGACTTACTATCGGTTGAGGTTGAGCTACTACCTAATGTGTAGTGCTCTCTCGGTTATTTCCCACACTTGAGGTATATTCCATACCGATATTTGGTATTTCTTGTTACTGCAGTCACTTTTGCTAATCATGCCTCCACGTTTGGTTTTGTACCAGCATCATTTCATTGGTGCGACCTTGCATTTCCTATGCATCGGTCATTATAGTGTTATAAGTCTCTTTCTACTTTCACCACAATTAACATTTTTCCAAATCCTAGCTATCCCACTCAATCCTTACTGCACTAGAGCAATACCAAAACACTCAGTCATACGGAGTGCAGAGGCGTAAACTCTTGGCAGTAAATCTCTTATACGATTCGCAATGGAATTCACATTGTGCTTCACTGAGATTCTTATCTCATAATACTAGCTACTGGCTTACTGCCTGGTTTATTTATTATCACTTACCGTTGTATCTCCACTGAGTTTGACTCATGATCCTGCTTATTTGCCATATTACCATTTAACAATACTTATACAACGGTCGCTTTCTGCGCACTATATTCTTACTTCTTGTATAACACTGACTTGCATGGCATCCACCGCCATATTGGCTTCTGCACATGTACTTTCATCATTCGTATCGTGGCTCGTCATTCATTTGGATGACTACTGAACACACTATTTTTCGAGTCCTTATGCTCTTTGAGTGTTGTTCACTCCTCATTTAGCATCATACACTTATGGTGGTTGCTATTAGACTTATTACTCTTCCAGTCTTCACCACTGGTACAAACACTTCTTCTCGTATTATTCTTATTCACATCATTCTTGAGTAATAGCAACATAGTCAATCCTTACCGTATTTCTTGAACTTGGTTCACATAACTGCCGCTTCGCGTTTCAACTGGAGATTGGATATTGGTGTTCTTTTTCTTCACAACATCAAGAGCTATCCCCACTCTTAAGGCAGTGGTTCGTTCTCCGCTCTATTCACTTGTATAACATAAACTTCTACAACCGATCAAATTTACATATCACACTTTATTTGTGGCTTAGAAGCCTTACTGCTTCGAGCCCTGTCCATTGTGGACGGTTCACACACATTTATTTTCCTGTACAACCTTACATGGTTTAGTGGTAGTATTAACTCCCTGACAAGATCGTTGCGTCACGACTCCTTCCAAGTTGTCTCTTTGGCAACTTAGGGTCCTACTGTTAGGTGGGTTCCCTTCGGTGTTTAAATCGAATAAGTGTTTCAACTCTTGTGTTATAATCACGTTATGTCATTCAACCATTAATGATCCAATCACCCCTCAAGGATTGCTCCTGAGTGTTGCTAAGTTATGTCGTCACATCTGGTTCGCACTTGTTAATGTGTTTAGTTAACTACGCCATTTGCGTTCTTAGCTGGGTTTACTATCCTCTTCTGTGAAGATCGATACCCCTTGGTAGTCCAGGTGGTCATTCCGGGAGTTTCATCCCGTATGTTACACATTAACTTGTCCAAATTAGGCATCTGCCTTGCCATGTATAGGCTGGGTCACCGTTCCAGCTATCATGTTCATCCCTGAGGATCCTTAAGACACTTGCTATGTCTTTACATAACAGTCAGTGCATTTCGCACCTCCTGACTCTTAAACATTTCCTTGAAATAAACTCACTAATTCCTTTAGTCCCTTTAACTTAACTGGGTTCCTTCACTTCAACCATTCTTGGTAATCCGTTACTCTTGTTTGACTTTTACTGCTGACCGTAGTATGGAGTCGACTACTTCCCGTGTTCCGGACTCTGCTCGTATACATATGTGGGGTACCATACTGATACATTGCTACTTACCCAACTAACCCATAAGTAGGTTTGTCAGGCCCCCAAGCTCCTATCAGAGTGCGGTCATCCCACATTTCAGTTGGTACACTCGTAGTGTCCGTCACACGCCTAGGTGAAGTATTCTGTTGTTAACTCACTTATATCATCCTATGATAATATGCATTCCGTGCTTCCCGAACTTAATCAAGGGAAGGTCTATCCGTTGTTGTATTACTATGAACTCCATCCATTCCCTCGGGTCACAACCCTTGGGTTTACCGGTTCCCTTTTTCGGTTGCTCAAATCGCTGAGGCCGGTGTAGGTCCTCTGGTTGGTTTTTAAAGAAGGTTAGAAATAAGTATAGGTTTGAAAGAAACTTGGTTTTGAAATAAAAGAGTTTGAAATAAATTTGAGTTTGAAAGAAAAATTCTCATGGTATTACAATGCCTTCTTGTCTTAACTGAGCCCAGCTTCTTGCTGACTGGTTTATTCCCTCATACATTGGTTAGGCTGTTAGCCCTTCCACGGTTATGATGATCCCGTTAACTTCGTGGTACTTTACTAAGTACTTTGTATTTGTTAAAAATTTTCCCGAACATCCCTATTATAGCAGCACTTGCCATGGCAAGTGCGCCATGCTAACTGGCTATCGGTTCAACATATACCGATTGCGGTATTGTTTTACCCGCTCTGTTATCAGCGGCCTTGTTGGCCCTCACTTGGTCTTACAGTCTTAACAATAAATTTATGGGCGACTTCTCACTGTCTTCACATGATAATCATTAACTAGGGTGTTCCCTTTCTTGGAGACCCCTTTTTACTTAGTACCGTATCTTCTTCGTAGCCCGTTCCACGCATTTGTCATGCTCACTGAGACTTGTCTCTTGTTTGGGTACTACGTTGTAGTTCCTCAGCCTTGGTATACGTTGGCGACATTATTTATAATCGTGTCCCGTAGACACTCGTCTTGGGTTTCATTACTTCACTTCTTGCCTGTTTCACAGTTGGTGCGTTGCAAGCTGGTTGTTCTCGACTGCTCGGCAATGTCGACCCAGGTTGCCGGAAATTCCATTCTTCTATACACAGATTCTTCATTCTTCGCTATTAAATGTGGTTAACATTGTTCAGACGAAACCGTCTCCGGATCCCAGTTTTCGGAATCTACCGTATGACAGGTTCTCCGTACTTATAGAGGTACTTATTAACAACCAGATCGGGTATTCCCCGAGTAAGAGAAGACTTCCATTTCTCTGGCGTTCTTTCCCAAGTTATAAAACAGGGATTGTGGATGGCGGATGGATATTATAGGTTTCCAGTACACACTGGTAATTCCTACTAGCGTATCTCTCACGCTATCACTCAACCCTTAACCCAAAGTACTAAAATCCTAACTCGTACTTACCCTAAGCTCGGTAATTCAGTCATCAGAGCGATACTTTCTCTGATACCCTTTTTGTAACACCCAACTAACAACAACACTCAACACAACTGCAGCGGAAACTTAACTCATCACATTACTTAACTCTTTGGTGTTACACCGTTTAACCACCCACGTGGCTAACAAGGCTAATACATACACATTGTATTGGTCTGATGGACTAGATTCCCGAGCAACTGTACATTACTATACCTTTTCATTAACAACAACCAACATACATACGCATTCCAACTGTACCGAGTATTTACAAACTGATGCCGATAACAATTTCGGTCTTACTACACCTACAATACATACAACAGTTAAAATGGCTACCCATGTACAAACTACTACCCCGTCCTACTCTCGAACGGCTTCCAGCTCCTTGTACCTAAAATAGGAAAGAGACGAAAGGGTGGCCCCCTAGGGGGCTCAGCACCTTTGCTGGTATGGTAATCCCGCAGCCCGCATGCTACCGGGCCACGCACAACTAATTATCATCTTAGCATGTGGTTGATTATATTTGAATCATGCATGTAAACTATAAACACACACCACATTACATTCCACCACAATGGGGCTCACAAAACAGACAACACATCCATACTTGATAAATCACTCATTGTGTTCTTTAACCTAGAGGGTTCTCCCTAATGGAGCTACGTCCTTAATAGATGACACTTACCCAATAATCGGGTTATCCTTAAACGTCTTTTATTAAACTGGGATTCATATCCATGATCCACATACTCCACACAACAACTCATTCCACCTTTATGTACATATGACTAATCGCAATAAGAATTGCAGTACAACAATAACACATAACATAACGGGAACGGTTCTCTTAGGAACCGACCCAAACATAGTTAGTTCACTTGTAATCCTAGAGAATAATACACCCTCGTGATAAGCTGTTACATCACTCATTACCGTCCTGTTAGTCGGACGAGTAACTTAACTTAAAGATGGATCGGATATAGTGATCCGAACACACCGTACATAATCCCCAACAGACGTGAGTCAATAGCCTTGGTTAAGCTCAGGGGTGATTGAAGACCAACGAAGGAAGACAACCAACAGAGAGGGAGCTAAAGAAACTGTATACATCAACTCCCAAACAACGTGCGACCGGAACAACCGGATTCCTCACCCCCCATAATATATATATATATAAACATAGTTAAGGGCTCCATTGTGGAACCTATCACATCCATACACCTTACAGTATTTCAACTGGGTTAGACACACAAGGGAGGTCCGTACATTCACACACAAACATCACACAATTAACTCACGCATAGCCGTGGTTAGAACGTCCCATGGTTCGGGTCGTTAAATCCGAATACCGATCTCTCATATGATCCTAGACTCAGTTAGCTAAGGTTTAACACTTTCGAGGTTAAATGGTATCGGAACTAGACACGCCACATAATTAAACAACTGTAAACTCATTACATGTTTTTATCTTAAAAGGTGGCAAACATACAGAAAAACACATTGGCATACAAGCCGGTGTAATCCGGTAGGACACAGGTTGCAAGAAAACCATACCGTGACCTTTGCTGCATACGAGTCCCGCCAACGTAGTTCCTAAACATGATTAGTAATGTCGGTTAATTAACTTATTTAACTTCTGAATAACTAAGTGTTTTTACATGATTATATGTCATGTTTCCTTACTTAATTCACACTTGATTATCCTTGTTATACCCACTAAGGTTTACTACTTAAGTCACTCTTGTTTGTTTTTTTTTTTTACAAGTTTTGGTCCGACCGACCTTACACAAGGTCGGTCCATTCCAGAACACATTACCGTCAAAATTTCTACTCCGATCGACCTTGCAAGTTCGGTCCACAAGGTCGGTCCATTCCAAAAACAATTCCCGTTCAAAAATTTAGACACGACCGACCTTGCAAGTCCGGTCCCCAAGGTCGGTCTATTCCAGAGACTTAATCCGTACTACAGCCGCCGATTGCAAGTCCTCCCCAAGGTCGGTCCATTCCAGAGACCGTTTCTGGCAGGGTAAATTGGGCTCGACCGACCTTACAGGTCCGGTCCCTAAGGTCGGTCGGCTCCAGACCTTTGTTTCTAAATTCCCATTTGACTCCAAACTTCACCTCATGTATCCTAGTATGTTCTAACCTCATTTGGGCACCTCAAACACACCTTAAGACTTCATTAAACTCCTTAAATCACCCATTAAAGATCTTCCTCAAGCATTACACAATTCTTATAAATACTAACACTTGTAGTGCTTTTCCTTAGGTTTCTAAGTGGTGTTTTATACCTATGACAATCACTATCCCAAAATGTTTCTTTACCACCATTACCACTACTCCAAAGGCATTATTTCTCACATACACCTCCCATATTCAAACTCCTTCTAGTTTCCACTAGTTCACACTTGGATCTCCACAAGGCATTATTTTTTCTTTGATCACCAAAACTTGCACAAGACTTAGCACTTCACATAACATAACCTTGGTGTGTTTAAAGAACCCATTTGATTTATAAATCCTCCAAGACTATGCCCAAGGCCTCTTAACACTTAAGAACACCTTAATTCACCATCTTAAAGCTTAACCATTCATAGTACCTTATAGGTCATAAAATCTCATTATTACATATAAACTCCTTTGTTTATCAACTAAATTTTACCATAGCTTCTCTTGTATATTCTCACACCCAAATACTTAGGTTTTCACCTTTTGACAACCAAGAACCATTAATCATTTTAATACACACAAACATATTGTTTTTCATCCTTTAACCATCCAAGACATTCATCTTCACAAAGAATGTTCGTTACACACACCTAAACCCTTAAACTACACTACATCACAATATAGTGCATAAACTTAAATTGCTTGGCACTTAGGCCCTTAAATAACATGGCTCTTAGGCCCTTAAATTGCATAAACCTTAAACACTGAATTTCCACATGTATATATTGCCTTTGACCTGCAAATACACTCAACATCACATATGCCCTTTAATAATTCCCTTAAGAACAATTCACTAGCTCTTTTGCCATTGGCTCCTTAGGTATTTTATTAAGAAATTAAGCTCATTTTTCCTAAGGCATTCAAACTACATTGAGATAGTTTATTTACCTCTTTTCCTCTCAAACTTCTTTCTCGTTTCCTTGAACCGAAAATCAGCAAGGAGTTTGATCACTTGTCAACTTTCTAATCAATATACAAGCAAGATAATGAGCATTCAAACTTCATGCCCAAACACATTAATAAACCCTAGGTTATAGATATTGTCTTAAAGCATTAAGGTGATTGTTTTACCTTGGAAATAGAAGAGAGCTTGAATAAGTATCAAGAGAGGACTCCACCAAGCCCTTGGAAGATTGGAATGAAGCTAAACCAAAGCAAGAGAAAACACCATTACTAGGTGATTCTCGGTAACACACAAAAACAAGAGGAAATGTTGTTTTTCTTTGGTTTTCCTTACCTTGAAACAAAGGAGAATGACAAGGCATGGAAAGATGAGCTCAAGCTCCTTCAATGGTGAATCTCCATGGCACCAAAATGAAGCTTTTGAATATTTGGAAAGATAGAAGTGTAGAGCTTGGTCTAATTAGAAGAATGGTGGTCTTGAAATTGAATTTGGACCCTGGAGCTAGGAGTTACAAGCAATGGAAGTTGGAGAGGGTATAGTTGCTGTAGCAAAACCGGTTGGAGCTTGGGAGAAGATGAAGAAATCAGTGAGGATGGAGGAAAATAAGAGAATGAGGTGAGAGAGTACTCTTTATTTAGATATTTATGTTTAAAAGCAAATAGTAACTTGCCTTATCATTACTTATTTACTTGTTAACTAGCAAGGTGGTGACTCGCCTTAATAAAAAACCGGCCCCCATCATCTACTTAGGGGTATTTTGGTCTTTGTTGACCAATTAACTTACTTATATTGACTTATGTCATAAACTAGCATATTTTGGTTACTATTCACAAAACAAGGCACATATTTGTGAAATTTTTGATTTCTCATTGATTTAGACTTCCTAATGTGATACTAAGTAGTACACATGTTAATTAAAGAGTAATGATGGGCATTTAGCCACTCGAAACCCATTTACAAGATAATTTTTTCAAAAATGTGCTTTAAGACTCCTTAAAGCACATTTTGTGTTTTAACTTGTTTTCAAGCTTGGTTTTCTTTAGTAATTGATTTACTATGTTCATTAACACATAATTAAGGTCTTGGTAAGCTCATTAGGTCTTAACCAAACTTATCCCAAGCTTAGAGCACATTTCCTCCCATATTGGCTTTAAGGTATCTATTTGTGTTTTGTTAAGTTTAATTGTCTACCAAAGTCTCCTAAGGACTTAATTAGCCTTATTAAATCACAATTGAATGTTATAAAGTCTTGGTAGGCTCTTTGGGTCCTAACCAAGTTCACTCCAAGCTTAGAGCATATTTTTGCTCAAACTGTGTCTTAGTGCTTTATTGTGTTTTACTATGGTTTAAATTGTACACTGATGTTTCCAAGGCACTTTTTAGCCTTAATATACCATAGTTTAACATTTAAAAAACATATCAAGGTTTGGGGTATTTCATGTCCTAAGGTGCATTCTCTTGTATTTTTTGTGTGCTTGAGTAAATGATATACTTTACTATTCATTGTAACAATATAATGTATGTTACATAATTCTCTCACATGATTTGTGATATTAAATCATGTATTAATGTATTACATGTTACATTAACTTTAGAAGTTGTTTCCTCCTTATAAATGTTCCCTTTTTAGTCCATTATGTCATGTGGGTTTTAGTACCCATTTTGGACTATACATACTTGTTTATGTATGTATGTTTAGAGGTTATGAAATACCTTCACTAGTACAAAAAAGGCTCATTTCGGCGTCCCTATTTCAGCGGTTGTTCTTACAACCGCCGAAATAGAGTCCCGAAAACTTATGTGTTTAAAAAAAGACACCTACTTTGGTTGTTGTTAGCTAGGAACCGCCGAAATAGAGTCATCAAAAATTCTGTGTATAAAAAAAAGACACCTATTTCAGCGGTTTCTAGCTAACAACCGCCAACATAGGTGTATTATTTTTAGACACATAATTTTTCAAGGCCCTATTTCTAGGGGTGCCCAAAAAAACCCCTTACCGTGGTACGGTACCGAAACTTGTTTATAACGTACCGTCTAATCGGTTAACCATACCATCTTTGGCGGTACGGTTAACCGTACCGTTATATTTAGACATAAGCGGTTTAGGTAACGGTATGTAACTTTATACCGTGGTTAACTGCGGTTAACTGGTTATATATATATAACTATATATTTATATATACATATAGTTTTCAATTTTGGTTTTTGATATTTTAATATTATTTGTTGTGTGCTAGTCTTTTGTATAGCCTTTAACTTATATTTTAATAACTTGAACAAAGATAATCTAGAATCTAGAGAAAGGACACTCCTTACCTATGACGTAATATATTATGTGCATTGAAGGGCAAGGTAAGCATTATAGATAGTGTATATTGTAATTATGTTTTGTTAAATCTTTTGAGGTGTATTTTGCTATCACTTAGTTGATAAAGCAACTTGTAAATTATGTTGTTCAAATCTATGTGAATTGATTTTACCTTATACCTGGATTGTTTCGTGTCATTGCGTTTATAAATGTGCAAGTTATATATTATATAATAAATTTATTAAATGATTGAGCATTGTTAATGGTGGATTCAATATTTGTGTTATATGTTACGTATGTAAACTAATGCTTGCAAATGATATGAAATGCTTGGTGCTTTCTAATTTTTTATTGTTTTTATTTGCTCACTTTTATCTAGTTTGTTATCATTGCACAGGGTTATTTACATAAAAAAATCTACACCCGGTTTTGGTTAACCTAAATTGTCGTACCGCTCAAAATGGTTAACCTAAATGCGGTTAACCGATGTAAATGGAATGGTAACGGTATCGAATTTTTAAAAACCGTATTACCGATTAACCAGTATACGGTTAACCGCATATGCGGTTAACCTTACCATGAACACCACTACCTATTTCGACAGTTCCTAGCTAAGAACCACTGAAATAGATTATGTTCCTGGTTTTTGGATGAATTTTTTAACAACTGCGCCTCCGCCTTCTTTTTTCCGACTCTTCGCCTCTCTTTCACTTCATTCTCTTCACTCATGTAAATTTGCAACCCTAAGCTCTGCACCTCTACCTTCATTCTCTTCTAGTGTATGCGTCTATGGTCGAATTATTGCATCTTGCTCACCAGATTGAAGACGGGACTGAAGCAGTTCATTCCGAACCGGTAATATACTCGAACTTATCTTTTTCTCTCTGGCGAACAAGGAACATACATACTCGCGCCTTTTCATTCTCTTCTTTGTGCCTGCTGCATCTCCTCTCTCTCTCTCTCTCTCTCTCTCTCTCTTAATTCTCTTTGCTGATGGTATTTTTGCAACTGACGAACAAGGAACATGCTCTCTGCGACTCTCTTCATGCTCTACCCCTCACAAAGTAATTTTGCAACCCTAACTGGTGAACAAGGAACATGCTCTGTGCCTCTACAATCTCTTCACTCACTGTAATTTTGCAAGGCGAACAAGGAGCATACATGCTATGCATATTAAGGGAGCATGGTTGTTAACTTATATGTATATAGTTATTTAGTCTATAGTTTGTGTACTGGTTTGTGTGGTGGTTTGGTTTGTGTACTAGTTTTTCTTCCTTGTTTATGTCCTGGTTTGTGTACTGGTTTTTCTTCCTCTGAATATCAAGAATCGATTAAGGTTGCAAACTTTATCAATGCACCTCTATTCATTCTCATCTTGTGTCTGCGCCTTTACAGAGACGAATCACTAGAACTGCTTCATCTTGCTCCCGAGGTTGAAGACGGGGTAGAGAACGAATTTTTTTAATACATATTTCAGCGGTTGTTAGCTAGGAGCCGCCGAAATAGATATGTTTTTTTTGTTCTAACGGGCGCCTATCTTGGCGGTTGGTAGCTAGGAACCGCCGAATTAAGTACTCTATTTTGGCGATTTTAACCGCCGGGATAGGGTTGAACACCTATTTCGGTGCACCTCATTTCGACAGTTCAGAACCACCAAAATAGGTCCAAAACAACCGCCGAAATAGACCTGTTTTGTACTAGTGCTTAATGAATTAGGCTCATTAGCCTTTATCATTCAATGACTAACCATTGATTCAACTATTTTGTTTAATTTATTTCTTATTAATCAAGGTAATTAATGTTTGGAGTATTTCAATTAAATAGAATAGTTATATTAAAAAAAGTTTACTACACTTTATTAAGTGGGGCTAAAAAAATGTCATCATCTATACTTTTTGTAGTAGTATGAGAAGCCTCCTCATAACAGGGTGGCTTCTTATTTTCTTAAGAAGTTGTATTTCTATACATAATTGCAGATACTACCCCACCTCGGAGTAGCTTCTATGTAAAAGTAATAGATTCCGCCTTAAAAGCAAGGCCTTCTTTGCCAACCAGAAATTATTTTTTTAATTGCTGAACCTAAAAGATGGTAATTGATTTAACTTATTATTTGACATTATATTTGCTTCAATTGTACGTAATGTTCAAAAAAAACATGATATAGTCAAATGTTTAATTGGATTTGAGTAAGAATATTGAGTATGGTTGAGCATATGTTGTTACACTAGTGGAAAAAAAGATAACAAATTACGGCTTATTAATTACGGTTAATTATAAAACCGTAATTTAAAAGAGAATCGGAGACTATAAATTACGGTTCTAGAACAAACTGTAATTTAATAAGGGCCGAAGACATTCTTTACAGGACTTAAGATTACGGTTATACCAAAAACCATGATTTAAGCCCTACTAAGGTTTAATTTACAGTTCTAAAAAATCGTAACTAAAGGCTCCAGTGTAGAGAGATTGACGCGCTAGGTTTACAGGACTTTAAATTACGGCTATACCCAAAACCGTCATTGGAAGTCATAGTAGGAATTTAAATTACGGTTCTAGCAAAAACCGTAAATTAAGATAGTGTACAAGTAATAATGATTTAAATTAGCACATAGGTTGGTTTAAATTTGCAAAACTATTATAAATTAGTAGTAATAATAATTAGAATTAGTAAATGATACATATATATATGTATATTTATTTTAAATTTATACAGTTTTATACATTTACCTATATAATGCTTTACTATTTTAAAATCCAAATAAATTTAAAAAATATATATATGTTTATAAATTTAATAAAATTTAAATTATACACAACTATAATAAAATAACATGTAATACATATTGATGTTTTAAATTTACAAAAGACAAAGTAAATATATAAATATTTAAAAATATTAAAAGTAATAACAATTAAAATTAATTGATATTACATAAACATATATAAAAAAGCACATAAATTAATAAAATATAAAAACACGTAAAGTAATAAATAAAATTTTAAATTAGTTGATGTGTTGGTTAAAATTTGTAAATTAAATAGAAAATGTACATGTATATGTATATAATTTATAAAAATGTTAAGCTGTACAAAGTTATAATAAATAACCATAATAATATAATATAATATATATATATATGTAGTAGCATAATAATAGATTTCAAAATAATAAAAGTAATACCAATTTAGATTACATGATTTTATATAGACAAAATAAGGCAACACAAATTTAAACCAACATATACTAAAGCCAACATATGCAAGTTATGATATTTTAAAGATTTTTAAATGATATATGTATACTTTAAGTTTATACAATTTTATCCAACATATACTAAAATTTTATATTATTTTTACTATTTTGTCCATATTAAGTTAATTTTTGTAAATATTATATAAATTCAAATATAAATATGGCATAGTCATACCTACATCTATTTTATTATTTTTTATGTATCTCGGGTTCGATCATATCCTGACAGAAATGTTTATGTATATTTACAATACCAAACATTTAATATATACATGTAGTTTGTATAAATATAATGAATAACTATCATCACACAGTGGTTAAGGCAATTTATACATAACACATAGGTCGCGAGATTGAATCTTACTCTAAATTTAGTGTAGGAGCGTGTAGTTACATTTGTATATCATATTTTTTCAGAGAGTGGGCATTTTAAATTACGGTTGTACAAAACCCGTAATTTACGGCTCTTGGTGGGCGTGAGCCTAGAAAAGACTTTAAATGATGGTTATAAACCGTAATTTAAAGCAGTTGGGGTATAGATGACGCCTATATACACTACATTCATAACAGTAATTTAGTAGGTATTTTAACCACAATTAAAACTCCGTTTTCCACGAGTGTTAAAAATTATTAAAATTTGGTAGTAACTGGTATTGATGATTTACACTACATTCATCAAGTTTCTTTGCATTTGTATGATTGGGGGTGGTGTAAAATTGTAAGCCAATGGTGATAAAAGAACAATATGACTTTTTTGCAATGTTTGCTTCCTAATGAATTTGTTAGGCTTTTTGGTTGAGCATTTTAACGGTTTTGTGTTTTTCATAATTGAGATGGTCACTGTAGAAATCTATATTCGCGGTCACTATTTATTAATCGATACACCATTATTGTTATGTTGATGATGCTAAGATTAGATCGTAATGCCCCATCTATGTGTTGTCATAACTGACACTCAAATGTTGCTTGAGACACAAAAATGCTTCATCCGCCCCTTCCTAACTGATGCTGGAGTTTTTGTCGACCTGTCTCCACCCTTAATGTACTTCTTGTGTTATATCACTTGTCCAGAATAAGTTTTGCTGCACCTTTTTCTTTCACATAAGGTCTAGAGATGTGAAACTTGACCCGAACTTAAAACTTGATTTGAAACTGACCGCTAAAAAGCTAGGTTCAGGTTGACATTTTACACCCTAAAAGATTTTATCACAGGTATGACTTAGGTCAATGAAACCCATTTTAGGCTTGAAATGAACATGCCAACATATAACACGAAAATACAAATTTTTAAATAAAAGTATGCTGTAGTAAATATATAGACACGATGACTGGTGATTAAATTAGCTATACTTATAAAATTCTCATTTGTTTTAAAAAAAAGTTATGTTAGGCTCAGGTCAAAAAATATTTTGGGTCAATTTAGGTTGGGCTTTGCCCGACTCAAAAACTAATTTTTTAGCACCCCCATTAGTGTCCTTACATGTCATCTACACTAAACAAATTTAAATAAATAATTTGTTTTCCAAGTAGGATCACCAGGTACAAAAAACAATAAAACAAAACACTATATAATGAAAAAATGTTGTAGGAACACTAGAAAAATGCTAGAAACAGATGAACCATCAAAAACCAATGAGTTCAGCAATTCCAAGTTGGTTGCTAATGCCATGCCACCCACTGAACCTGGCTCTCGATGCCACTTGAAAGCCCTTGTGTGTGATGCCAGTATGTCCAAACGTTAGCTACAACCAACTTAGTTTGTGTGTGTTGCTTTGTCTATCATATTCATGTCATCTTTCAATCTGTTCAAATATGGATCTAGCTCAAAGTTGTAAAGTTCTAATCCTCTTTTTTTTCTTTTCTTTTTTAAAAATATACTTGAAAACATTATTCAAAAGTAACATAGGTCGAAATCTATCAATATAGGTCACCCACTTCAACACATACACCTCTTCTATTAGGTTTTCATTTCTCCTTTGTGGCGGGAGTTTCCTGTGTTTGCCTCTGCGGCATCGATTCGTCTCCCCCCAATGTGTTGATCTTCCTTCTCTTCCGACGTTTACCTTTCTGCCTTGCCCCGTGTTGTTTCCGAGACACAAAAACGCAAACATGCAAATCATTCCCTGCACTCGGGATTGGGGTTGGGCCATGCGACTTCCTATCTTTGTCCTTCTCTTATTCTCTACAGATCTATATCCCTCTCGATTCTCCCCACCAAACTTCTCGTCTCTTGCTTGAAGCCACCGCCCAAAAAACATTCATACCTAGCTAACCTACGCTGACGATGCATGATTTTAATCAAAAGTATGGCCACCCAGCCCTCAACTCCCTAGTCTTCCATGTCCATGCTCGAAAGGCAGTGGCTTACGAAAGGAGGGAAACCCCCTATATCTTGAGCACCATCCTGACTAGAGCACCGCCTTTCTATCTCCCCTCCTTGAGCTCTCGGTCAAAATCCTCACATCTTCGTCCTTGTTGTTCTCGCCTTAAACCGTCTGTTAAGTCAACATCCTTTAGTTTTGATGATAGCTAACCTTGTATTGTGTATTTAACATGTTTGTCAAGCTTTATGATTCAGATAGACAAGCAAAAGAGTGGCTCAGCATGCAAGGTTGCAAGTGCACTCGGTTCACGATATGTGCCCAACCAGTCGGGCACCTACTAGGAGAGCTCATGCTAGAACTTCTAGCATACAAAAGAAGTCCGGCACCACACGAAGATATCTCTTATACTTCGGGAGTGAATCAAAGACAAAGACTGCAAGAAGATCGACATATCTATGCAGACTCACATATTCACACTATCAACTAGCACACGACAAGAATATAACTCATTAATATGCAAATGGACAAGATAAGTAAAGGGCTACTTATCAGAACAATTACATAGCCATAATGAAGACTAAAGGAGCATTTAATGAGGCAGACAGGATCAGACAAGTGGGCACACAAGTGGTGCTCGACCAATCGAGAGAGCTGCCATAGACGTGTCCAGTAGCAAAGCGACAAGTGTTCGGCAACTCCAGATCAAGTTGAAGCCTCTCTACAATACTATTGTGGTTGTTATGTGATAGGACGAAAGTAAAATAGACTCCTTGACTTTACAAGCTTATAGGACGGTAGTTACATCCTAACTAACCGTATATATACTTGCATTTATTTCGTACGAAAGCAAGCCTGTACAAGAGAGAAGAATATAGAGATAATCAGGGTAAGTGTGAGTTAGACTTAAGTGTGTGTAAGGGCTAGAGAGTTGGTGAGTTGGTTAGGATTAGAGTTGTGTGACAACCCTTTCTAAGTTGGTTGACTGATCAGTCGAGGAACAGATGAGGAACCGTAGGCCGAGTGTCAGGGGAGGGTAGAGGACTTTGGGATAAAGTCCTAAACTGTCCCGGAGCCTGTGTGTGAGGGCGAGGGAGATTGAGTGAATTTCTGTGTGTAAATTCTCAATCAAAATGGAGTTTCCAGTTTAAGTTTATTCCGTGTCTTTCCTTAACCATCCAAGTTTAACTGAGTCCACGATACATCCACGACCGATCGGGGACGCATCAGGAGCGCTAGCTAGTTTCAATTGGTATCAGAGCAGGTCTCTTATAGAAAGCTAACTGCTTTGGAAGACGATCAAAATGTCTCACGCAAGTCTGCTAACGTTAGAGGAAGGTTCTACACCAAACCGACCACCACTTTTCAATGGAGATAACTACACTCGCTGGAAGAATAAAATGAATTTTCACATCAAGTCTGATGATCCAAGGATGTAGAGGGTTATATCACAAGGTGAATATACCTTCCAAAATGCTCAAGGACAGGACATATCTGTTGACAGCATGATGGACGATCAAATCAAGAAGATGATATTCAATGCTCGAGCCGTAAGGATTCTACACTGTGCAGTACTACTTGAGCAATACTCCAAAATAGCCTCAGCTAAAACAGCCCAAGAGATTCGGAAAACTCTTGAAGTTACATATGAAGGGAATGATGAGATCAAAAAGACTCGCATTGAGTTGCTGCCCACTCATTGGGAGCTATTCAAGAAGGAAGAAAAGGAGAGCATTTCTAAAATGCATACAAGGTTCACCAAGCTGGCCAACGAAATGTTTGTGCTTGGAAGAACTATCTCAAATAAGGATCAAATTTGGAAGTTCCTTAGATCTCTTCCTGTCTCCTTCAACAGCAAGGTCAATGCCATGCAAGAAGTCCACAATCTATCTAAGATGTCTTTGGCAGACATGTTAGGCTCCCTAATGGCGTTTGAGTTAAAACTACAACAACGAAACTCAGAAAACTCAACAAAAGAACAAGGGAAAGGCATAGCCCTTCAAGTAGCTGAAAATTTTGAAATAGGAGAAGACAATGACGAGATGGTCCTCTAGGCTAAGAGGTACTTTCAAATATTCATAAGAAACAACATGAGGAAAGGAAGAGAGCCTAAGGAGACCGATGATCATCATAAAAAGAACAATGATAGGTGTTTTGGGTGCTCAAAGCGTGGGCATCACATCAAAAACTGTCCTCAACAATCCCGAGAGGACAACAACAAGGTCAGGAAACCCATCCGAAGGTCGTTCAAACAAAGGACCAAGGAAAGAAGTGTTTGTTGCTGCATGGGGAGACATAGAGCTAAGTGACAACGATCAGACCTCAAATAGTGATCCCTCGGAGGATGAGAAGGCTCACCTATGCATTGAGGAAGTTTGCTTGATGGCGCAAGACAAAGACACGTCAGAATCTGAAGAAGAAGAAGATCAGAACAAGGTAAATTACTCTAAACTTAGAAAGAGAATTCTAAAGGCTGAACTTTCTGGACTTAAAAAGTTTTCTCTTATACTAGTTGATCAACTAGAGCATTGGAAAATGAAAACAAGGAACTTTTAGAAGAAAATGAGAAATTGGAGAAAAACTCATATAAGGATAAGGTAGAAAATCTAATGAAGGCACTCATGAAATTGCATATCGATTATAGTGAAATTCTTTCTGCTCATGTGATAAGTGGTGAAATGATGTATTTATAAGGTCTTTATTTACCTTTATTTCGTGCAACTATTGACTTATTTCACCACTTGATAGAGCATTTCGTTAATATAGTTGAACTCATGCAGTTTTAATTTAAATTTAGGTAAAAGCTCACTTGAGCAATGGTTTTTGGGAGACTCTCAAGACTTTGTAGCTGAGCTTTAATGCCCCGAGGAGTGTGTCAAAGACGAGGGGTCAAACGAGTCAATTTTGGTGCAGGAAAAGCCCTTCTGGTGTGGACCGCCCGGTCCAGTCGATTTCAGAACACGGGAATCGTCTCTGGTGTGGACCGCCCCTGTGGACCGCCCCTGTGGGGCGGTCCCGACGGAAATTTACCTAGAACAATCGTTTTAAAACGGGAAAAAAGAAGGGGTTTGGCTTATTCTTTGCATTTTACACTTCCACACACACAAGAGAAGAGAAAGAACGTGAAGAAGGAGAAAGAAGAGGAGAAAGAAGAGGAGAAAGAAGAGGAAGAAGAGAAGAAGGAAGAACTCACCTTCTCCAAAGCTTCCAAGCTTCAACAATGGCTTCTTCTTACTCTTTTCTAGTTTTTCTTTCCTCTATGCTTGAGTAGTACTCTATTGTGCTTTGGGATGGGTCTTTGAACCCAAACCCTAGATTTTGCTTGTGAATCTTGATTATGCCTTAATATAGTTGTTTCTCTCTCAATTATCATTCAATGTTCTCAAATTGATCTCTTGAGTGCATTTGTGGTGAACCCCATCTACAATTTGGTTTTGAGTTAGGGTTTGTGACCAAATTGAGAGAGAACTCTTGATTTATGCTCCTAGCATTAGTGAGTATAATTTGGGGCTTTGTTCTAGAACTTGCTTATTACTACTTAGTGAGTTTAGTCCTAATTGATTTTGAAGGCTAAAATTAACTAAGTAAGAATTAACTCATCTTTGGTTTAGAGGGTTATTATTTTTGTTCTAAAAGACAACTATGGCATAAGAAGAGTTGCTAGCATATCTAGGTAGTTTGGGGGATTGCCAAATTCCCAAAGTACTTTTTCCATCCAATCCATTAAACTTTCATTTTTAGTTTATTTGTTGTTCTTGCAATTACTCAACCAACACAATCAAGCTTGCCGCCGGCTAAACCCCAATTTACAGTTTTCTTTGCAATTACTAAGTACCGAGACTAGGAAGTTAGGACCAATTTCCTTGTGGATACGACACTTGTTGTACTACACCGATTAGGTGCACTTGCCTTTTCCTTGCATTTATTTATATACTTTGTTATATAGTTTTTGCACAACATCATGAAAAGATGAAATTAGGAAAGCAACCTGAAATAGATGAACTGATTGCTGCACTTAGCTCAAAAGAAAAAGAACTAGCAATCATCAAAGAAAAACATGTGAAGCTAGAAGTTGTATCTAGGACACCCATGTAGAGAACAAACGACAGGTCGGATATCAGTCAGGGACCAGTTGTACAGGTGTCTGCCACCTATGCAGACAACCTGGTCATTATGAAGCTAAATGTTATAGAACGTAATTTATGAGGCATTAGCAACTCTAGAATATAGGATTATAATGGGTAGTCAAAATGATTTTAAAAGAATGATTGATGGTGGAAATGGGTCCAACCTTTCTGTGGACCCTAACCCCACAACGCTAACTTGTAAAGTGTAGAATCGAGTAGGAATGGACCCCTGCTGGTACATCGACAGTGGGTGTTCTAAACACATGACAAGAGACAAGATGAAGTTCTTCTCACTCGAACCAAGAATCATGAGACAAGATGAAGTTCTTCTCACTCAAACCAAGAAGCCAAGGAACCATTTCCTTTGGCGATAACAAGAAAGGAAAAATCATCGGTGAAGGCAAGGTTAGTTTTACCTTAGACTATGTCATAGATAATGTCAATCTAGTTAATGGTTTAAAATTCAATTTGCTCAGCGTATCTCAAATATGTGACAAAGGAAATTCAGTTCACTTCTATTTTACACATTGTAGCATAGTAAGTCAGGACAATGGAAAAGAGTTGTTAAAAGGAAAAAGGTGGGAAAATTTTTATGTAACTAGTTTGGAGGATATTGACAGTCCAAACCTTCCATAGTCCATACTTGACTGCTTCAATAGATGAATCCACACTATGGCATAAAAGACTAGGGCATGTTAGCATTTCCTTATTGAGAAAGCTTGTCAAGAAACGGTTGGTAAGAGGTCTCCCTGAGATTTAAGAATTTGAGACCAATCTTTGTGATGCTTGTGTTAGAAGCAAGCAAACTAAGACTTCTTTCAAATCAAAGAACTTAGTAAGTACATCTAAGCCACTTGAATTACTCCACATGGACTTGTGTGGACCTATAAGAATCAAAAGTTTTGGAGGAAATTGGTATGTGTTTGTAATTGTTGATGATTAGTCATGATTTGTTTGGACACTCTTTACTGCTTCCAAAGACGAAGTCTTTGAGAAGTTTCAAGTCTTTGCAGGAAAAGTCCAAGTACAACTCAACCACAAGATCAAGGCTCTTCGGTCTGATCATGGGTCGGAGTTTGAGAATCAACAATTCATGGATATGTGTAAACAACATGGAATCAATCACACATATTCAGCACCAAGGACACCCTAACAAAATTGGATAGTTGAACGTAAGAACAGAACACTACAAGAGGTAGCCAAGGCCATGCTATTGGGGAGCAGTCTTCCTCAAGTCTTCTGGGTAGAAGCTGTGGCGACTGCATGCTACATCATAAATAGAACGCTCATACGAGCTATCCTCAACAAAACACCCTATGAGCTAATCAAGGGAAGAAAACCAAACATAAGTCACTTTAGGATCTTTGGTTGTAAATGTTATGTCCACAACAATGAAAAGAATCCCTTAGGAAAATTTGATGCCAGAAGTGATGTGCCCATCTTCCTTGGGTACTCTGAAAGGAGCCGGGCATACAAAGTCTACAACAAAAGGACATTAAAGGTAGAAGAAAGTGTGCATGTGGTCTTTGATGAGGCTGAAGTTCACAAGGCCAAGGAATATGAAGAAGATGAAGAACTTGGATTTGATCTAGCTGATCAAGATCACACAAATAATTTAAAAAGTGAATCACCAACCAAGGAAAACCTGCCCAACAGGTCAGTGATAGGTCAACAACAGGTCAACGAAGAGATCAATGATGTCGAAGATCCTCTATCACCATTAACCATTCATCAATGTTGTACTCTATACAAGGATCATCCATTGGAGAACATCATATCAGATATCTCCAAAGGAATTTAAACCAGAGCACAAGCTCGAGATCTTCTAGCATTCTCACCGACAATCTCACCCATCGAACCCAAAAATATCAAAGAAGCTCTTCAAGACTCAGACTGGATTAAAGCAATGCAAGAAGAATTGAATCAGTTTGAAAGATGCAAAGTCTGGCATCTTGTGCCTCGTCCTTCACATCAAGGAGTACTTGGCACAAAATGGGTCTTTAGAAATAAGCTGAATGAGATGGGAGAAGTCGTTAGGAACAAAGCTCGTCTGGTAGCTCAAGGATATCGTCAACAAGAAGGGATAGACTTCCAAGAGGCCTTTTCTCCAGTAGCAATGATGGAGTCTATCAGATTACTAATTGCATTTACTGCACATAAAGGAATCAAACTCTTTCAATTTGACATCAAAAGTGTCTTTCTCAATAGGTATGTCAAGGACGAAGTGTATGTTGAGCAACCTCCAGGTTTTAAGACTCAAGAAGAAAAAGACATGGTACTCAAGCTTGACAAAGCTCTTTATGGGCTCAAACAAGCTCCAAGATCATGGTACAACCATCTATCCTCCTATCTTTTAGAAAACCAATTCAAGAGAGGAAAGGTGGATAAAACCTTGTTTCTTTACAACAACAAAAGGGACTTCTTAATTGTGCAAGTATATGTTAATGATATAATCTTTGGAGCCTCTGATGAGAAATATTGCAAGAAGTTTGAAGTCTTGATGAAAAAAGAATTTGAAATGAGTGATTTAGGAGAAATGAAGTTCTTCTTAGGACTTCAAGTCAAGCAAGATGACGAAGGGACAATCATATCCCAGCAAAAGTATGTGAAGGATTTACTAAAGAGATTTGGAATTGAGGCAAGCAAATCATTTGACACACCTATGGCAGTTGGCACAAAGATGGGCATCACAACTGGTGACCGACCAGTCGATCAGCAATCATACAGGGAGATGATTGGTTCTCTACTCTATTTAACTACTAGTATACCTGACATTATGTATAGTGTTTGCTTATGTGGCAGGTTTCAAGCAGACCCAAGAGAAATTCACCTCATAGCCATAAAAAGAATTTTACGTTACCTCAAAGGGACCATGAACCTTGGACTCTTTTATCCTAAACTCACCAATTGTAATATTATAGGTGTTTCAGATGCAGATTATGGAGGATCTATCACCGATAGAAAAAGCACGTCAGGGACATCATTCTTTGTTGGATCATGTTCGATCGCATGGGGATCAAAGAAACAACAAAGTGTAGCAATCTCAACCGCTGAATCTGAATACGTAGCCGCAGCAAGCTGTTGTGCTCAACTATTATGGCTTAAACAGTAAATTGGTGATTATGGAGTCAAGACAGGTACGTTACCAATTATGTGTGATAATACAAGTGTCATCTCTATTTCCAAAAAATCATGTGCTTCATTCTCGTACCAAGCATATTGACATTTGACATCATTTTCTTAGAGATTGCTGAGAAAAGGAATTAGTTGGTTTAAAGTACATTTCTACTAAAGACCAACTAGCTGACATTTTTACTAAGCCATTAAGTAGAGAAAGATTCAACAAGATTATTCATGATCTGGGAATGATATTCATTAAACACGATTAGGCTGTCTTTTAATTCCCACGATCGGTCACCGACAAGTGAGCAACATCTTTAAACTAGTCGTTCAGTAGTCAACGAATAGCTAAATGCATGGAAATTATGTCAAACGACTACTTGAAACAGATATATCAGCATTTCCACAAAAGTAAGGTTAGTATAGGGAGTGTGCAATGGATAGAAACGGAAAAATCTCAACGATTGCTGACAACCGTCACTACCGCTGCCCGTTATAAATAGTAGCATTGGGACATGTCAGCGAGAGGACGAGGAGCGGTCGCCGACCATTACTCGATAATGATAAAAGGGCGACGAAGGTCTTGCTCTTGTCACACTATTGCCCTCACTCTCTCTAATCTCTCTAGGCACTCAAAGCGATTTCTATTCTCTCTATAAACACTCTCGTGAGCTTAGTGCAAAGAACCCTTGCCTCACAGCCGCTAAGAACACCCAATCAAAAAGTTCTAAAGTCCAGTACAAATCTCCTAAACCAAATGGCACTAAAGACTGCTCTTCGATCACAAGCTAAAACCGTTCTCAAAGAGGCCTCACCACAATAAGTGGCTGACATACAGCCTACTGAATCACCAATTCACCTGACCAAGGAAGAGGAAGATCAGCTCACGGTAAAGGTAGTGAAAGAAGGAGAACTACTCACTAGTGAGGTAGAGTATATAAAAACCTATCTTCCTAAAACCCACCACCTTGTTGAATCCGGCACCTTCAAACCTACTATTCTTCCTAACCCAACTCCCACAGAAAAACCCACTATGTTTTCTCCTACTAAATCTCCAAAAATTGCCACCAAACAATCCAAAGTCAAGAAACCCAAAAACCATTCTTCTGCCACATCCAGTTGAGTGACTCGCACATCCAAGCATGACAAAATCCAAAAGGAAGCTCCACAAAAATCCCACTCCACACCAGAAAAAGTAACTTGCAAGTTGCATTTCAGCGATGCAGAGGAAGCAACTCCCTCAGCAATCGTAAAAGAAGTCGTTCAATAGCTCGATGAGGAGGAAGTACAAAGTGACGAGAAGTCACAAAAAGAGGCCTCGCCAAAGGAGAGGACACCAGAGAAAGGTGTGACTGCACCAGACTCTGAGGAAGAAACCGGAATCCTTCCCCAGGTCGAGGTAACTGTCGACGACAAGTCGCTGATGCCTCCATGACAAGTTCAGGAAGAAAGAAGTGGCACAGAATCGTAGTCATCAATCATTTACGCGCTCCAGGAGCGTGAGCAACTAAGGAAAGCAAAAAGCAAAGAGAAGATGGCACCATCTCCACACTCTCGAGAGTTGGAAGAGCTCTTCCAAGCCAAGAAAGCTGTCGCAAAGCCTCCGTCTCCCCAATATCTGAAGCGTCTCAAGAATCTCAAGGAGCTAGAGCCCATGCTGATCAAAGCGGAAAATGTCAACGACAAATCCAGTCCTGTCTTACCCAAGACACTAGACACGAAGTGGATGGAGCAAATGGGTCTTGGAGATCCTAGAACTACTGGAGCACCAAGGATGGGTAGACTACTTCTAGGACCCTGTCGCCATCTACACTGAACTACTCAAAGAGCATATGCGACATCTAAGACCACTCCAGAACGATGACGACGACTACATCATCTCTCAGGTTGAAGGAGTCCATATCAACATCACCAAATCATGGATTTGCAACACCTTCAACTTAGAACCAGAAGGGCTGGTTGTTTGAAAGGACATCAGCTGGAATGACTTAGGACAACAAGGCGGTAAAATGGTCCAACTACTAAAAAAAGGGGCCACAATGAATAATTTCAATGCAGTGGAGATGTCCATCCCTGACAGGGTGCTCTTCAGTCTGCTCACCCACAACATTACCCCAAGGAACCAACGCACCCACATCGTCAACGCCAGAGTTGTGAGGTTACTTTAAGCACTAAAGACCAAGGAGGAAATCGACCTTCTGGCAATAATTCTTCTCACTATTGAGGAGAGTCGCTACGACAACCAGGGTCTAGTGCATAGGGGAGTGATCACCAAGGCGCTACTCGAGAATGGAGTAGACACCGACAAGTTCCACGAGTACTCACGCACCACTCAGGACTGCATCTACTCAGAGATGTTTTCCAAAATGGGGATCAGGACTAAGGGAGATAAGCTCGTAGCCCTTCAGAAGCCCACAAAGAGCGAAGACTCAAAGTCAGAGCCTCGACCCCTGGCAAGGACATCAGCACACAAGAGGAAGCGCAGTCTCTCACTGGTCCACGATAGGTCAGGGACCAGTCTAGATACTTCAGCTCGGGTCGTTCTTTAACGAGTAAGAGTTACTCTTACCATTGTACAGGCTGTCTCCACTGAACAAAGTGTCCATCACATCGTTCAAGGAGCTATAGATTTTATAGATTCCCACATAGCCTGAGTGTTCTTTGTCTCCTAGAGACATGAGTGGAAACCGTGAGGACAATTAGATTCTAGATTATATTTTTTTTCTTTAATGTCTTTGCTGTCACTGACTATTTGTTTCTTGAAAAATCTTTTGATATAAATGAAATGCAAACTGTTCTTTTGTCTATATGAATGATTATCTTGGTTGTGAAATAATTTATTGTATTGGCTGCTTCTTCCTTGATTAAAAATTGCAAAATGATCAGAGATATTTAGTCACATCCACTCCACTAATCCTATCTCCTAACATGACACCTAAAAAGCCTACAAACATAGCCCACAAGACGTAGCACCTCATTTATTACCACTCACTGAGCAGTCATCGAGCATATCCTCAACCATCTACAAATACTTACTCAGTTCCTTCATCACTCACGATCATCATTTTGCATCTCACAAAATGACACAAACTCCACAAAGCTCCTACATCTCAAATGAGAAAACCATCCGTTCCATCATTCGCAAACACATGTTCACAAAACATCCAAAGAAATATATCGCCCAAAGCTGAAATACCCCAAACCTAAGTATGATAAGTTAACATCAATTTATGATGTAATAAGGCTAGAACATGCCTTAGAAACATTGGTAGATAATTTAAACCAAATAAAACACAAGGAAACACCATAAGAGCAATTTAAGCAAAAACATGCTCTAAGCTTGGAGTAACTTGGATTAGGACCCAAATATCATTCTTATACCTTATTAACATGATAGTGGACATTTTAAATCAATTACCAAAGAAAACCAAGCTCAAAAACAAGTTAAAACACAAATTGTGCTTTAAGGAGTCTTAAAGCACATTTTTGAAACATTGTCTTAAAAAGAGGTTTTGAGTGGCTAGATGACCATGAATACACCTTAATCAACATGTGTACTACTTAGTATCACATTAGAAAGCCTAAATCAATGAGAAACCAAAATTTTCTCAAATTTGTGCACTAATTATGAATAGTACTCAAATAGTGCCCAAAATAAGTCAAATTGTTTTCCTTATTGGTCAATGGTCAAATAACCCATAAATATCTAAGGGAAAGGGAGGGGCACGATTTTATAAGGTGATTCATCACCTAATGCTGCTAGCACTCTTAGAAAAGGAGAGGGAAAAGAAAGAGTTACTATTTACTTTAACAAAAAGTAACAAATATCTACATTACCTTATCTCCCTCCTCTCTCCTCTCATTTCTTCCTTCCTCCCCAAAGTTTTTTCTTCATCATATCTGCTCCAAACCGTAAAAGAGCTGCTCCTCCATTGTTCCTCATCTTCCATGGCTTGCCTAAGTCAACACAAAACTCCAAATCCAAAACAAAACATATATTTGTGCTAGTTGAGTCAAGACATTTCAAGTTCTCTTTTAAAAACTCCAAAAGATGAAGTTGGACTCCATTGAAGGAGCTCCATTTGAAGAGGAAAAATCATATTCAAGAGCTAGTTAACTCTCTCTTGGTTTAAGGTAAGAAAAAGCTTGAAAAATCATTTCTTCCATTTTCTACATATGGCCGAAATTTCCTTACCAATATGTCTCATTTTATTCCTTGTATTAGCCTTGATTCAATATTCCAGAGATTAGTTGAAGCCATGCCTTGATTCCTTACCAAACTCATTCAAAGATTCCTAAGGTAATCATCCAATTTAGTGCAATAAGCACTATCTTAGTATTTAAGAGTTGTTATAATGAGTCTAAGGGTTTTACCTAGCACTCATTATCTTAATTTTAATGTTGGTTATAAGATTACCAATATATGAGACCTCCTTGGCCGAATTTCAATGAAGAGAACCAAGAAAAGAAGAGAGAAAAGTCTTAAAATCACAAGGTAAATTACTTACCTTAATGTAGTTTGATACCTTAAGGAATGGTGGCTATAATTGATACAAATTTAGCCTAGGGCTTACATTATAAGTATGGGTTATGTAAACTTAGGAAAGAATATGAACAAGTTTAAGAACTTGTGACTAAGGAGCCAATGGAAAATGAGTTAGTAAGATAAGCATAAGATGAATTATAAGAGCATTATAATTGCTATGAGATTGAGTGTTGTGTAAATGCAGGTTGAAAGCTATTTATGTGGGAAATTCAATGTTTCGTTATGTCATTTAAGGGCCTAAGAGCCATGTTATTTAAGGGCCTAAGAGCCATGTCATTTAAGAGCCTTAGTGCTATGCAATTAAGATTATTGCACCATATTGTGTTTGTTATGAATGGTTTGAATTGGGTGAGAAATATCATGAGAAAAAGATTTGATGTGTGTGTGTTTATTAGAGGAGAAAGACTATGCATATGGGCATGATGACATACTAGAGGAGCTATGGCGAAATTTGAGTAGAAATAAAGTGTTTTTAGTGGTTGTGTTGAATTAAAATGACCAAGGATTTACTATGAATCATTAAAGGAAATTTGAGTGGAAATGAGTTAACAAAGGTGATCTTGAGGGTTAGAATGACCTAGAGTTGTCTAGGAGGAATTAGAGGATAGATGGGTGTATTAAACACACCAAAATCATGATATGATGAATGTTAAGACTTGTGCAAATATCTAGAGGAAATGATGTATAATGTTTTATGATGATTTAGGTATGAACTAGAGAATAACATTGAGAATTTCGGGTAGCTTGTGTAAGGAGATGAAGATGCTAGTAGTGAATTAATAAGTGTATAGCTTGGATGGTAATGAGTGGACTTGGGTGATGAAGGTGAAAACTATAAGAGAATGAAGTAATTTGTCAAGGGAATGACTAAGAATGGATAAGAGTGTATAACCATGTTAATGTTGAGTAAATTGAGTAAAGGAGATGGAAATGTTTAAGAGGAATTTAGAATGGTCAAGTTTAAGGAGTAAAGGTGTGTATAAGGCTAGGGGATTGTGTAGTTGGGTGAGGAACAATGTTAAGGTGTTAAGAGGATGGCTAGAAAAGCATAAGTATGTACAAGTTTAGGAATGATGAGTAGTAAGTGTAATGGAGAAAAATTTGAGCATGGAGATGCAATATGACCTTGAACACTTTGAGAAGTTTGAGTTAAGGAAATGAGGATGATTGATAATGCTACACTTTGGTTAGTTGAGATTTTAGGCAAAGTTCATATGTTGGAAGTGTAAGAAACTAAGATTATGTGTTAAGGATTTAGTAAGAATTTGAGTAAATGATCAAGGAGCTTGATGGTGAGTTATTCAATGAGATTGGTGGGTGAATTGGAAGGTTTTAAGAGTGTTTAAGGTGTCTAAACATGTTTAGAAAACATGTGAAAAGATTAAGGAAGAAACGGGAAGAAGAACGGAGTTGAAACGAGTCAAAATGAGTGTTTTCTGACTTCGACCTACCCAGGGTGTTGGGTCGGTCGGGGTCGGTCGGGCTGAAATCTTCAAACCCGAGTGTTCTGACTTCGACCTACCCAGGGGGTTGGGTTAGTCGGTGGGTCGGTCGGACCATATATATATAAAAAAAAGAGAAGGAAGAGTGGCATTAGTAGTCCACCATAGGAGGGTAATGATGATTAGAAGGATAAGCATATAAGGACTTAAGAGATTAAGAGAAGTTAAATGAATTAAGTGATTAAGATTAAAACTATAAGGACTTAGTAGTTATTAGTGGGTAAACATTAATGGCTAAGTAAGTTAGGTTGATTGAAAGTAATTAACAACCTAAATTGAATGAATGCTTTAGGACTTGAGAATTGGGACTTGGAAGGAGAATAGGCAACCGAAACGACCGATGGTGTACGGTATGGTTTTCTTGTAGTCTGCTTGCTAACGAGGTGTCCCTCGGCTTGTGTGCTAATTGTTTAAATGTTTCGACTAAACAAGATAAAGCATGCAACTGGAATATTGTGTTTGTTGTGTGATTGTGATGCACTAACACAACTTATCCTTGAGAGCTTACTAACTACGATTAGTAAATGATTGTGTGAGAAAATGGAACACTCTCTAATATTGGTTTGTTAGTAACCAAAAGAGGTTTAACTAACAAACATTGTCGTGGAGACTTCTACTAACTAGAACTTGGGGGGTGAGGAATCCGGGACTGACTCCGGTCATGCATGTTGAGTTAGGAGGTCGGTATCCTTATCAGGTCCGTCCTCCATTGAGACTTGTCTTCGGACTTGTCGCCTAGAGTCGACAAATAGACTCGGCCACCTTGGATTACGGTTCAAGGTGGGAGGCAAGATTAAGATGGTGCGGTGGGATCACCTAAATCCCAAATTTAAGAAATAATGTTTATTTAAACCAATGGAGTTGATAGCTCATTGGCTAGGGTTACTATTGACCCGACAAGGATAAACATTGAGTTAAGAGACAACCAATTCTAATTAAAGAAAGGTTGGTACATTGAGATAAGAGTGGATATGAGAATAAGGGAAAACTGGACTTAAGGAGTTAAAATCTAACTCACTTACTTAAGGAACATTTTTAAGTCGTTCATTGTGTTTGAACTATGATTTGTTCATATGTGGTGTGGTGTTTATTGTACTTCTTATTTATGTTGTATTAATAATCAACCGCATGCTATCAGTCGTCGAAGCCCCGTTAGCTTGGGGGCTATAAGAGAATTGTACCAGCGAAGGTGCTGAGCCCCTAGGGGCATCCATAGTATTTTACAGGTAAGAAGCAGCAGATGACCGTCCTGAAAGTAGGATCGGGTAGAAGTACTTCGGGTTGTTTTCCTTTTGTTACACGAGTTGTGCATGTACACTCGTTTAGTAAATGGTATGAGATGTTAGTAAGATGTATTAGGATATGAAATACTCTATATTGAGAATATGTAATTGGTTAAGATTTAGTAAACTAATGTTTGGTATATTCAGGTCCATCGGACCATAGCTAGATCTTGGAGTATTTAGTATGCCTAGTTAGTCACGTGGGTGACTAACAGCGGTAACACCAATTGTTGTACGAATTCCGCTGCAACGTTGATATATGTAAATGGAGGTTTATGAGATAAGTATGGCTTTATGAGTTGGGGTGTTACAAAAAGCTATGTCCAACCCAACTCTGACTCATTCACAGCTTGGTCTAGAACCTCAAGTGTTACTCCCTCTCATACTAGGACTCCTCACTACATAGAGTTCACAATAGATTCTGAGGAGTCAGATCTTTCTACCACAACCGAATTACCCTTGTTCGAGTCCACCACAACTAAAAAGTCTTGGATTAAAGCTTACTTTTCGGAGGATGAACCTTGTGGCCTAGATGTCCTTAAATGGGATCACCAAACATGCCACTCTATCTAGATTTTCTAGATCATGCTTGTAGTTTGTACTCTTTGGAATGTTATGGCCTTTACAATATCTTAAGTCATGTAGTTGCTCCCTATTCTTGTTGTATGGCAAAGGGGGAAAGAAAAGATATGTACTTGTGTTAGTATGACTCTTTTCCTTGTGTTATGTAATATCTTAGTGAATAACTTTCTACCTATGGTTCTAGTATAAATAAAAGCCGTTATCTTTTGTTTCAACCCTTAACAAACTTAGGGGGAATCCTTCTTAGGGGGAATCTCTCAAATTTTTAAATTTCCAAGTACATATAATTTTATATAGGTAGCCATCATCAAAAAGGGGGAAATTGTTAAGTCAAGATCCTTTAGTTTTGATGATAGCTAACCTTGTGTTGTGTATTTAACATGTTTGTCAAGCTTTATGATTCAGATAGACAGGCAAAAGAGTGGCTTAGCACGTAAGGTTGCAAGGTACTCGGTTCACAACATGTGCCCAACCAGTCGGGCACCTGTCTAGGAGAGCTCACGCTAGAACTTATAGCATACACAAGAAGTCAGGCACCACACGAAGATATCTTTTATACTTCAGGAGTGAATCAAAGACAAAGATTGCAAGAAGATCAACGTATCTATGTAGACTCACATATTCACACTATCAACTAGCACACGACAAGAATACAACTCATTAATATGCAAATGGACAAGATAAGTAAAGGGCTACTTATCAGAACAATTACATAGCCGTAATGAAGACTAAAGGAGCATTTATGAGCATTTAATGAGGCAGACAGGATCAGACAAGTGGGGCACACAAGTGGTGCTCGACAACTTCAGATCAAGTTGAAGCCTCTCTACAATACTAGTGTGGTAGTTATGTGATAGGACGAAAATAGAATAAACTCCTTGAATTTACAAGCTTATAGGACGGTAGTTACATCCTAACTAACCGTATATATACTTGCATTTATTTCGTATGAAAGCAAGCCTGTACAAGAGAGAAGAATATAGAGATAATCAGGACAAGTGTGAGTTAGACTTAAATGTGTGTAAGGGCTAGAGAGTTGGTGAGCTGGTTAGGATTGGAGTTGTGTGACAACACCTTTGTAAGTTGGTTGACTGATCATTCGGGGAACGGTTGAGGAACCGTAGGCCAGATGTCAGGAGAGGGTAGAGGACTTTGGGATAAAGTCCTAAACTGTCCCGGAGTCCGTGTGTGAGGGCGAGGGAGATTGAGTGAAATTTTGTGTGTAAATTCTCAATCGAAATGGAGTTTCCAGTTTAAGTTTATTCTGTGTCTTTCCTTAACCAACCAAGTTTAATTGAGTCCACGATACGTCCACGACCGATCGGGGACGCATCAGGAGCGCTAGCTAGTTTCACCGTCCCTAGATGTAATCTCACCCACTCTGTTCTTAAGTCAGGGGTCCTAGATATGTAAGGCGAGATGCTTACCTTTGATCGATGCATTATTGGTAAATTTTGTTTCACATAACCAGACCTCTGCCCCAATCTTACACATTCATCTTGAGTATTGCTGGAGCTAGCGGATTCTGTAGGTTCAAATTCTGTAAGATTGGCTAGAACTTGTTCATTATTGAATTTGAAGGAAAGAATGCCATGGAAGCGGTCCTAGCTAAAGGCCCGTGGACTATCAATTGTATTTTGTTTGTTGTTCAAGCCCTTGAACAAGGAAAGACAACTGAGAACCACATATTGCAGATGGGTTCCATGCTGAATCCGAGTTTTCGACATCCTAAAGGCCTTATGCTACATGATACTTACTGAAAAGGTGGTGGAAAAGGTGGGACATTTCACATGACTCATGAAGTACACCACTGCTCTTGGCTAGAGTCGCATGCGCCTGAAAATCTTACTTGATATTCATAAGCCAGTTTGGCGTTCTCCACCCTTATCTATTGGTAGTATGAATCTGATTCACTATGACCTATGATGGCATGCCCCTTATCTGTGCTAAATGCGGTATGTTCTTCCACTCAACCGAAGTTTGCCCACTGAACATGCCTTTCGAGCCTAGTATCCCGTTTGGAATGTGGCTTAGCACCGAAGAATTTTTAGCCCGATGCCTCCCTAGGGAGCTCTTCTCTGACCTTGCTTCTAGGCCATCCCTGATATGTATTATTACTAATTTACTTGGCCAACACGCTTCTAATCCTTTTCAGGTCCAATTCACTACTCCATCTAACAATGCACCCTCCATCATTTTAGGAGGTGAGCCAATCCGTAAAGATAGACCTTTTTAAGAGGTTCCTTCCAAAGCCTAGGAAATGGCGCTTCAGTAACCTCTTAGAGCAGGCTTCACATGAAGAAACCTGAGACCTGACCTTGGGGAGGCGAGCAAAAAGGGAAATAAGACTAAAACCAATCCAAGACTTATTTCCATGGAGGATTAGGTTGAGAAAATGGGAGAATGCGACTACTCTAGACCTGCAAATCAAACCAATTCCGTGGCACCAGCTTCACCCAGGCCACAAGAAAGAATAATCACCTGCTTGCTTCTGACCATGTGATTGAGCTCACTCTCCCCTCAAAACCGCTTGGTGCATATTCAAGTTACATTTGTTTGACTCTTAGATCTTTCTTGTTAGTTTCAGTTCTATTTGTGTTGCTTATTAAGACTAGTTATGCTTCATGATTACCAGTTAGAGACACTATTTGAACTTCGTTTATGTTGATTGGTGTTTCAGTGGGATTATCTTAATTTAACTCTCATTGGTTGTTCACACCCATAACTTTCACAACTTTCTATTAGTCGACTTTTTAAAAGAAATGAGTTAAAAGTTTTTATTATTGTAGTGATAAGTAGGATTATAGAGGTTCTTAATAAATATCATATATTATTTTGATAACATGGCGTATAGAATAGAGAACCGTATAAATAATAAACATATTTGCATAAGAACCGTTAGAGCACCATATAAATAATAAACATATTACAATCCAGAATGTAGTGCTGATTTTTGAAATGAAGCTGCTAGTTCAATTCACTGATTCACCATCCACAAGGTAAGAACTTAGAACAGATTGTGAGTGGTAAGGCTATGATCCACAGGAGAACAGATCACTCATTTTCCATTGGGGACGGGGTCTCGACTAAGGAACCTAGAACGTATTAAGAAGCGTGATTTCGAAGCTGGCGAATACGCCACATTCTAATATGGAGAAGGGTAACACATGTCAATAATATATTGGAGAGAAAAAAAGAAGAAGAAAAAGAGAGTATAATACAGAATAGTCACGCTGGGAGAGGGGAAAGGTTTGTGTGTAGGAAAGAGAAATTTTTATTTTTTTTCAAAATGTCATAACTTACAAAATATAAGTGCAAAAATAAAATAAATTATGTCATTGTTCATCATTTTTCATACTCTTTAAAACAAGATGTGTCATGGATATGTTTTGATAAACTTAAAAAAATTTATTTTTTGTATGTACATATTTTTTAAAATTAATTGTGAATCTTAAGTTTAAGAAAAGTGAATCAAAGATTGTTAAAAAGTGAATCAAAGGTTATGAAAAAGTGAATCACGGAGTTGCTTAAAAGTGAATAAGAGGTTTAAAAAAAGTGAATCTCATAAACAGAGATTGTTTAACTAAAGTGATTCTGATTCATTGACTAGTGTGAATCAGAGGTTTTAAAGAAGTGAATCAACGGTTGTTAAAAAGTGAATCACAAGATGTTACAAAGTGAATCAGAGTAATAAGAGTGAATCTCATAACGATCGATTGTTTAACTAAAGTGATTAAGAGGTTTGAAAAATGTGAATCAGAGGTTTTTATAAAGTGAATCATGCGTTTAAGAAAAGTGAATTAGAGGTTTAAGAAAAGTGATTCCCGTAATAGAGATTGTTTTAACTAAAGTGGATAAGAAGTTTAAGAAAACTGAACCAGAAGTTTAAGAAAGTGAATCAAATGTTTTTTAAAGGTGAATCAAAGGTTTAAAAAAAGTGAATATTTTGTTTAATACTACTAAAAGTTAATCCTACCACAAACTTATGCGGGAACCGTATGAAATTTTTATTTATTGAAAGTGAATCATTCGTTTAAAAAAAGGGAATCTTATGTTTAAGAAAAGCGAACATTAATCCATTATGTTTTTTAAAAGTGAACCTTAATCTTACACTACAAACCCTAAAAATGCATTCGACGTTTTTAGCATTCCTTGGGCGGTTTTTAGAGTGTTTGAGGTAAGATTCATTTTGCCAATGAATATGATTCATTTTATTATTGAGTAAATTACTCAGATCCCCCTTGAGGATTTGGGATATTACAGTTAGCCCCCTTGTGTTTATCATAATTATTGGTAACCATCTCAAGGTTAAGGTATCTTTGACTACGAGCCCCCGAACTATAACTCTGTGATCAAAAAGTTAACTATGTGTTGACCTATCAGCTTAATCACATTAATAATGTCAAGTTGGACAACAAAACTGTTTAATCAACATCATCTAACTCTCTCTCATCCCACTTTAGATGCATTTTCAAGGAAGGGTTGATATTTTTAAGAAAATAACAATGCAGATTAAGTAGTGTTTTTTGTCCAGCATGACCTTATTAATATGATTAAGCTGATAGGTTAACACGTAGTTAACTTCCTGATAACAAAGTTATAGTTCAGGGGCTCGTAGTCAAAGATAACTTAACCTCGAGGTGGTTACCAGTAATTATGATAAACACAAGAGGGTTAACTATAATATCCTAAATCCTCAAGGGGGTTCTGAGTAATTTAAAATTCACTTTACTAATGTGTAAGATTCACTTTAAAAATATCTAATATATACTCATTCTAAAAATATAAAATTTTAATTTTACCAAAATATATTCATGACACATCTTGTTTTAAAGAGCACAAAAAATGATGAACAATGATATAATTTTTTTTATTTTTACACTTATATTTTGTGAGTTATAACATTTTGAATAAAAAAATTATCTCTCCAACACTCTCCTGCACACACATCTACACACCTTTTCTTTTTTTTCATTCTTTTTTTTGCACACACATCTGTGACATGTGGACAACTCCATATTATACCTGCACATTCACCAGGGTCTCCGTTCCATTAAAAAACACCAGTGAGAAAGTTCCTTGTACCTAATTTCCGCAAGGGATGAGAGGTCTTAAGAACCTACTCTCATATTTCCCCGACTTTGAGAGACTGCCATAGAATCAGGTTGATCTCCAGATCCGTAGGCTACATTATGGCCCAGTTCGTGAACCAGCTGATAGTTGATAGTTGATAGCTGATGACTGATTAGATAAGCTGAAAGCTGATATAATTAGTTTAAAATGACATTAACTTATTCTAAATAATCTGATAATGTGTTTGTCGTTGCTAAGCTTATTTCAACAGCTTAATGTATATTTAAATTCATAAAAAAAATTAAATGTAATATGTTCATTTACATATACATTAACATATTAGAAGTACTATAGTATAATTTACAAATATTTAATTAAAATACTATTTACCAATATTTATTTATCATAATTACAAACAGAATATATATATTGATATTAACATAAATAATAAATAATGTGTAACATAAAATTTCTATAATACAAATTTTACTAATTATTTAATAAAAATAATTTTTACTAATATTTATATATCATAATTGCATATACAACATATATATCCATATTCATATAACTAATAAATAATGTGTAACATATAAAATTTCTATAATACATATAACTAACTATTTAATTAAAACAATATTTACTAATATTTAAATATCATAATTTCATATATAAATGCATATTCATAAAACTATTATTAAATGTGTAACATAATTTTTTATAGTCTGTATTACTAATTATTTAATTAAAATAATATTTACATATCATAATTACTATTTGACAAACATTTATTTAGTTTACAATTAATACATATTTAGATTATAATACATATATATATATATATATATATATATATATATATATTCATAGTTATATAAACAATAAATAATGTGTAACACAAAATAAATGATAACAGTGGAAGAAGCAATGCAAGATTTATGCATGATCTAATATTAGCACAATAGGTTCACATGTTTATGCATGCAGGCTGAACAAACGTGTAACATCCATGGGTCTGCAACGGTTAAAATGGATATCCGTTAACCGAAGTTTAAAATAAAGTACGATGTTCGGTTATTTCGGTTACAACCGAATTAACGGAATTTAATACTAATATCCGTTTTAACCGATAACCGTTTTTTATGTTACACTAATAACCGTTAACCGCCCCGATAACCGAAGTTCCTGAAATAATCGAACTTTTAAAATAACCGAAATAACCGAACTTCCTAAAATAACCAAAAAATCTAAATTTTTTGAATTAACCGAAATGATCAAAACCTAAACCTTATTGAGTGAGTAGTAAAATATCAAATAAAATTATTGGGCTAAGAAAAATTAAAATTTATAAAAATATATTTATAAAAGCGGTTATTACGGATAACCGAAGTTTAAATTTTAATATCCGTTAACCGAATTGTACTTTATTACGGATAACCGTTTTAACCAAAATAACCAAACTTTTATAAAACGGTTAAAAAATACGGTGATCAAATAAAAAAACAGTTATTTCGGTTTACTGCCCCTTTTACTCACTCCTAATCTGCACTGGTACCGACGTGCAATTGCTGCAGTGAAATATATATTTGGTATTACCCACACAAATCTATCACGAAATTAATAATGTTGCCATCCGTTGAAGTAGTTGCAGTACTGCTATTGTTAGAGAACGGACTTAGGCAACAAATCGCTTAAGTCATTTAGAAAAGGCCTTACGGGTTGCCTTTTTTTGGTCACGAACTGGGCCTATATATCCTTGGCGGATGACAGGGGGCTTTCCCCTATCTCACATAGCCAATTTCCCATGGATAATTGACACTTTCAACCACACCGATAAGATTGCATTATTTATTTGGTTTAACACGGCGAAGAAGGTTAGCTCCTTTTATAGTGATAATGACGGTGGAAAAGCAGAAAGAGGCATAAGAAAAGATGTTTGTGCAAGGTAATTTTAACTTTAGTTGTAGCAGGTGGTAATGTTGGATTTTGTTGTGATGTGTTCTCATCGTTTTGTGGTTCTGGCTTATGCCACAAAACAAAATATAACTACAAGTTTAAGCAAAAACAAGCTTCTTAAATTGGTTACTCGCCACAAAATGTATGACCAAGATATTTGAACTTCATATGCCACCTCTGAAGGCCAACATCCCACATTATAAACTCTTGACTCCATCTCCTGGGTCGCATTATTCAAATAGTGAATAAGGTATCCTCACGTTGTTGCCCCTTCATTTCCTTGGACTAGTAGAGGCAAGCTAAGAACTTATCTGTATATGTTGACAACCACATTACGAATTGACGATGTAATAGCACTTGAACTTGGCATCAAAGCTTCAGAAACTGTAGCAGGTAGCCAGAGGTGATGCAGCCGCTACATTTTCCAGCAGCTTGGCCAACTTCTTTTCCACGGATATTGTTTCTGTTTTCAGGCTGTTCCCCCAAGCTGCAATCTCCGGTATTCATAGCCTCACAGAGAGTCCCACAGCACAGCAAAGAAATGAAGCTTCATCGGGCACAACTTAACTGAGCTATCATGGAATAATAAAGAGTATTTCCACCAACTTAAATGACCAATGTCAAACAGCTTAATTGCGTCCTGGTCAGTAACTACCACCACTACCAGGGTAACCCAACTAGAAGCCTTCACTTTTGTAATATATCAACAAACAGCTAACACGCAAAGACCCTCATTTACTAACTATACAACTTACCATTCCTTAATCCTAAAAAACAAGCCGCGGCTATCACCTTTTTAGTTCCTAAGCCAGCAAAAAACAACACCAACACTGAAGATAAACGAAGCTTCGAACAGGTAGCCACTACAAGTAGGGGAGCCAAGCAAGCAAATAAAACTTGGCCATCTTTCACTATAGACTGACCACTACCAAAATCGTGTCAACGTCTCTCTTGTAGACGTACAAGAAACAGGGTACACCAAGGATAGCCGACAATTTTGAAATCAAATGAACCAACTACAAATGTCAAAGGCAAAAGATAAAATATCAAGGCAAGGAAGACCTAGCATTTGCAAACTGTCACACAAGAAAAATTGAGATCTGTATGAGGCAACTTCCAACACACCAACCCAAAGGTTATTTGGGATAAAGTTTAAGGCAACTTCCAACAAAACAACCCAAAGGTTATGTGGGATAAAGTTTGACCAAGGTAAAACACATTAGTACCAGTCACATCTACACATTTATGTACACCCCATGATGAAACAATAAGTGAATTCTCAGATATATATATACATACTACCCCCAAAACAAGTCCCATTCCTCTGGAGGTTCTAGTAAGCAAATTCTCAGTTGCAGGTCCTAGAGGGGGGAGGCAACTTAAAACAAAATATACAGGACATCTAGAAGTACTGGATGGAAACATTAGTTGGTATATGATTCTGGCCGGTTATAGTACTTCAGCAATCGCAACTACAACAATAACTCGGATCGAATCATGATACAAATAAACTTTAATCTATGACAGCTAAAGAATTAGGTAAATAATAAAAATAACACAGCACATAGACTTGGAAAGGTAGAAAATCCAGAAGACAGGAGATGAAGAGAAGAATACATTGAGACATAGCAAAATAAATTATACATATTGGACTGGGTCTATAGAGATACATAATTAAAGCAAGCTCTATATCAATAAAGAAAACAAATAAACCAGGCACCAAAAGATACTTATGTATCATATAACACAGAGAGAGAGAGAACGCGTATCTGCCTACATAAATATGATCCACTAAGAAAAAACAACAGGTGCTCATAGCTGAATCAAGCAACAACAATGTCTACAACCGTAAGGGCGTAACAAAATTCTCAATCTAGGAAGGAAGTACATATAAATAAGGTGGTTGCAGACTAAAAACCGCCAAATAACTGCCAATGGCAGAGCAACTAAGGGTAGCAGCAAAGCAAATACAGCATTCCATTCAAGCAAACCACACATTTCAGTCTGCAATCACGAAATCACCACAACCATTCATAGCAATTGCGCCCAAGCTTCTATATACCTGAATCAAACACCATTCACAATTAAATTCATAATACAACGAGAAACAGCAAATATTATAAAACAGCAGGAGCAATAAAATAATTCAAATTTAGCACATAACAACTAACACACAATGGATTGACAGATTCAATCTAAGGAAAATCACCTATTATACTGGAGACGGTAAAGGCCGCAAATGAAAACGAGCACATACAAGCACCTATTAAGCACAAGCAAACACGTTCAGGCCAAGTTACAGGTAAGAAAAAAATCACTACTAAGAAGTAAGAATATTGAAGTCAAAGAGAGGAAAGCCACAGCTACTTAATCAAATGATACAAGGAGTGCAGTAAGACCTTTAATCAGTGGAAAGACATTGTAGAAAAAAAGGGAAACAATGACCAAAAGGAACCAAACTCAATCTCGCCTCACATTATAGACCAGGCAAAGATAATTACACTAATGAATTTCAGACAGTTGCATACCTCATAACATTGGTACTAAATTATAAACAGAGTTAGATCCGTCAAAGACGGGTATCCGTCTGGGAAAACCTAAAACATGGGGATAGAAACCAAAGAAAGTGGGATATTTAATGATTAAGGTTCGACAGAGTCCAGATGTTTGCCTCATAGGAGTCATTCTCATGTATCTTAACATTTCTAAGTATCAAGTTTTATGTTTGATCAAAGACAATCACTGATGTGCTACGTACTCGGCAATATTAATGTTTATTTAGCTATATTCAGCTCTTCAGAAATTTAGGTCGGAATCTATAAATGAAATTTACCAGAACTATAAGCCAGCAGTATTCAGCAAAATTCCTATTTTTTTCTAGTCCTTGGCTTAGATGAAGTTACCGGCAAATATAGTGTTCATCTTGGTCCTCAAGCCAAGTCACATCAAACATTTACTCAGAGTATTCTTCAATTAGTTGGAGCCTTCAATTAAAAAACTAAGAACTACAGTAAGACAGGATGAGACTCTGCATTCATATCGAGTAAATAGCAGCGATAATTGGATAGCAAAGTGATCAATACCCTTAATAATAAGGTGGCATTCGCTGATATCCCCCAGGAGGACCCTGTGGTGGCGGCTGCTGTGAGGAATACCCAGAAGAACCCATACCATATGGACCATTCTCCGGATAACTTGGTTGCATCCTGTATGAACCGTAGTCACCCGTAGCAGGCCCACCGATCTGTGATCCACCTGCAGGGTATGAAGCAGGACCATACCCGCCAGCTGCATTGACACCTACAGGTCCCTGGCTACCCAATGGGCCATAACCTAACCCACCACCTGCTGAACCCATCCCTTGGTGCCCTAATCCACCAACCCCAGGCCCCTGGTGATGATGTCCAGAGGTGTATCCACCATACATCGGTCCCCCAAACTGTGAATTCACTGATCCAGGCACTGAACCTGGTGGCCCACCAGCCATTCTCTCGCTCCCACCATCACCACCAGCATTTCCCCTCCCCTTCTTCCCATCCACGGCTAACTTACACATAACTGGATGCCCGTCTACGTTTTTATTGGGCTCGGCCAAACATGCCCTAGCCCCTTCGTCGGTTCTGTACACAAAGAAAGCAAAGCCTCTGGGTTTCCCAGCTTGCTTATCAAACCCTAATGGCCCTTCTTCGACCTCCCCATACACCGAGAAGAAGTCCAGCAGCCTCTCCGCGGAAACATCAAACGGTATGTTACCAACATATATCTTCCTGGCGGCCACGTCATCGCCACTCCCGCTACTAGATTTCGAAGACGCGAGCTGAGTAACCGTCATCCTTCCATCGATTTTTTTGCTGGGAGTTCTCAGGGCTAATACAGCGCCGTCGACGTGCTTAAAGGTAACAAATCCGTAACCCTTTGATTTACCGGTCAACTTATCGGAGATGACGATGGCCTCCTCAATATCCCCGAAGGAGGAGAAAATAGATCTAAGCGATTCAGTTGTAGTCTCCCACCCCAGACCGCGCACAAAAAGCTTACGCCTTGCGGGGTCGCGATCTGCGACTTCACGGACTGAGGCGAGGACGTCCGGGTGGCGAACAACGGCGTCCTCAAGTACAGAAAGAAGCTGGTCGCTGCTTAGGGTCTGGACCAGCTTGCGAGCATCTTCTGCGCTGAGGTTCAATGTTGGCTGAGAGTTGGGAAGTTCTGACCCATCAACCGACAGGTCTGTTAAGGAAACGTCGTTGACACCGTTCTCAGCAGTCTTTCGTTTCTTGGAGGGATCCATTACCAGAGATAGAGCTGTCGCGACGATGGAAGAAAAAACCCTAGACTCTGCAACCAATCTCTATGATTGTAGGAATAAATCAATAAAATCGGGAAAGAGAGACAGATGACTTATATATGGCTGTATCGTTTCTACGGGTCATAGGAAACGAGTCGAGGCCCGCTTTCACCTGATAGCTTAGCGGGTACCTTCTTTACTCGGAATTGTTTTGTTGATTGGACTGTATATTAACTTCAAATGGTTATAATTTTTAATATATAAGTTTAAAATGAAAAATAAATATCACTGTTTACCCAAATTCAAGCACTTAAAAACAAAACCAGTCAATCATGGATACGTTGACTTTTTAAAAAAATACATGTATATGATGATACACTAGAATGATTATATGACCTAAAACTAACAAAAAGGTACTCTTAGCTTAGAGCTACAGTAAACTATCGTTCTCACGGAGACGATTTTAGAGGCGATTCCCTAGTCCCTCTTCTTCACATCCTTCTAGGTGTGATTTTATCAGTGGGAAGGGGATTTTCACCCATCCTTCTTCCTCAGCGAGCTTTTTAGTCCATCGCGTACAGTTCGATTCAGGTGTTCAAGCAGCCCTAGTATCTCCGTCATTGAAGGTCGTAAGGAAGCTGATTGCTGGACGCAGTAAGAAGCGGTGAGGACGGCTCTGTTGACTTGATCTGTATCATTAATCACCAGTCATCGTCGTCGGTGAGATCAAAGTCCAAGAATCTGGAATTGTAAGGGAGGCTCGTTTTCTTCCTCGTCTCAGTGGAGATTCCAGTCTGGGGTTGGAGTTCCATTGTAACACCCCTCTCCACAATCACGATATAATCTCTCACATAGCAATAAATAAAACGTCTCGCAGCGGAAAATAAATAACAATTACAAAACTGACTCGGGTGTCACCGGCCATTACTCGCCCATGCGAGCAATGAAGCCAAACTACATCCAACTTCCAACATAAACAAATTGCTAACCGCCGTGATAACGAGAAAACTCCTATACATCATACTAAGTCCATAAACCATAAACATCGACAAGTGAGCATCTACCCAAACCTGAAAATACACAACCTTACCATATTACAATTCACCATCCTCCTTGCTATACAACAACTCCATGTGTGGTAACAAAGTGAAACCCCAATTACCCTGTTCCTGCTCTTCAGCTCCGACAATGATCAACAACCTGTAATGGTGTAGTATCAACGATAGACGCTGAGTATGCCGGGCCTGGACTCTAATGGTCACTTGTCATTTTAACCATCTTGTTATTAGATTGGTTTCATGCTTTACCATTTTACAGTTATAAACAATACTGTAATAAACATGTATAATATACATAACCAACCATCCAAATATCATAAACATTTAACCATCCATCCAATCCAAACAATCATAGATTATTTCAAACAACATTTGTATATCGAACGTATCGAGTATAAACAGTCTATTGTACAATGTACAATCGCCGTAGCGTTCACCATCCTCTGTCAATTTATTTTAGTTTGGCTTTCAAGCCTCATCCATATGTACAATGTACATTCGCCGTAGCGTATAGTTTTCATATTTAATTTACCTTAGCCTTGTAGGCTACATCCAACCATGTTTAATTATTAATATCAGTTGGGCGTCATGTTAGGACAACCCGATAACCTCACCATGGACAGTAGTCCTCCCGTACACACAAAGGTGCTCATTTCGCCAGAGGTCCGGAGGCCCCTGACTCTCGTATGTCTCGTAAGACGTCCATAAAAAGGCCGTAGCCACCTGATCCACGATCCAGTTTGGGCTCGTTGGATATAACCTGGAGCGGAATCCAATTAGAAAACCCCTCAGTGATCACAAATGCGCAACCAAGTAGTTCGTAAACTACCGGGATTCCTCACCTCAACTCATACCATCTCTCTCATAATGTTTAAGATCTGCTCTTAGTCTTATGGAGAATAATTATTAGTTAGCTGCCCAATGGGTCTCACGCATACCTAGAAGTAATCTAGGTTATATTCATGTTCGAGATCCATGCTCTAGAGACCGACAATGTCGTGACTCGTTCCTAAGTGTTTTACTTAGGTTACCATATACTTAATATTAATATCATGGTATTATATCAAGTAACCGTCATGTCATCACATTAACATATATGTATGTTTATATAAGTCGATCTATAGTCGACGTAGTGTTAGTCCCGTAGGACGCTCGTGCATAAATAATTAATGCAGTAACACTTAATCACATACATGTATCCACAAACATAACACACAAGTTATATCAACCAAATCCGAGCCCAAGGAGCAACCTTAGGACAACTCGGATCAAACCCCTTTACATACCGTTCACCCTGATCGTATTACGGTGGAGTATGAATCAGCAAGATCCTATGCTCCGTGTAGTCCACTAGCTCGTCGAGCGTCTTGTCAGAAGTATGATCTAAACGGTAATAAACTATAAGTCAGTCTCCATGACTAACTACATCCGGTATTTCCGAATACAAGTAACCCCGACAGTTCACCCCTGTTTTCTACAGTCGTTTGTTAGGGGTTTCTTTAAAACAGTCGGCTTTGTTACTTAAAACGCGTACGTCATAACATTTCAACTGTTAAGTTTAATTCGTTGTATATTTTTTTAATCTTATCCGCCATCTAGTTTAGGTACATAACCTATAGTTGCATGTATGCATGTATGATTATATTATATTATATTTTTTTACGTATTGTATCATTTATTATATTGTATCATTTTCCCACCATCCATTATAATACAATGTATTATCCATTATCTTAGTAAATAATGTTTGCATTCAAAGACTCATAACATATAGTTTGTAACTATATTTTTTTAAAAAAAATAACCACCACCACTACAAAAAAACGCCATTTAGTGACTCACACTTTTTGTAACACCTAGTTTTGTGTCACTAAAAATATACATTTACTCACACATGCTATATGTCACTAAAAATTTAATGGTTTATACTGACTCTTTTACTATTGTGTCAATATATACCTAATCTATACTGACATAATACAATTACTTATTTACGTTATCCAATCTTATACTAACTCTTATAAAATTAAGTCATTATATATAACTTATCAAATTGTAAAACACCATGATATCTGTCAGTGAAACATGTTAAAACTTCCCGCAAAGAAATTGCGGCAACCAAATTCCAACCAAATTCCAACCAAATGTAATTGGCGGCACCACCCCAGACCTCCCGCGCGACTCTGAATCACTATTCCACATTCCATCTTCATCTAATTACCAGCATTAATCTTCCTCTCTTCTCCACAACAAATTTCACGCGTCATCTTCTCCCAAAGTTCAGCCTTGGTCCTCTGTTCCTCTCGACATTGTACTCAACCGTCATCTTGGCGTTTAACTCACACCGTGAGATTCTACAAGTCTGTTCTTGGTGAGCAGGTTTTAAACAAAAAACCAGATTCAACGCGTCGGTAATCGGTATGTAACTTCAGGCTTCTAACTTTTCCCCCAAATTTAGGATTAGGGATTATGCTATTTGCTTGTATTTTAAGATAAGAGTCTGTTCCCAATCAAATTTATGACATATCGGTTCAATAATCACCCCAATAGTCAGTCCGTCAATAGTCTCTCATAAACCAGGCCTATTGGTTGCTACATAAGCGAAAGAAACTACACGACTGGAATTTATAACTTCAAAAAGCTTCAAAACTGATCTATAATTTCAATGTACCGTAAGTGGGAATATTGAATTTTGAAGAGAAAGGATCTGAGACTCTACGTGATTACTTGAAATACCCCGAACTTAAATATAAGGATTAAAATTAATCTAATACGTATTTAAGGGCCTAATGGTACCTAACTAATACTGGTAAGGAAAAATAAATCCAAAAGAATAAATAAACTCTTAAAAACGGAAAACGCTAGATAAGCGTTAAATAACCATAGGAGGTATGAGACCTCGGTTAGAGTATTATATCGATTCTGAAAGTTTAATAAGACCTAAATAATATACGGGAACAACTCCCGAAGAAAACGGATCCAAATAATATATTAAAACGCTAATAGAACTTTAACGCATGTTTTTCGAGAAAACCCGAAAACGTGACTTTAAGTGGTCAAACGGACCCGTAAAAATTATGAATCATCAAATAATAATTATTAAGCATTTATGGAAGCTTTATAACCAATAAAAAAATTAATTAAACGAGAAAATCCCGGAAAACGGGTTCCGGTTAGTAAAAACTGTAACAACCGGGAAGTTGTGGGGTGAGAATGCAAATAAACAAACTTAGTGTGTCCACTTTATAAATAAAAATTAAAAATCTGTGTGTGTGTGTGTGCATATGGGGGCCGGCCAGCTTCCCTCTTACTCACTCCCTTTATTATTTTGTAACTCACAAGAAGACAAAGGAAATAAAGAAAGAAAAGGAGATTTCTCTCCTCACCCCTCTTCCCCTCACGTTTTTTTTCCTCCTCTCTATTCTCTCTATTTCTCCTTCTTCTACCTTGCGACATCCATGGAGAAAGGATAAGACTCACTCAACTCTCACCTTCTCTCCTCTTGTTAACCCATTAATCTTGCTCCAAAATTGCAAAATTAGTACGTTGTAATCCCCTCGCAAAGGAGAACACATTCCTCCTTTCAAAAATCGAAAACGACCACTTTCATTCCGGTGGGTATTCTCCATTTGAAGATTCAAGTCCACCATTAGAAGCACCTTCACCTCCTTATCATCTTGAGGTAAAAAGAAATTCGAAAATCCATCATTTCTAGCCCTTGTTTGCATTATAAGAAATTTCAGTTTTTGAACTCTTGGTTCCTCCTTGTTCCAGCCGATTTTGGCTCTCTTTTTGGGCTAGGAATATTGTTCTCTTGCTAGTCAAGAACCTCATCCATCCATTGAAAGGTAATACCCTTATCTAAACCCTAAAACATTTAAATTCTAGGGTTAGTGCAAAAAATGAATGTTAAATGGTATTGTGTATTGTTATGGGTTGTAGCACTTGGTGTGTGTGAACCTCATTGGGACCGAGAACAAAGGAGAAGAAAGGAAGAGAAGGAAAGGAAAGGAAAGAAAACTAGAAACACAAGGTAACCACCTTTACCTTGAGCTTGTTCCATATGTAGTAGTGTAACAGTTTTGGAGTAGTAAAATGAGTAACGAATTGAGGGATGAGTAGTAAGCATATTGTAGTATGATGAGTAATGAGATTGTAACAGTTTTGAAGTTTTAAATGAGTTTTAAAAGCTTGGGAAAACATTGGGTATTGATTGAGTATGTGCAGGAATTTTATTGTGTTGTAGTGATGTTGAGGTGTGGATATGATGCATTGTATAAACAGGTTGTGAGGATGGGAAATTGTGAGCTGAAATGGTGTGTGAGCAAGTAAGGATTATAGGGGAGACTATGTCGAATTTTATCTAGGAATTTGAGGACTTAGATACATTTGGAACAGATTTTGGAAAGTTAAAATGAGTGGTTTAGTAGCTTGTAACGGATTTGGATATGAGGTTGTAAATGGGATGGAATTAGGTTGTGAGTAATGTTTTGGATGCTAGGAGTAGCATTAGTTGAGGAAGTAATGGAGGTTAGAAGTTGAGTGATAAATCTGTAGCATGGTAATGGAAACCAAAATCTGTAACAAAGAGGTATTAAATTGCATTGTAGAACTAAGAAGAAATAGTGTGCAAGATTTGGTAAAATGAATGTTGGACTTGGGTATAGATGGTACAATGCTTGGAAAGGAATTGGCATGGTAAGAGGAGGTATTTGGGATGCTAGGAGTGGCATTGGTAGAGGAAGTATTGGATGGTAGAAGTTGGTTTAAAAATCTGTAGCAAGAGAGCAACAAAAACTGTTGCATGTGTTGAAGAAGAAGTGAGAAAAATTGTGTAAGTTGATTTAGAAGTGAAAAATGAATTGGATGGATGAACTAAGGTGAATTAGAGGATTTAATTAGTGTTTAAACATGTAGTAAACATGTGGAAATGAGTAGGAAAAGATTGGGTGAGAATAGAGCTGAATTTGGAATCCAAGTAGATAATTAAAAGGGGTTCTACAGCCGACCTACCCAGGCGACCTACCCTAGACTGGGTCGGTCGGGCCGAATTCTGTAACCGGGTACTCTCTGCAGCCGACCTACCCAGGCGACCTACCCAGAGTGGGTCGGTCGGCCTTTATAAAAAAAAATTAAATTTTAATTAGATAAATATATGTAAATACATATATGTAAATATATATATATACACATACATATATATATACATATATATATAACACTATATATATACATACTATATATGTGAATGAGTAAGGCGTTAGTGCTAAAGTAAAGAAGGTAAGAAAGTTGTGAATATAAAGAACATTAAGTTATACCGAAATAACGGGATAACGGGGTAAGTACGGGAGTAGTAACTATGCATGTATTGTAATGCTTAGTATTAATTGAATCATTTGACATGTAGTCATTGGTTCGAGAATAAGGATCGAGGAACAAGAGTGAACCAAAGGGACAAGGGAACACCCGGTAAAGTAAATTCCGGTAAAAAGGTATGATTTCTTCATGCCCTGTATCCTAATCTGGTTACCCCGATTTGTGTGCCTATTTGATCACCTAATAAGATAAATGCACGAATCGGACTATATTGCACCTACTTGTGCTTGTTTACATTGTTCTCGATATTTGTCTTGAACAATAGTTTGTATAATTCATGAAATATATGAGTGATGATGATGTGTAATTGTACCTTGTAGTGTACTTGTATATTGTGTTGTATTTGTATGGATGTGTAATAATGTAATGTATTGTGTAAGTGGTTGGATGTTGACTTGTACTAATTCCTAACTACCTAACTCCTAACTTAAGTGAGTAAATTGGAATGAGTACAAGTCCGATATAGCTTCGGCCACGCGTGAGGATGCGGAGTCACAAGAGGTTGGCTGCAATTCCTGACTCTTAAACTGGTCCGCGGCCCAAATCCCTTAAATGGGTAGCATCCCGGATTGGTGAGTCAAGTAAATCCCGGAGGTGGGACGGTGTAGTCCCCAGGGCCGGAGGTCCCGACAACTTAACTTGAGTAAGAGTAAGAGTAAGTAAGTATGGATCCGTAAGTATGTATGAGTATGTATGCGTATGTATGAAGTAACGACTAAAAGAGTAATCTCCACCCGATTAACCCGGGTGGACCAATGAAGCTAACAAGAATTGTATATTGTGTATGTAATGTGTATGTGTAATTCGGAAGAAGGTAAGTATGTAGGGAATGGTTTATGTTGTACTTCTTGCATGTAATGAAGTGTATGTATGTGTGTATGTCTTGCGTAATGGATTGCAATATTATGTATAAGAGCATGTATGCATGTATGTTTGAATGAAATCAACCGCATGTATTCGACCAAGTGGTCGGCGTACCCTCACTAGTACGCGGGGTATGCGGTTATCATGCTCGGCGAAAGCTGACCCCTTCGGGGGACATTTTTTAGTGTGCAGGTACCCGAAGCGAATATGGTCAAGGAAGAGACCGGAGGCACACCCTTGTACTTAAAAGGTAAGTAGTTGTGAGGAAACGGGTAGATGTAGACTCTTAGAGAGTACGTATGAACTTTGAAGAGATAGTATATTTGTATAAGGATCTTAGTAAACTCGGTATGGATTATATTGTATGGTATTTGAAGTATTGTATCGAATGGAAGAATGTAGCGTATTGGTGTATGGAATATATATGGTAGATATGTAATACTCGGGATTCCGGTCCATCAGACCGATGCTGTAAGTAGAAGTAGTAGCCTTGTTAGTCACGTGGGTGACTAACGGCATTGTATCACCCACTGTATGTAAGTATGTATCCGCTGCGTGTATCTGATGTGTAAGGAGATTGGACGGTAAGCACAGCATTAATAGTAGGGGTGTTACAAAAAGTGGTATCAGAGCGAAGTATCGCTCTGATGACTGGAAATACCGAGTTTAGGAATACCGAGTTAGGAATTAGAAGCTTAGGGCTAAGGGCTGAGTGTTAGCATTAGAGATATGCTAGTTAGGAACTCCCGGTGAGTACCGGATACCTACAATACCAGACCCGCCCTCCGCAAACCCCATTGTATAACTTGGGAAAGTACGCCAGAGAGAAGGAAAGACCTCTCATACTCGGGGAAACCCGATCTGGCAGTAGTGAGATAATCCTATAAGAGGAAGAACTCGACGCACAGTAGATTCCAAGAATTTGAAAGATCCGGAAATGGAACCCGGTTGAACAACAATACCCGCACGTAATAGCGGTAGAATGAGCACTCGAACCACGAGGAGGCTATAACTTACAACAACATGGGGCGACATGCTTAGCAGTCGCAGAACCTAGCTAGTCAACCAACAGCAGGACAGAAGCACTAACCGTGCAATGGAATGAAAAAGGGAGCAGTAACGGAACCCGAGACACAAGTCTACGGGATAGTAATACTTGAATAATACCACCAACGGTATGCTAGCCGACTAAGGACATAGTCGGAAGCGGTTAACCCCAAACTATAATGCCATTAAGGCTGCAGTACCTGGGCAATAAGCTCAGGCAACTACAAGAACCACCGTGAGATACAAACCAATAGGACTACAAGCGTAGTACCTAAACGAGGAAGGCTCAGTAACCACCACAAATGTGTGGGGACGAGCCACAAGGAACGACACTAAACCAAATAGAACGGGAACCTCCAAGGAGTGGAGGAGTACCCAGATCTGCGACAGCCATGTCTAGACCACCAAGAAGCTACCTAAAGGAGCGAGTATATCAATTATAGATCAATAAGTTCGAGGGAAGCGCCAACAAGACTAACAAACACAAATGGAAACCCTACCAAGATTGGTATAGGATTACTCAAAAACCACCAGTACCACGCACTTGCCACGGCAAGTGCAGTAAGAACATGAACACGTAAAGGAACACTAACACGTCACAAGTACATAGTGATGTACGGTGACCGTAACGAAACAACCACAGGATCGCACATCCTAACAACCAGACGTATGGAACCTTGGGAAGGCCTAACGGCCCGACCACTGTAATTAGAACATACCAGTCAGCGAGAAGCTAGACTTGGACAAGACCTCAAACATGGCTATGCCATGAGAGATTTCTTTTAACACCGAACCATTGTTTTAAAACTCAAAATTTTCCTTTTCAAAACCACAACCCTCTCTTTAAAACCTTGGATTTTAAAACCAGACCAACAGCATTACGGTGAGTATCAAAGAATGATACAAGAGGAGTTGGCAACAGAATACTTCACCTAGGCGTGTGACGAACACTACGAGTATACCCGTTATGGGATGTGGGACAACCGCACTCCGAAGGAGCTTGTGGGCCCGACATATAGTTGGGTAAGTGGTAACATATCAACATGGTACCCCACGTATGTATACATGTAGTGTACGACACACGGGAAGTAGTCGACTCCGTTCTACGGACCATCAGTAAGTTCAACCCAGGACAGCTGGACACCTCAGAGAATCAAGCATAAGGGAACCCAGAGAATCCATCTGAAGATAAGGAATGAAGACCGGGAAGTGCAAAAAGCACAGACTAGTAAATATAGACATTGGACATGTCACGAGGACGCCAAACGAATACGTGAAAGCTGGAAGGTATACCCAGCCTAAACACAATAAGGCAGTTGCCTAACGTGAACACCACAATGCTCAGCAAACGGGACAGAACTCCCAAGAGCGATCACCAAATTACCACTAAATATAATCCATCATCGGAGAGGATATATAAACCTAGACTCAAGCACTAGGAGCAAGCGTAAACAGTCTACCCAAGGACGGGAGACGTCGTAACCCAAAAAGGGACAACTCAAGAATGATACCACAAGATGGTACAGTGGACAACATATTATAACCATCAACCGGAAGTAACGACATAATTTAACAACACCCAGGAGCAATCCTTGAGGGTGACTAGATGGACAACCGTCGAACAACAGCGACATGATAAAAGCACGAAAGTTAGAACGAACACTCGGTTGGGACCCGAAGGGATTCCACTTAACAGGAAATGCCCTAAGATATTGAGAGACACCTATTAACATCAGATTACCTAAAGGGTCTCCTATGAACGGAAGCGTGATGTCACGACTTACCATGGAGCCCAATAATACCTCCAACCTATGATGGTATATAAGGAGTGGAAACATGCATAAGCAGCTTGCAAAGAGCATAGCATGCAGCAATATGGCTCTAAAGCCATAAACCTGATGCGTTGTGTAACCTTAAACGGTTGCAAAACCCACACCATTACTAACAAGACTTGCAAGAAATATTGCCTCATACAACAAGAAATCAACAACTGGACCATAAATTCAAACCCAACACTTTGAGTGGCTTGGAGTAATGGCCAACTCAATGTCACTGTCACTAGAGCATCAGCCTAGTATACAGTCGACGGAGTTCTTAATTACCGCCATGCCTTCTGTAGCAAAGGTAGCACAGAGGCATGAGAATCATGGTAATGCCAACATTGGCCTAGTCCACACTTGGACACTACGAGAAACCCAAGGGAAGGTACCCCTCGTTAACCAAAGACCACTAATGTGGTGATGATGTGAACCCTTAGAAAAGGCTTCCATCTACTATAACAATAAAACCACGCAATAGATATTGCCAAGGGATGATGGGATAAGGAAATGAGGTTTCCAAACCATTACGACTTAATGGAGTAAGCATACTCCATATACACCTAAACATGTGGTGGACCATTGCGTAAACACCAACATAGCAAACCTTGTCATTAGACCTATGAGTGGAAACAAGCCTCTCAACAAGAACTTCATCTATCAATGATAGAACGGGACCAGAAAACCCTTGAAGTTTGGGGGGATGTCCCGGCGATGCACATATGAGTAGAACTACGCAGCTAGAGCCTATAACCAATGCTCAGCACTGAAAAACAATAATTATTAAAACAATCAATGTGAGTACGCATTGAACATCACAAATGACTAACGCTCAAGGGAGCTTATAATCCGATGAGTTATCTCATCCTTGGTCAACCAAGATACTGGCAAATTGCATCATAAATGATGATGGAATGTGAGGTAAGCAAACCTACACATGAAACTTAAAATGAAAGAACATCTCCACATTGGGAAGATATTAATATTGTGGTATGCTACGACAACCGTCATACACACGAACATTGGAAACCCTAGGGTATACATACCATAAGGGAATGGTGCCAATGACAATGGCAATGAGTAAAGAGAAACTATCATAGTAACAGAAACAGTAAAAACGATGTTGTATAATGAGTAAGGATACGGTGCGCAACAAGCGACCGGTATGAGGAAGCAGTTATGCAATGACACGGAGTATAAGTATCACATGACACACAGAAATATTCTTTCCTATCACATAAGTGACTTACTGTCAAGCGTTTACGCCTCTGCACTCTGTATGACTGAGTGTTTTGGTATTGCACTTGTGCAGCTAATGATCTAATGGATGGCTAGGGATATGGAGAATGTAAACCGTAGTAAACCCTTCTTTTCACCAACAAACATGGCACAAGCCAATTAAGCAAGCTTAGCAACAAACCGTGCGGCCTAAGGCCAAAGAAGCACGAAGAGTGCAAAACTCACTAACAAATCACAGACGTGAATTCCAATGGAATAAAAGGTGAAAGGAGACTTAAGAAAGTCACTAGGACCGACGCATATCAATGCAAGGTCATACAAGTAAAGGACACTTGTACCGAACCAGAAGAACTGGTATAACTTGGAAACTAGTGACAACAGAGGAAGCACTACAACTGAGTAGTGACTTAACCTCGCCCGACAATAAGTTGGAAAAGCTTAGCGAATGATCGTGGAAGTACAAACAGTGTGTATACTAGATTGCCAGAGAGCTGGTTATAAACCTACAACTCATTGAGTTCAACCACGGTAAAAGAATACCGCATTTGTCTAGTAAACCTTATTTCCATAATAGACGGATAAAAAGGTGATGTATAGCACATTAATGATAACAAGAAGGGTGGATAACCCAAGTTATCAGGGCCGCGCAGCAGAAGCTAGTGGGCCCTAGCTAGGAGATTAATGTACCTAGTGAGCATAATACAATGGCTATTAATGCCTTGAAGCCTAATAGGCTAGAACCGAATTAATGATGAGTTAAATAAACTCATATAGGAACTCTTGGTGCAAAGACTAAACCGTTGGTATGGTTAAGACCCTTTGACCAGAGCATATTCTATAGTATACCGTAGTGAAGCTAAACGCTTCAGTTTGCCCGAACTGATTAAACCAATGTTTAACAATAATATATGGTAGATTACGTGGGCGTAATCCCTTTTAAGGGGGTAGAGCGAAAACCGCTTAATGTAAGTTCTGTGAATAAAACACATAAACCGTAATGTGCATAGCACAAATGAGAATCAAATTGATGATTGATATTATGTTAAATAAACATAAGTATTCATTCATATTGTAATTATGGTAACTAGGCATTAGATATGCAAACACCATAGGATGAATGTACCCATCTTGTAACACCATGTAAGAGTATTGGTAAAGAAGAGTAATGAGTAGTGGATGAAACTCCACAAGTATTGTAGCCTTTGAAGAAGTAGTACGAAATGAATGAGAGTAGTAGATGAATGAAGCTTATGAGTAGTGGAATCGTAAGTAAATTATTTGAAACAATAGAAGTCAACTAAATCTTATAAATGTAGTATTTCTTAGTTAGAATATAAGAGATGATGGTGAGTAATGGATGGAAGTAGTGAAGGTTGATGAAATGAGCATTAGGATTGAACCATGGAGTAAAGCATTTGGGAAGTAGAGTGAGGATGATTGATGGACTGATTCCATCCTTTGGAGATGTATGAATTCGTAATTACGACTAGAAAGAGTAAAAAGATAGAAAATGAAAACAATTAAATTATTTGTTTGATTGAATCTAATGTGGGAAGTCGAACTTGATCCTGATCAGATCAAGGGAAACCGAACACAAATTGGGGTGGAAAGATAGTTCAACACTGATGCTGATCACATCAGGGTCGAATGATTCTTGAAGCTCCCCTCAAGTGGTCACAAGAATCACACATAGGATAGAAGTAATGAACATAAATTGGAATCCGGAGTTGTATGTTTTGGAAGGATTTCTATGTAGCCGTAGGGAAGGATTATCCTTAGACTAGAGACTAAAGTATTTGTTGGAAGCTGGTACGGGAGAAGATAGTAGTATATTATGTTGTATTATTCCAAGGGCGGCGGGACACAGAGGAGTCTCGTGTCTAGATGACCTGAGCGCCTGCGGGATTGGAATGTGTATTGCATCGCTTTGGGAATAGCTTTGCATTGTATGTATGTATAAATTTGGTAATGAGGAACCGGATGGTCGGTAGTAGTGAGGATCGGAGTAGTTATTGTACATTGGTATGGTATGGAAAGGAGAAGCCTTGAGTAACTGATTTGGGATTAGTAAGGAGGAAGAACGTATGGCTTTGGTATTAGACACGTAAGAATGAGTAAGCATTGTAAACCTATAACCTCGAACAACTTTGAGGACAAAGTTCTTAAGGGGGTAGATTGAAATACCCCGAACTTAAATATAAGGATTAAAATTAATCTAATACGTATTTAAGGGCCTAATGGTACCTAACTAATACTGGTAAGGAAAAATAAATCCAAAAGAATAAATAAACTCTTAAAAACGGAAAACGCTAGATAAGCGTTAAATAACCATAGGAGGTATGAGACCTCGGTTAGAGTATTATATGGATTCTGAAAGTTTAATAAGACCTAAATAATATACGGGAACAACTCCCGAAGAAAACGGATCCAAATAATATATTAAAACGCTAATAGAACTTTAACGCATGTTTTTCGAGAAAACCCGAAAACGTGACTTTAAGTGGTCAAACGGACCCGTAAAAATTATGAATCATCAAATAATAATTATTAAGCATTTATGGAAGCTTTATAACCAATAAAAAAATTAATTAAACGAGAAAATCCCGGAAAACGGGTTCCGGTTAGTAAAAACTGTAACAACCGGGAAGTTGTGGGGTGAGAATGCAAATAAACAAACTTAGTGTGTCCACTTTACAAATAAAAATTAAAAATCTGTGTGTGTGTGCATATGGGGGCCGGCCAGCTTCCCTCTTACTCACTCCCTTTATTATTTTGTAACTCACAAGAAGACAAAGGAAATAAAGAAAGAAAAGGAGATTCTCTCTCCTCACTCCCCTCTTCCCCTCACGTTTTTTTTCCTCCTCTCTATTCTCTCTATTTCTCCTTCTTCTACCTTGCGACATCCATGGAGAAAGGAGAAGACTCACTCAACTCTCACCTTCTCTCCTCTTGTTAACCCATTAATCTTGCTCCAAAAATTGCAAAATTAGTACCGTTGTAATCCCCTCGCAAAGGAGAACACATTCCTCCTTTCAAAAATCGAAAACGACCACTTTCATTCCGGTGGGTATTCTCCATTTGAAGATTCAAGTCCACCATTAGAAGCACCTTCACCTCCTTATCATCTTGAGGTAAAAAGAAATTCGAAAATCCATCATTTCTAGCCCTTGTTTGCATTATAAGAAATTTCAGTTTTTGAACTCTTGGTTCCTCCTTGTTCCAGCCGATTTTGGCTCTCTTTTGGGCTAGGAATATTGTTCTCTTGCTAGTCAAGAACCTCATCCATCCATTGAAAGGTAATACCCTTATCTAAACCCTAAAACATTTAAATTCTAGGGTTAGTGCAAAAATGAATGTTAAATGGTATTGTGTATTGTTATGGGTTGTAGCACTTGGTGTGTGTGAACCTCATTGGGACCGAGAACAAAGGAGAAGAAAGGAAGAGAAGGAAAGGAAAGGAAAGAAAACTAGAAACACAAGGTAACCACCTTTACCTTGAGCTTGTTCGTATGTAGTAGTGTAACAGTTTTGGAGTAGTAAAATGAGTAACAAATTGAGGGACGAGTAGTAAGCATATTGTAGTATGATGAGTAATGAGATTGTAACAGTTTTGAAGTTTTAAATGAGTTTTAAAAGCTTGGGAAAACATTGGGTATTGATTGAGTATGTGCAGGAATTTTATTGTGTTGTAGTGATGTTGAGGTGTGGATATGATGCATTGTATAAACAGGTTGTGAGGATGGGAAATTGTGAGCTGAAATGGTGTGTGAGCAAGTAAGGATTATAGGGGAGACTATGTCGAATTTTATCTAGGAATTTGAGGACTTAGATACATTTGGAACAGATTTTGGAAAGTTAAAATGAGTGGTTTAGTAGCTTGTAACGGATTTGGATATGAGGTTGTAAATGGGATGGAATTAGGTTGTGAGTAATGTATTTTGGATGCTAGGAGTAGCATTAGTTGAGGAAGTAATGGAGGTTAGAAGTTGAGTGATAAATCTGTAGCATGGTAATGGAAACCAAAATCTGTAACAAAGAGGTATTAAATTGCATTGTAGAACTAAGAAGAAATAGTGTGCAAGATTTGGTAAAATGAATGTTGGACTTGGGTATAGATGGTACAATTGCTTGGAAAGGAATTGGCATGGTAAGATGAGGTATTTGGGATGCTAGGAGTGGCATTGGTAGAGGAAGTATTGGATGGTAGAAGTTGGTTTAAAAATCTGTAGCAAGAGAGCAACAAAAACTGTTGCATGTGTTGAAGAAGAAGTGAGAAAAATTGTGTAAGTTGATTTAGAAGTGAAAAATGAATTGGATGGATGAACTAAGGTGAATTAGAGGATTTAATTAGTGTTTAAACATGTAGTAAACATGTGGAAATGAGTAGGAAAAGATTGGGTGAGAATAGAGCTGAATTTGGAATCCAAGTAGATAATTAAAAGGGGTTCTGCAGCTGACCTACCGAGGCGACCTACCCTAGACTGGGTCGGTCGGGCCGAATTCTGTAACCCGGGTACTCTCTGCAGCCGACCTACCCAGGCGACCTACCCAGAGTGGGTCGGTCGGCCTTTATAAAAAAAAATTAATTTTAATTAGATAAATATATGTAAATACATATATGTAAATATATATATATATATACACATACATATATATATAATACATATATATATATACATATATATATACATACATATATATGTGAATGAGTAAGGCGTTAGTGCTAAAGTAAAGAAGGTAAGAAAGTTGTGAATATAAAGAACATTAAGTTATACCGAAATAACGGGATAACGGGGTAAGTACGGGAGTAGTAACTATGCATGTATTGTAATGCTTAGTATTAATTGAATCATTTGACATGTAGTCATTGGTTCGAGAATAAGGATCGAGGAACAAGAGTGAACCAAAGGGACAAGGGAACACCCGGTAAAGTAAATACTGGTAAAAAGGTATGATTTCTTCATGCCCTGTATCCTAATCTGGTTACCCCGATTTGTGTGCCTATTTGATCACCTAATAAGATAAATGCACGAATCGGACTATATTGCACCTACTTGTGCTTGTTTACATTGTTCTCGATATTTGTCTTGAACAATAGTTTGTATAATTCATGAAATATATGAGTGATGATGATGTGTAATTGTACCTTGTAGTGTACTTGTATATTGTGTTGTATTTGTATGGATGTGTACATGAATAATGTATTGTGTAAGTGGTTGGATGTTGACTTGTACTAATTCCTAACTACCTAACTCCTAACTTAAGTGAGTAAATTGGAATGAGTACAAGTCCGATATAGCTTCGGCCACGCGTGAGGATGCGGAGTCACAAGAGGTTGGCTGCAATTCCTGACTCTTAAACTGGTCCGCGGCCCAAATCCCTTAAATGGGTAGCATCCCGGATTGGTGAGTCAAGTAAATCCCGGAGGTGGGACGGTGTAGTCCCCAGGGCCGGAGGTCCCGACGACTTAACTTGAGTAAGAGTAAGAGTAAGTAAGTATGGATCCGTAAGTATGTATGAGTATGTATGCATATGTATGAAGTAACGAGTAAAAGAGTAATCTCCACCCGATTAACCCGGGTGGACCAATGAAGCTAACAAGAATTGTATATTGTGTATGTGTAATTCGGAAGAAGGTAAGTATGTAGGGAATGGTTTATGTTGTACTTCTTGCATGTAATGAAGTGTATGTATGTGTGTATGGCTTGCGTAATGGATTGCAATATTATGTATAAGAGCATGTATGCATGTATGTTTGAATGAAATCAACCGCATGTATTCGACCAAGTGGTCGGCGTACCCTCACTAGTACACGGGGTATGCGGTTATCATGCTCGGCGAAAGCTGACCCCTTCGGGGGACATTTTTTAGTGTGCAGGTACCCGAAGCGAATATGGTCAAGGAAGAGACCGGAGGCACACCCTTGTACTTAGAAGGTAAGTAGTTGTGAGGAAACGGGTAGATGTAGACTCTTAGAGAGTACGTATGAACTTTGAAGAGATAGTATATTTGTATAAGGATCTTAGTAAACTCGGTATGTGGATTATATTGTATGGTATTTGAAGTATTGTATCGAATGGAAGAATTTAGCGTATTGGTGTATGGAATATATATGGTAGATATGTAATACTCGGGATTCCGGTCCATCAGACCGATGCTGTAAGTAGAAGTAGTAGCCTTGTTAGTCACGTGGGTGACTAACGGCATTGTATCACCCACTGTATGTAAGTATGTATCCGCTGCGTGTATCTGATGTGTAAGGAGATTGGACGGTAAGCACAACATTAATAGTAGGGGTGTTACATTACTGCTGCTTTGTTTTTCTCTTTAATCGGTATGTAATTTCTAGCTTTTAAATTTTCCCCCAATTTTAGGATTAGGGATTATGTTACTTGTATTTTGCTTTGTTGTCGTTAATTATTGAACACTTGTTCTGAAATTGAATGTTATTTGGTGGGTTTTCTCAAATTAGGCATCTACAACAGCTTAATTGATTTTCCCTCAATTTTTGAAAACGTCAGACTTAAGAGTATACGGTTTTCTTGAGTAAGTGGAATAAGTTCTATTAATCCTGAAGGTTTTGCAATATTTGCTGAAGCATATATAGCAGCATTCCACTTCACTCCCACACAACACTGATGACTGACCACTAATCTCATGTCTTTTTTTTTCTATCTGACAACAGTTTGCGTGTATTGCATTTTTGTCTGTCTGTACTAATTACTTTTCTCTCTTGTTTTCTTCTGTGCTGTTCTACACGTCAACCTTTGCTCTTCTTATCTTCGTTGAGTTGGAGACCGATATCAATAGCCTTTGTTGTTGCGCTCAAACTCCAGTGCTTCATATAGTGTTACTGCAATGAGTAATGCTAGGGATAGAAGACAAGTGGTTCAAGCTTATTAATCTCTTAGCAGACTGAGCTTCTTCCCTTATTGCTGCTTCATTTTGTGTATGCTACTGTTATGATGAAATCTGAAACTGCTAGATTATTCTACAAGCTTATGAAAAATAATCTCATCTTTTCAACTTATAATTATTTGAAGTTTTATTTGTTTAATAATGAAAATTGTAAGAGTATCATATTACTATTCCTCGTAGCATATGTTCTTTTTTATCATACTCTAACACCGATGTGAACGATGTTGCAGAAGCAAGCAGGTGCTTGACTAAGTTGAGGTTTATTGGCAGCTACGTTTCTTCAAGATCCAAGGTTGTGTTTGTATCAATAATTTTCTCAATTGTAGGGGATAAGTGATATTTCTAGTGGCACAAACCGTTCATCCAGTGTAAATCAAGCAGGTGCTTCGAATGGTGGAGTTGGCCAAGGTAAGAAATTTATTTCCTCTACTTTTTAGTTTGGTGTGTTTGTTGTTATTTTCACTGTTGTCGTTGCTGTTGTTTTCACTGCTGTTTCACTACTGCTGATGTTGTTTCATTGTCTAGTACATGTTACTGCTTCACTGCTGTTGATGATAATCTCTGTTGTACTGCTGTTTCACTACCTAAGTTGTCACTATTGCTGCTGTTGTTTCATTGTCTAGTACATGTTGTTTCACTAGTGTTGTTGATTTTCTCTGCTGTACTTAAATTGCCATCAAACGTTGTTGCTTCACATCAGAGTTGTGTGGATAATTTAGCACCAAAGATTGATCTTCTAAGATACATTCAGCTCTGAAAAAAATGAAACCATACATTCTTCGTCTTCTTCATTACTGCTGTTGCTGTCCAATTTTGTTGTGGCTCATTACACCTCCATTCCCACTGCTGCCGTTGAAATATTTTGTGACACATTACTACTACTACCTCCTGCTACTGCTGCATTTTATTGTAGTGCGCTGCTGCTGCTGAATTTAATGGGTGGTGTGCTGCTGCTGAATTTTTTGTGGGTTGTTCAGAGAGAGCATATTATTTTGCACTTAGTATGCGTTATAGACAGCTGCTCTGATTTTAATACAACGGATGGTCTGCTGTTTTTGTTAGGATTTGATACTTTTGTTGAGTACTCCTACAATTAACAATTCAATTGCTATGTTTTTCGCAAAATCGTATCTTTTGCTGCTCTTGTTGGGATTTGATTGATGATTTCCTCTACTTAAGAAGTGGATGTATGCAAGCTGCTCTGATTTTTGAAAAACTAGGGTCTGTTGCTCTTATATAATTCTATTGAACTGCTGCTACTTATTATCCTTGTTGAATTGGTCGTCAACTGAATTGAGCGCATAACTATATATTCATTTGTTGAAGTGTTTGTAAACAATATTGCAGGTTCTTCACAGACATGAACTTTGGATGAAGCGTGGCTGGAAAATCGTCCAAAAAGAGATTTCATCATTTAGTTTTAGTTTTCGGATTATGGTAGATATTCTCTAGTGTGTATTACTTTTTGTTTTTAATCTAGTTAGAGTACCAGTGAATTTCTATACTTTAAACATCAAAGCTAATATTAAGACCATCATTTATTTTGATGGTTTTGTAACAGATCTTGCATGTTTTTAATATGATATCGCGGTTAATAGCTAGTTTCTTCAAAAAGGAGATATATATATATATATATATATATATATATGCGCATTAACATATTAATAAGATTTTCATTGACACTTGCTATGTGTAAACAAAAGTCAAAAAAACCTCTTACAGACATAAAAAAGTGTTAACCAAATTATTAATATGAGTCAATAAAGCTTTTTAGTAACACACAAATAGTGTCACTAAACATTCAACTAATTGACTACCATATGTCACAATAGAATTACTGACACAAAAATAAGTGTCACTAAGTGTCTGTTTGACACTGAATCGATGTGTCATAAAAGGTTTAAGTGACATAAAGAAAAGTGTCACTATAGATAAAAACCTTTCACCGACTTATCCATTTTGTGTTAGTAAAACCCTTTAGTAATTGCGGTGCTACTGACACTTTTTATGTGTGTCGGTAAATCCCAATCATCCCTATACTCACACTTTTTAAGGTTGTTCTGACACTTTTTATGTGTCACTAAATGACGTTTTTTTTGTAGTGCACCGTGGAATCATATGGTTTCCAACCAAAATATTTATCCACCTTATATACATTATCCTTGTGTATGTATATATTTACCACGTAGGTAAGTTTCATGAGTTTAATAAACTCTTATATTTTATGTTACATTTTATCATCTTCTTTTAGATGATTATTCCCATTAGTTGTATTATGTTATACAACTTGTATTAAGATTGTTACCCTAATATTATGTAACATTTTATGTTGTATATTTACAACTCCTAAGGTTTATTCAATAAAAACCTTAGTTTATAAATCCCATTTATTATAGTTTGTCACATTCTTTTATGTGAGTACCCTTCCTTATATTAATTCCATCTAAACCATATCATTGTATAACATTTATAACATTATAGACCTTAGTCTAAAATTCATTTTCCAACTCTTATTAACTCGGTATAGCCCTTGAATTTATTTAAATTCCATTTTGACCACATAACATTTTGTAATGTTATACCATACACTAATATCATACTATGTGATATTTTTATTCCCTTTAACTTATACCTATAGCTTTTATACAAAACTATTTTTATATTGCCTCTTAGGCACCATAAGAAAATCTATTCTTTTCCATAAACCATAGTTTCCTTAATTTACAAAATCACCCCTTAATTTATACCATGTTATATATGCATTTAATATAAACATTTCTAACTTATAAAAAGGGTATAACCTATGGTTATTTTTGTAAATTCCAAACAGCCCTTGTGCTATTCTATAATTGCCATTTGGCCCTACTTATAACATATAGTTACCATATCATTAATACATTATTAACACATACCTTAATAAATACTCTTATATAATTCTAAAAATCCCCAAATTTCACCAAAGGGTTATAAATATCCTTATTAACCCATATACTTTCGGTATTTACCATTCCACCATCTATATTTCTCCAAAGTGTCATAATGACATAATAACTATATATTATACATATATAGTTTATTTTAATTCCAAAAACAACCCAATAAGTTCCTAAAAATTCCTAATAGCCCATGGGTGTTTAAAATACCATTGTACACCCTTTATCTTCGGTAATAACATATTTACCACATATGTTATGAAACTATTACCATTAGGTACTTATCTTATTATAAAACCTTAAATAAGTTATCTAACTTATTTATTTTGGTCAAAACCTAGCATATGGTCAAGGTTGACCTCCTTAATATTTCCTTGACCATCAATTCCTAATAATTACGGTTTTAACCCTTAAGTTTCCAAAATTCACCATTTAAGCCCAAAACTTTATAAAATCTTATAAACTTTATTTAACTCCTTTTAACCTCTAATTTTCGGCCTTATTTTTATAAAGCCCCTAAATTTAATTTAATTACACTATAACCCCATTTCTTTTCGGTAATAATTATATATCACCTAAACTTAAATAAAAGCTTGTAAATGCATAAATAAAATGGCCTAAAATACATGGCCTTATTACAAACATTGGCTTGCAAAATAAATTACACATAAGTGTCCCAAAAACACTTGTAATTCTCGGCCTCACCATAGATTTCTCATTTAATTTCCAAACTTCCACATAATGTCTTAAATTGACAATTATGCTTGTTTAATTAGTTATAAAATTTATTAACCATTCCTTAATCACCTAAGGTCAAAATAAGACCTTATTATTCTCTTCACTCACGGCATATATGTATAAATATGTATAAACACATATTAATATACCAAGTGTAGATTTAAGTGATTTATACCTTGATTTAACTTAGATAATTCCTTGTTTGGATTCGGCCACCTTAAGGAGAGTTTCTCCAAAGCTTGATTTACTTGTCCTCATGTAGAAAACAAGACATGATTAAACTCCAAACATGAGCTAACCATGAGAAGTAATTTAAGTCATGAAAATCATGGATTTTTACCTTAGATCTTCAAGCTTCTTAGAGATTTACTTCGGCCCTTTTTTCCCTAGAAAGAAATAGTATCAAAACACTCCTAATAACAAGGTATAAAACCGTGGGTATTTAGCTTGGAAGATAGCTAAGTTTTACCTTGTTTAAGATGCCAAAAATGGTGTTTTTGGCTTGGATCTAGCTAATCCTTGTAGATCTTGGTATACCAACTGAATCCACATGAAAAGGAGAAGAAAATAAGGCTAGGGAACCAAGGTTTACAACCGAAATCTTCAAGGAAGAAGAGATATGTGCTTAGAACACATTTTTACCTTAAATGGTCAAGACTTGAACTTTCCTCCTTAGATCTGGGTATGGTCGAAATTTATCCTTCCTTTAACCTCCAAGACACTCTACATAGATGTATAGAAAAGGTTGGAGTCTAGATCAATGGAAAAAGGAAAGAAAGATGAAGAAAATGGGCATTTTTATGCCTTAAGAGATTACCTAGAGCTTGAGCTCTCATCAATGGTGCTTGGAGTGCTTACCTACGGTTGAGAGGAAGCCAAGGAGAGGGTTTGTCAAGGATTCCCACGGTTGGAATGGGACTAATGAGAAAGAATGACCTAATTTGCTTAAAACACATTTTTTTGCATTTTTTATGTCATTATTGCTTTAATGACTCACCAATGACTTATTGGTGTTGATAATTGAAGCTAATTCGGTGGAGACAACAGCAAGGGGCATCCGGCCTACTTTGAGAAGGGTGGGGAATTATTGATTCCAATTTGATTGAATAATGGAGTAATAATATTACCTTTAGCAATTAACTAATGAAATGAGTCATCATGTTTTGTCTTGTCTTGCTTGGAGCCTTGGAAACAACCGTACATTGAGGAGGAGGGAGGCTCCAAAATCGGCTGGCTCCTCACATGGGTAAGCAAGTGGTAGACAACTTTTTGTTTTATAAGGTAAAGTATGCTTTTTCCTTATTTTATGCAAAGTAAAGGAATATATTTAATTGTCACATGGGACTTGTCTCATGGTCTGTTAGGAGACTTGCCCAACCAATTTTATGTGGTTCAATTCGTGGTCAATGGTCAACATTGACCAACTTAGTCAATGTTGACCCAAACGGGCCCCACTTTAGGGTTTTATTAATATTTTAATATTAAATTTGTAAAAATTCATAAATTTCTGGAATTAAATTCCTAATATCATATAATTTGATATTTTATTATATTTAAAGGTAATTATAACCTTTTAGCCCATTTGAAACCAATTTAGAAGTCAATTACACAAAAACGTGCTTTAAGGAGTTTTAGTGCACATTTTGTGTCGCAAGGTGTTTCTGAGCTTGGTTTTCTTTGACAACGGTTTTTTTGTGTTCCTTACATGATATTTGATCATGGTATCCAATTTTATATCATTTAGAGGTCATTAGACTTTTAAGGTTTCTTAGAGCACATTTTTGCCCTTTTTGACCTTGAAGCATGTAAATGCTTTTTCTTTGTGTTGGAGTGTTGTCCAACGGTTGTAATATGTTTAGTAATGTGTTAATACTCTTAGGACAAATTTTTAGGTCCTAAATAGTTCATTTGGGTATTTATTTACCCTAAACAGTCAAAGGGTGCAACATCTTGTTTTGTGTTGACCACTGTTGTTCTCAGTTGACTTTTAAGGCATGTTTAGGCCTTAATTAATGTGATTAGATATTTAATCCATGTTTTATTAATTTGGGGTATTTCAATCTACCCCTCTTAAAAAGACTTCGTCCCGAAGTCTCTTAATCAAGTAGGTAAGTATATATATGTATAACTACCCATTATTCCCATAATGTATATCTATGTGATATATCATTTACACACATCGTATTGCGCTTATACAGCACATAGCCATCACGTTGTGGCGTTAGTTCAATCATATATGGATATAGGTGATCCATCAGCACCATCATTTCCTATCAGTTCTACCAACCCTGACAACCTCCCTGAGGTGTCCATAACATTCCATTGTTCCACATTCCATAACTAATGATTCATTTCGTATCTAGGCGATACCATATGTAATCATTCTATAAAGCAATATGAATACATATCACAAATAGCATAAGAAAAGTACTACACACATGGTGTACATACAACATTCAAACAAGTATCTCGTGAGATACATACATACCAGTGCACATCACACATCAAATAAACCAAACAACGCACGCCCCACGTACCAAACATAACCAACAAAACCAATTCACTGTATGTCATGCATACGAAACAATTCACTGTATGCCATGCATACTAAACAAACAAACCTCGTATGCCCCGCACACCGCCAATTCTTTGTATGCAATGCATACTAAACAAACAAAACTTAGTGCACACATGTGCATAGCCAAGAGGCTCTACCCCCTTAAAAAGGGTTACGCCCCCGTACCCCACAAGTATACAACAGCCGCTCAACAAGGAGCGCTGGATACTTGGCTCTCAAAGAGTTTACCAACTCGTGGATTATCCTCATATCAGAGAGACGGGTATGACTCTAGCCCTTCTGGGCTCCACAATATATAAAGGGTGAGGCACTGATCTATATGTGCTCTCTCCCAGTTCGTTCTTATGGGCCCACTCGCTCCGTATGAGGTGCAGACCCATGAACATAGGCTCAATTTGCCTCTTTTTTTTTCCATTGCTGAGTATCCTCTCATTTGGATCACTAGCATACATGTGTGTGTCTTCTCTCACTGATATTCAGCTTGAGGTGTAATGTGACATTGGCTATTGGTAGTACTTAGTGCTCTTTGCACTTGTCTTTGTAATACTAAGACGTACCAGCCTATATGTCCATAAAGATGATGTTTGTCATCCATGTCTCCTGGTGTTTTGTTCCAGAGTAACACACTGTTGTAGTTCTTTTTTTTTTACTCACTCTTGTTGATATCCACTTTATCTTTCTGCATTCCCACTAGATTAATAACTGCGTGAGTGCAATACCAAAACACTCAGTCATACAGAGTGCAGAGGCGTAAACTCTCAGCTAATATCCAATGAGTCTAGCAGAAAAGATGTGCGAATTATCCTGTGAGTGGTACATTCCGAATCCACTATTCCTTAAGCAAGGTATATGCTATCATATAGCTTTATCTTTTCTCCTTGCGTAGTCACGCGTTTATATCCATATCATCTGGTAGATTTCCTCTGGATTGTAAGAATTTACTCGATCCTTATGAGGATTCTACATATTATTCGTCCATAATGGGTTTCCTGTTTCTCTTTTTTTTTGAGTTCCTGTCCTTGAACTGTTTCCCTGTCTTCACTGTATACTGTCTACTGTTCTCTGTTGATGGTTCTTGATTTCTTTAGCCCGCTGGTTTAACTGCGGCTCTTCTCGTCCATCTTCGAGGTAATCCATCTTACTGTCCGTAGAATGGAGTTGACTACTTATCGTGTTCCTAACACTACTTGTCTACTTGCATGGGGTACCGTACTGATACATTACTACTTACCTGACTAACTCATAAATGAGTCTGTCAGGCCCACATGCTCCTATCGGAGTGCGGTCGTCCCATGTCTCGTTTAGTAAACTGGTAATGTCTGTCACACGGTTACTGTGAAGTATTCTGTTGTCAATCTCCCTCTGATGGATATCTTTTTTTTTCCTTCTTTTTGCTTTTTTTTTCTTTTTTTTTGTCTAATAGTTCAGGTTTCAGTTATCCTGTAATAAGTGCTATTGCCCTGGTGGCATCAGTGGTAATTTGCATCATAGACTGGTATTATACAACTCGGTGTAAATAAAATTCGTGCTATATTAGCAAACTCGTTTCTCCTTTTTCAATCTCATTGACTACAACACATATTCTTTTTCTCCCTGTTTTTCCTGGTCATATCTCATCCATAGTTCATATTCATTCCCTCATCCGTTGAATTGGATATATTGCAGATTGCACAACAGCTTGAGCAACTTGGCTTGTAACACCCCTACAATGCTTCTAACAACTACCGAAATCGCAGCGGAAATAACCAACCAAACAATAACTAAACGCTTTGGTGTTACAACGCCGTTAACCACCCACGTGGTTAACTAGGCAGAATAAATACAAGTGTATCGGTCTGATGATCAGACTCCCGAGCATAGAATCTAACATCCATATATAAACACAACCAACCATACCGAGTATTTAATTTACAACACACCTACAAACCATAATCATCACCACTGTTTAACAATGGTACCAAAATGTAACGCCTCGGGAGCACAGGCGCATCCCGGGCTTAACAACCAACATAGCCAAAAGTACAAACGGCCTAGGACCTAGAGCCACTCTGCTTCTTCGATCCTCATCCTGCAATAAAATATGGAGCCCCGAGGGGGTCAAACCTTTGCTGGTATGGCTAACGCGCAGCCCATCGGCTACCAGGATACGCGCAACCAATTGTCATAATAACATGGCATTCTTTTTAGAACATCCAACATATATATATACACCATAGCATAGCAAGGGAAATTGCATAGCACCATAACAATACATAACACCATAAAATCGGTCCTCACAAGGAACCTTCCACCATAGTTAGTATACCATGTGAGCCTAGAGATTTTTACCAATCCCATGTTAAGCTCGTTACCAACCTCGTTACCGTCCGGTTATGTAGAACGGTTTAACTTATACCAAAGGTGTGTCGGATATAGTAATCCCAAGCACACCGAAAAACATACGTATGCCCCTATGGCCCGACGTGAGTCAGTAACTAGCTTTGGATAAGCTAAGGGAAGGTAGAAACCAAATTGGAATACCACCTATACATACACCAAGAGAGCCGAACCGGATATGATATCGACCCCCATCCATCACACGCGTGGCCGGAACAACCGGACTCCTCACTCCCCCGATTAGCACTTGTTAGTGATCACACAATATTTTGTTAAGTCACATACAAGCAAACTTTAGGTCTTGTTAGACAACCAAGGGAAAGGAGTCATATCCTTACAACATCATAAGTATAACAACTGTAAACTCTTTCATGCCTTAATCTTATAAGGTCGTAACACACAGAAAAGCAAACAACACCCAAGCCGGTGTAAACCGGTAGGCAACAGACTGCAAGAAAACCATACCTTGGTCCTTGCCTCGTTTCGTTTCCACCTTGAGAGAATCCTATACACATTAGTAACGTCGGTTAATTATTTATTTAACTTCACACTTACTAAGTATTCAACATGATTGTATGACATGTTTTAATGTCTATCTTACCCTAGGTTACCTTCTTTATACACCCTAGGGTTAACTACATAAGTCACATTCTTTTCTATTTTTTTTTACAAGTTTAGGTCCGACCGGACTTGCCGACCGGACTTGTCCATGTCCGGTCGATCCCAGAACATATTTCCGTCAAAATTTTCTACTCCGACCGACCTTGTAAGTCCGGTCGCATGTCCGGTCTATTCCAGAGAGTTTCCCCCTTTGAAAATTTAGCCCCGACCGGACTTGCCAAGTCCGGTCCTATGTCCGGTCGATTCCAGTAACTCTCCGTACACAATTTACAAGCCCGACCGACCTTGCAAGTCCGGTCCCAAGGTCGGTCCATTCCAGAAGCCAATTCTCGCAGGGTAAACTGGGCCGACCGAACTTGCAAGTCCGGTCGCAAGTCCGGTCTGCCCCAAATCTTTGTTTTCCTTTTTACATTCAACTCCAAACTCACCCCATATAACCTAGTACCCCCTAACCTCATTTGGGCACTTCAAACACAACTTAAGCCATCCTTAAACACTTATAAAACTCACTTTCTAATTCCTTAAGCCTTTACTTATATCTTCACAAAATTCCTAACACTTACAATGTTTCTCCTAGTTTTTCAAGTGGTGTTTCATACCTAAGTAACTACTATCCCAAAAGCTTTCTCCTTAGTTTAACATCATCTCCCAAGCATCATCTCTCACACTAATTCCTTATATCCTTCTTGAAACTCTTTTCCTAGTGTACACTTCTCCTTATTTTACCAAAGTTTGCCTAGGTATTTTCCTAAGTCCAAAATGACTTTGGTACATACTAAAACCTCAAGCTCATGTCTAAGTCCTTATCACACTCTAGAGTACTTCCTAGTTCATCAAAATTCCTTTAAAACATCATGAACTCCTTATTCATTTTCCTAAGTTTTCTAACTCACCAAACCTTATGTAAACACTTAGAACTTCTTGCTTCTTACCTAAATTTTGACATGGATTCCCCTAGAACATTACTAAGCCTAAACACTTTGCTTTCTCCATTAAACACACAAGAACATCTAAATCACCAAAACACTCTCATACACAACTCCACCAAATTTACACTACATTACAATATAGTGCATAATTTAAATTGCATGGCACTTAGGCCCTTAAAATGCATGGCTCTTAGGCCCTTAAGGTGCTTAAATCATAAACACTGAATTTCCACAATATATGCCTTTAACCTGCAAATACACTCAACACACATATGCCTTTTACTAGTCTCTTGGGAACACTTTACTAGGTCATTCACCATTTGCTCTTTAGGTAGTTTTAATAAGCATTTATAAGCTCATTTCTCCTAAGGCATTAAACCACATTTGGTTAGTGGATTTACCTCTTTTCCAAAACACTTCCTTCTTGATTCCTTACAAAACCGTATGGTATTTTGATTCCTTGTCAAGCTCTAAACAATATACAAACACCATAATGAGTATTCAAGCTTTGAGCTTCATCTCATTGTAAACCCTAATTTTACATTGTTTCAAAAACATTAATGTAGTTGTTTTACCTTGATCTTGAAGGGAGTTTGAATATATAACAAGAGAGGACTCCACCTAGTCCATGAAGAGTTGAAATGAAGCTAGAACAAAGTCACACAAAGAGCTATATCAATGTGTATTTTCGGTCAAGGTAAGAACATGGAGGAAACATGATTTTTCTTTGAGATTCCTTACCTAGAAGCAAAGGAGATCAACAATATGTCAAAAGACAAGCTCAGCTCCTTCAATGGTGGAACACCTTGGCACCGAAATGGGGCTCTTGGAGTTTTGAGAAGATAGGAATGAAGAGCTTGATGAGAGGAAGAGATTGGTGGTGTTTGTTTTTGATTTGAACAAGTGTGCAAGATTTTACAAGAGGTCAAAGTGGGAGTTCTAATGGAGGTAGTAGTATTACCGAGAGAGAGCAAAGAGAGAGGTAGAAGATGGTGTTTGGAAACCGTGGGAATGAAGGAAAGAAATGAGAATGAGATAGGATTTGCTTTTAAGAAGATATTTATGCTTATAAAGTAAAAGTAAGTTTAATTAATTTTCTTTACTTACTTATTTTATCAACTAAAGAGTGGTGATTCACACACTTAGAAAACCGGCCCCCTTTATTAGTATGAGGGTATTTTAGTCTTTGTTTGTCAATTTAATTACTTAATAAACATATGTTATAAACTAGCTTATAAAATCACTATTCACCTAAACAAGGCACTTAGAAGTGAAATTTTTGATTTCCCACTAATATAGCCACCCAAATGTGATACTATATAGTACACATAATATTTAAGAGTAATGATGGACATTTAGCCATTCAAAACTCATTTACAAGACAATTTTTCAAAATGTGCTTTAAGACTTCTTAAAGCACATTTTGTGTTTTAACTTGTTTTCAAGCTTGGTTTTCTTTGGTAAGGTTTTTTAATATGTTCATTAGTAATATATAAAGTCTTGGTAAGTCATTAGGTCTCACCCAAGCCTATTCCAAGCTTAGAGCACATTTAGCTCTTATTGACTTTAAAGCACACATTTTGTGTTTGCTTTTGTTTAAATTTGTTTACTAGTGTTTTTAGTGTTTTAAGACTTTTTAGTCTTAATAAATCATGTTTTAATGTTTAACCAACATACCAAGGTTTGGGGTATTTCATGGCTCTTCACTTCCCAACCATCCTCACTGACGGTGGTGCATCTACAAAGGGTATGCTTGTCCACAAGGACTAAACATTCATCACTAGTAGTGATTAGCTTTAAATGCTTATATACACTGATGGTATTTGGCTAATAAGCCATGTCTGAAAATTTCCAAAAATTAAACTGGTGTGGTTTACCATCACAGTGGCTGTATAATTTCCTCTAGTTGCAGTGGTCGGACTAACGGTCCTTCCAAGGTTGTATAGGTTTCTAAATTGAAGGTTTGTATGAAAAGTTTGAAAAACATTTTTTTTTGGTATACATATAATAAAAGACTAAAAAGTAGTAGTTGATGCAGTTGCATTTGCAGTTGCTGTTACTGTTGCTGTTGCTCTCGTTGCACTTGCTGTAGCAAGTGCGCAAGGCAGATGGGAATTTCAGTGGTTTAATTGTCATAGTGCTTGCAGTAGCAAGTGCGCCATGCAGGTGGTAATTCTGGTTCAGTAATCCCCTGTCTCATTGACTCTGTGTCGTCTAGTATGGCTACATGATAATGTAAGCATTAACGTCCTGTTCATATATATAATCCATCAAGGTTTAAAGCTTATTGGTACTGAGTACACACAACTAATCCCAAAGTCTTACACAAAAGGCGAGTGGTCAATGACACACTCCCGCATACTTATAACGTAGTTCCTTCTAACATCCAAAGTAAGCACACAACATAGTAAGTAAAAGTCTTCCACCAGCGGTCTCATGGAGTTCAGGATACTCATGCCCTATCGACTCCCTTGCCTTTATAGGCTCCAGCATCAGTAGATGTCTGGCCATCCTGACCGCCTCGTGGTACTCCAGATCCTCCAGCTGAGGTCTTCTGAGTATTCTTTGGGGGCCTATAGTTACGGCTCTCTAGATTCATCCAGCACTCGAATCCCCTATGGCCCTCTTTGTAGCAGCACCGACACTCGACTTTGCGGCCTTCGCAGTCAACCCCATGATGGTCTTTCCCACAACGCTTACAGTAAAAATGGCGTTGGGGCTGTCCGGTGCCTGATAGTAGTTTTGAAGTTTAAGTTAAAATCTGATGGTATAAAGGTTAAGGTTACAATTCAGCTTAAGAGGTAGGTGTTCTCACCCTTAGGAGGTGCAGATCTTAGAGGCTTAGCATCTATAGCTGGGCCGGTCAACCGAAGGACGGGCTCTTTCCCTTTCTTTCCCTGGTGACCCTGCTGCCCTTTCTTTGGAAAGAATTTCCTGTTCAAGGTTTCGGGTCAGTATTCATAAGGTATTTAATATAGTAAACAATTTAGAGTGGGATAAGTCCTTACTTTCCCTTCTTCTGGCCTCCGCCTGGAGATGCTCCTCCACCCTCAGACTCTCCCTCAGGGTTCTTCCTTTTCTTGGCCCCGAGAGTCTCTTCCCGAGTCTGGAGCATTAGCTCAGTCCTCGAGGCAGCATCATAACACTCCTGGAATCTCATTGGTAAGTTCTCACAACGTTAAACGGTACTGTAGTAAGTAAAGAATTTATGGCTTTCATGTTAATACCTGGATGGTAGTGTAGAGGGTAGCACCCATCGCCATCTGGATGCGAAATAATAGTCCTCCCCGAAACTTCTCGACCTTAACGGTCTCTGAGTAATCCACACCGGGGATGAAGTCCAGCAGACCAATGAATCGAGCGTAGTACTCATCCACGGTCAGACCTCCCTGTGTCAATGTCTCAAACTCATGGCGCTTCTTCTGCTTGAGATGAGCTGGATAGTACTTCCCCCTCAGCAACTCTACAAAGGCAGCCCACGAAAAGTCGGGCGTAGCCAGGTACTGGTCCTTGACCAACCTCCACCAAGTGCTGGCTGCATCCTTCAGATGGAAAGCAGCAATGGCGACCTTCTTGTCGTCCGGTACTTGTAAGGCTTCAAATGCTTTCTCATGTTCAACAATGTAACGCTCCAAAGCTACGGGGTCTGGTTCCCCAGAATATGTAGGTGGTTGGGTCTCGCTAACTGACTTCAGCCAGTTCGTTTCCCTGGGCTGTGGCGGGTGGGCTGGTGCTCCTCCTATCTGAGTACCCAGCTGTGCAAGAACGGCTGCAACCGTCTCAGCAACTCCTGGAATGCCGGGGTCACCGCCTCCACCTCTTCCAGTACCACGCCCTCTAGTTCCACCAGACATCTGTAGTACAGTATGTCACATAAATGCTCGGTGAATTACCGTACACAACCAGTAGATATTGAATTTCCTTAAGGCTAACCTGTCACGCAATTTGCATTACTAGACACAATATCTTTCTAAGACGAATTGTCTCATAACTCTCAAATGTTCCCGTAATTTCCCAAGTCCTAAGCTCACTGTCTTAACCTATCATCTCGTCATCAGAGCGGACTCTAATACCACTTTTGTAACACCCCTCTCCATAATCACGATATAATCTCTCACGTAGCAATAAATAAAACGTCTCGCAGCGGAAATAAAATAAATAAAAAAACTCTCGGGTGTCACCGGCCATTACTCGCCCATGCGAGCAACGAAGCCAAACTACATCCAACTTCCAACATAAACAAATTGCTAACCGCCGTGATAACGAGAAAACTCCTATACATCATACTAAGTCCATAAACCATAAACATCGACAAGTGAGCATCTACCCAAACCTGAAAATACACAACCTTACCATATTACAATTCACCATCCTCCTTGCTATACAACAACTCCATGTGTGGTAACAAAGTGAAACCCCAATTACCCTGTTCCTGCTCTTCAGCTCCGACAATGATCAACAACCTGTAATGGTGTAGTATCAGCGATAGACGCTGAGTATGCCGGGCCTGGACCCTAATGGTCACTTGTCATTTTAACCATCTTGTTATTAGATTGGTTTCATGCTTTACCATTTTACAGTTATAAACAATACTGTAATAAACTTGTATAATATACATAACCAACCATCCAAATATCATAAACATTTAACCATCCATCCAATCCAAACAATCATAGATTATTTCAAACAACATTTGTATATCGAACGTATCGAGTATAAACAGTCTATTGTACAATGTACAATCGCCGTAGCGTTCACCATCCTCTGTCAATTTATTTTAGTTTGGCTTTCAAGCCCCATCCATATGTACAATGTACATTCACCGTAGCGTATAGTTTTCATATTTAATTTACCTTAGCCTTGTAGGCTCCATCCAACCATGTTTAATTATTAATATCAGTTGGGCGTCATGTTAGGACAACCCGATAACCTCACCATGGACAGTAGTCCTCCTGTACACACAAAGGTGCTCATTTCGCCAGAGGTCCGGAGGCCCCTGACTCTCTTATGTCTCGTAAGACGTCCATAAAAAGGCCGTAGCCACCTGATCCACGATCCAGTTTGGGCTCGTTGGATATACCTGGAGCGGAATCCAATTAGGAAACCCCTCAGTGATCACAAATGCGCAACCAAGTAGTTCGTAAACTACCGGGATTCCTCACCTCAACTCATACCATCTCTCTCATAATGTTTAAGATCTGCTCTTAGTCTTATGGAGAATAATTATTAGTTAGCTGCACAATGGGTCTCACGCATACCTAGAAGTAATCTAGGTTATATTCATGTTCGAGATCCATGCTCTAGAGACCGACAATGTCGTGACTCGTTCCTAAGTGTTTTACTTAGGATACCATATATAATATTTATATCATGGTATTATATCAAGTAACCGTCATGTCATCACATTAACGTATATGTATGTTTATATAAGTCGATCTATAGTCGACGTAGTGTTAGTCCCGTAGGACGCTCGTGCATAATAATTAATGCAGTAAACACTTAATCACATACATGTATCCACAAACATAACACAAGTTATCAACCAAATCCGAGCCCAAGGAGCAACCTTAGGACAACTCGGATCAAACCCCTTACATACCGTTCACCCTGATCGTATTACGGTGGAGTATGAATCAGCAAGATTCTATGCTCCGTGTAGTCCACTAGCTCGTCGAGCGTCTTGTCAGAAGTATGATCTAAACGGTAATAAACTATAAGTCAGTCTCCATGACTAACTACATCCGGTATTTCCGAATACAAGTAACCCCGACAGTTCACCCCTGTTTTCTACAGTCGTTTGTTAGGGGTTTCTTTAAAACAATCGGCTTTGTTACTTAAAACGCGTACGTCATAACATTTCAACTGTTAAGTTTAATTCGTTGTATATTTTTTTAATCTTATCCGCCATCTAGTTTAGGTACAACCTATAGTTGCATGTATGCATGTATGATTATATTTGTAACTATATTTTTTTTAAAAAAATAACCACCACCATGGAATCATATGATTTCCAACCAAAATATTTATCCACCTTATATACATTATCCTTGTGTATGTATATATTTACCACATAGGTAAGTTTCATGAGTTTAATAAACTCTTATATTTTATGTTACATTTTATCATCTTCTTTTAGATTATTCCCATTAGTTGTATTATGTTATACAACTTGTATTAAGATTGTTACCCTAAATTATGTAACATTTTATGTTGTATATTTACAACTCCTAAGGTTTATTCAATAAATACCTTAGTTTATAAATCCCATTTATTTATAGTTTGTCACATTCTTTTATGTGAGTACCCTTCCTTATATTAATTCCATCTAAACCATATCATTGTTATAACATTTATAACATTATAGACCTTAGTCTAAAATTCATTTTCCAACTCTTATTAACTCGGTATAGCCCTTGAATTTATTTAAATTCCATTTTGACCACATAACATTTTGTAATGTTATACCATACACTATATCATACTATGTGATATTTTTATTCCCTTTAACTTATACCTATAGCTTTTATACAAAACTATTTTTATTGCCTCTTAGGCACCATAAGAAAATCTTATTCTTTTCCATAAACCATAGTTTCCTTAATTTACAAAATCACCCCTTAATTTATACCATGTTATATATGCCATTTAATATAACATTTCTAACTTATAAAAAGGGTATAACCTATGGTTATTTTTTGTAAATTCCGAACAGCCCTTGTGCTATTCTATAATTGCCATTTGGCCCTACTTATAACATATAGTTTTACCATATCATTAATACCATATATTATACACATACCTTAATAAATACTCTTATATAATTCTAAAAATCCCCAAATTTCACCAAAGGGTTATAAATATCCTTATTAACCCATATACTTTCGGTATTTACCATTCCACCATCTATATTTCTCCAAAGTGTCATAATGACATAATAACTATATATTATACATATATAGTTTATTTTAATTCCAAAAACAACCCAATAAGTTCCTAAAAATTCCTAATAGCCCATGGGTGTTTAAAATACCATTGTACACCCTTTATCTTCGGTAATAACATATTTACCACATATGTTATGAAAATATTACCATTAAGTACTTATCTTATTATAAAACCTTAAATAAGTTATCTAACTTATTTATTTTGGTCAAAACCTAGCATATGGTCAAGGTTGACCTCCTTAATATTTCCTTGACCATCAATTCCTAATAATTACGGTTTTAACCCTTAAGTTTCCAAAATTCACCATTTAAGCCCAAAACTTTATAAAATCTTATAAACTTTATTTTAACTCCTTTTAACCTCTAATTTTCGGCCTTATTTTTATAAAGCCACTAAATTTAATTTAATTACACTATAACCCCATTTCTTTTCGGTAATAATTATATATCACCTAAACTTAAATAAAAGCTTGTAAATGCATAAATAAAATGGCCTAAAATACATGGCCTTATTACAAACATTGGCTTGCAAAATAAATTACACATAAATGTCCCAAAAACACTTATAATTCTCGGCCTCACCATAGATTTCTCATTTAATTTCCAAACTTCCACATAATGTCTTAAATTTGACAATTATGCTTGTTTAATTAGTTATAAAATTTATTAAACCATTCCTTAATCACCTAAGGTCAAAATAAGACCTTATTATTCTCTTCACTCACGGCATATATGTATAAATATGTATAAACACATATTAATATACCAAGTGTAGATTTAAGTGATTTATACCTTGATTTAACTTAGATAATTCCTTGTTTGGATTCGGCCACCTTAAGGAGAGTTTCTCCAAAGCTTGATTTACTTGTCCTCATGTAGAAAACAAGACATGATTAAACTCCAAACATGAGCTAACCATGAGAAGTAATTTAAGTCATGAAAATCATGGATTTTTACCTTAGGTCTTCAAGCTTCTTAGAGATTTACTTCGGCCCTTTTTTCCCTAGAAAGAAAGAGTATCAAAACACTCCTAATTACAAGGTATAAAACCGTGGGTAGTTAGCTTGGAAGATAGCTAAGTTTTACCTTGTTTAAGATGCCAAAAATGGTGTTTTTGGCTTGGATCTAGCTACTCCTTGTAGATCTTGGTATACCAACTGAATCCACATGAAAAGGAGAAGAAAATAAGGCTAGGGAACCAAGGTTTACAACCGAAATCTTCAAGGAAGAAGAGATATGTGCTTAGAGCACATTTTTACCTTAAATGGTCAAGACTTGAACTTTCCTCCTTAGATCTGGGTATGGTCGAAATTTATCCTTCCTTTAACCTCCAAGACACTCTACATAGATGTATAGAAAAGGTTGGAGTCTAGATCAATGGAAAAAGGAAAGAAAGATGAAGAAAATGGGCATTTTTATGCCTTAAGAGCTTACCTAGAGCTTGAGCTCTCATCAATGGTGCTTGGAGTGCTTACCTACGGTTGAGAGGAAGCCAAGGAGAGGGTTTGGCAAGGAGTCCCACGGTTGGAATGGGACTAATGAGAAAGAATGACCTAATTTGCTTAAAACACATTTTTTTGCATTTTTTATGTCATTATTGCTTTGATGACTCACCAATGACTTATTGGTGTTGATAATTGAAGCTAATTCGGTGGAGACAACAGCAAGGGGCAGCCGGCCTACTTTGAGAAGGGTGGGGAATTATTGATTCCAATTTGATTGAATAATGGAGTAATAATGTTACCTTTAGCAATTAACTAATGAAATGAGTCATCATGTTTTGTCTTGTCTTGCTTGGAGCCTTGGAAACAACCGTACATTGAGGAGGATGGAGGCTCCAAAATCGGCTGGCTCCTCACATGGGTAAGCAAGTGTAGACAACTTTTTGTTTTATAAGGTAAAGTATGCTTTTTCCTTATTTTATGCAAAAGTAAAGGAATATATTTAATTGTCACATGGGACTAGTCTCATGGTCTGTTAGGAGACTTGCACAACCGATTTTATGTGGTTCAATTCGTGGTCAATGGTCAACATTGACCAACTTAGTCAATGTTGACCCAAACGGGCCCCACTTTAGGGTTTTATTAATATTTTAATATTAAATTTGTAAAAATTCATAAATTTCTGGAATTAAATTCCTAATATCATATAATTTGATATTTTATTATATTTAAAGGTAATTATAACCTTTTAGCCCATTTAAAACCAATTTAGAAGTCAATTACACAAAACGTGCTTTAAGAAGTTTTAGTGCACATTTTGTGTC